>OY987256.1:8989981-9539250 GCA_963920725.1 Rhamphomyia laevipes | reverse complement strand
TGCACTATGTGGAATTGAACTTTAGTGATTTTAAGAGATTTCAGGGTTTCAGGGTATGCTAATATTAAAATTACTTTTATATTAACTAACTTTTATTTATTTAGCCCCTACTGTAGTATATCCAATTATGAAAAGTATAAAAATACACAGTTTTTGTATAGCTAATAATTGCTTTGATAGTCATACTCAAAAAATTCACTTCATGTTAACGCATTTTTACCATGCAGCTTGTCTATTATAAAACATAAAAGTTTTCATTATTTGTTGTAATTTTTCCTGGATATTAAAACAGCGGATGAAAAATAGAAAATTGGGAATGAATATTATATTAAAATCCCATGATGACATCGGTTTATTATAAAACATTAAAGAGGGGATTATGATTTATGTTTTTTCAAAATAGTTGTACATTGTAGACAATATCGCAGACACATTTCACTATATATATATTTATAATAAAAATAATTTTATTTTTACTAATAAAAGTACTAACAGGATTGAATATTGTGAATGTTATTATTCTTTTATAGAATAAGTTATATAGTAAAGATTGTATATAAAATATGGACAGGAAATTTATTACTTAAAGGATACTAAATCATTTCAAAAATAAAATATCATTGATGGTGTACTGATGATATCAAAATGGACAGTATAATTTGTTTTGAAGTTGATAAGACATTAGACAAAATTTGTCTATGATAACCAATTTTAAGACAGAATACAAGACAGGTTTCAAGATAGCAAATCCGAATATGATTTGTAAGAGAGAGGAGATCGAATTAAAGAATTCAGTCCTTCGACAAAAATACTAAAAGGCCTTTTTCAAAATCATATATTTTAAAATTTTTATATTATTTACAGTTTTAGAGTCTTCCTAGACAGTCATAAAGTTCGAAATTCTTATTTACTATAATAAAATACATTTTAAAGTTCAAGTATTCAACATAAAAATAGCATTCAATAGTCGCTGATATTTCAAAATGCAAATTGTAGTTAACAGACGAAAACCATTGCCTAAAGCAAATTATATTTTATTTTACATGGAAACCCGCCTATTCTAAATCTTTTCGATTTTCCAATCCGGATTAAATCTACCAACAATTTATGAAGACATATCTTATGTAATAACTGATTAAAAATATAGCTTACAATTGAGAGGCAGACAGATAGGCAAACCGTTTACGATAATAATTTTCTTTTCAAAAAATCTCAAAATATTGGAAAAGAAATAATATTCAAAGTTGATTCGTGCTTTGCCTGAATAATTCCCAAGAAAAAAATTCCAAAGAAAATTTTTCCTTCTATTCACTTTCCATCCAGCCTCTAACAATTCCTCCAAAATTTGTTATTTGTTATCCATGGTTTTTGGATAGGAAAATTAGAAATATGATTCAAAAAAATGGCTTTCAAAAAGAATAACATATTTTATTTGAGCGAATGATATTGAAATGAAAGTCCTTGATGATTTAAATTAACGTAAAGGATGTGTTAACATTTTGTGAATGGTTTTTATATATTATTTTATTGTTCGCCGGCTCATCTTAGTAGTTACGATTGATAATATCGATTTTTATATATAACTTTCTAATATGTACACCCTAATTTTTAAAGTAAAATTATTTATATTTCATTTCAATATTACAGGCAGCATTAGTGAAATATATAGAAAAAATTGTTGATTGAGAAAAATTTTCAATTTTCTGAACAAAAAAATAAAAATTCACAAAAATATTTTTATTAATTCTCTGAACATAAAAAAGGGAAAATATTTTATGATTTATTTTATGATTATAAAAAGAAAATTTCCAACGATTACATTAATGCCATAGATTTTAAGGACAAAATTATGATTTTTATATTTATTATTTATTTTTATTTTTTGGAAACGATAATGGAATAATTTCGATTTAATGGAGATATTATTTAAATTTTTTTTTATCTTTGTAAAAGTGATCTGTCATACGAATCCTTATAATAAAAAAATGGTATTTTAATGGTTGGATTTATGTTAAGGAATTGTGATTTTGTACTGTATAAGTAAGCTTCATCGTTTATCAGAAATACGAGGAAGAAGTTTTTATTTCAACGATGTAATTGCAATTTTTATATATAAAACTCACAAAATAAACCTTATGAGTATACAGAATTCCAATGGCCATGGAGTATATCCCAGTGTAAATTAATACTTTTACTAGCTCCTTTAATTCGATATTATAGTTTGGATCTATTAAATTTTTGTATGAATTTTGAATTAATAATTAAAATCATTTTCAATCTACTTTTTTATTAGTTATAATTAATTAACAAATATAAGTTGTAGAATATTTGAATCAAAAGAGGGCCAAACCCAATCGTAAAATTGAAATTTTCTTTAAAAGCAAAAAAAATAATAGAAAATTGTATATTTAAGTTAAATTTATTCCTTAAAAATAAAAATGTTTGTATAAAATTTTCCATTATAGGAAAAACTCTTTAAAAATAAAACGATTTTGCTTCGTTTATTATTTGAGATAACCTGCAGAATTAAATGGAAAATTCATTTTTGTGAAGTAAAATAAGTTTTGACATGGAATAAAATTTCGTTTTTTTTCATTCTATTACATTTTTATACTTTGAACAGACAACTAACCATCAAAATATAATTTTTAAAAGGATTTTTTTATTTATATTTGGGTGTTGCTGGATGAAAACTGAAGTTTATTGTAGAAGTTTATGTAGAAAAAAGGATTCAAATTTGAAAATGTTATTAAAAATATTTATTAATTTTTCTATGTGTTACAAGCTGAGACTTGAACCTGTGTTCTGATAGCTAAAAGATTTTCTGAAAGCGGTTATTTATTTTACATAAAAATCTAGGATAAACACAATTTTAATAACGTCACCCGAAAAAGAGTAAGGAAACAAAGAGTTAAAGAGGTTCAAAGAAAAGGATACAAAGTGCCAAACAAAGTCATCAAGAAATATCCACAAAGAATCAGAAGTTCTGTATATCTAGCAACCGCTCTCTTAATAGGACAGTCAAATGTTAATGGATCATGTCTTTATGATACTGTGATAAGAATTAAACATTTTGTAGAATATGTGGCGACGAACGTAACACTATTAAATATTTTATGAGTCACTGTTCCAGACTTGTGCATCTGATGTGATGCAGATTTTTTGGTTTCTACAACATGAACGAACTGTATGAAACAGAGCGTCTGATGGGGTTGAAAATTCAACCCACCGCGCATTTGTGATGAACCATCACAACCGCGTATTTGTGATGGTTCACCGTAATGGTTCCCCTCTTAAAATCAATCAACAATCAATAAGAAGAATCGTTGAAAATATAATCACAGTTTACACTTTTTTCTAATTTTCCATGTAATATTTTAGCTATAAAGTTTACACTTACTTATCTGTCTAGAGACTACATAATTAATATCGTTATCGGTTACACTGTTTAATAATTTGTGCTACTACTGTTTCAAATAGCGAATTGAGTACATATTTCGAGAAAAACTTGTTCAGAAGAAATTATTAAATATCATTAACTTGTTTAAACTTGTTCAAATCATTCAGTTCATTAGTAAATTAATTTTTAACTACTTTTATAGAGTAGCTATATTATAATAATAACATGTTTATAGCATGGTACAAATGAATTACTATATAAAGCCATGTGTAATGTAAAACATGAAACACTTTCATAAAATTTTCTGCTATAAAGAACTTAAAAAACATCAGAAAAATAACGCCGCATAAGAACGCTTATCAAATTGTAGAAAAATTATATGTAACCATCATGTAAAACTTAAATTAATATAGAAATTCGTATACTAATAACGAATACGAAAACTTTAAATGTATATAAAGTGTAACTTAAAGAAATATTGAATTAAAATTATCCTTTTCATTATCTTCAATATTTAAGTTTGTATTTAATAAATGCCTTAGTAAAGTTCTTATATTATGAAACATATACATAAATAAAAGTAAACATAATTTGTTACTTTCCCTTTACAGAGTATGCACAAAAATGTTGAACGACATTAAGAACAGAATAACATATTTTTATAGGTTGAACTTTTTGTTGATGTCCTTAGGGTGAATTATGTAGACAGAAAAATTAGTGAAAAATGAATTTAATGTTTTTTTTTTTAAATATAATTTTCGTTAAAAGGATATGTGAAATGTCCTTTACTAAAAATAAATGAATTTTATTTAAAGCCTTATACAAATCTTGTACAAAAGAGCCAACTGAGAGATATTTTTTAATTATTTGTTAGGTATTGAGTGTGGCCTTGTAGCCTATTAAAAAAAATGGTTAAAGGAAGAATCATATTGGAAAAAATTCTAATATGATTCTTACTTCAACCTTTTTATATGAGCCTACCAGCGCCACAAACGCATGATACGGAGAACTTATACATTTACAAATAATTGACTGCGGACGGATTATTACATGAACCACCATATATCAGCTTCTAACGCCAGGAAAACACTACTTTAATTTCAAAATATTTATCACTACTATTATTTTCATATTTTATTTATATTCTTAATTCCTAATTTCAGAACCGAAACTTGATATACTGAATATTCCAATGAATAGGAACGTTGTTGCTGATTTGATTTACCTAATGAAATATGCAGCGAACAAAAACACGTTTGAGTATTTTGTGGCCCTGGTAGACTCATAAAAAAAGATTGAAGGAAGAATCATATTGGAATTTTTTTTTCAGTTTGAACTGTGTCTGTGATATCAATTCCCAATTCCACAATGATAAAGTATAATACAATACATTTGGGTGAAGTGAATAGAGATATCATAAGAGTTTGTCGAAGTATAGACAATTGAATTAGTTTTAGCTAAATATCTGATAAATTTATTTCTAATGATTTTAACAATTTTGTTGACAAGAGGTTTTTAAAAAATAATTTTCAAAAATTTACTTGTAACTTAAATGTTTCACGTGTGTTGGCAAAAGTTTAATGATAGGAGAAACAATCTGGTCCACAAAAAAATTGATCACGAATGCATTAAATTTCTTAGTTGATGCAAATATTAATGGAATGTAGAACACTATGTACTTCAACAGAATCGTAGAATGAAACAACATTTTCAAAATTTCTGAAGCGCATGATCAAATTTAAAATGTTCTCAATAAAAACAACTTAAATTTTTGGGGGGACCTTCTTCGAAGATATAACAAAATATAGGGTGAAAATATAGAAGAATCCAAGGAGTTGTAAATAAGTACGAGTAGATTTTGTACATAAAATGATTTTGATTGTTATAACTTCAATCTGGGTTTATTGAATTAGAAATTTATTAGAATTTAATCGGTTTCTTTTTAATTAGAAATTTCATTTAATTTAAATATCGGTAGAGAAATTTCTTATAAGCATAATTACAGCATTTATATATTAATTAGTGATTTTTTTTATCTTGTTAGCTGGATTCAAAATAAGATTAATTTAACTAATTTCTGCACGATATTACTATAATATCAATCTAACTTTTCATTGAGTATTATTTTAATTTTCAAATTATAATTTTACAATTCTTTGATATTATTTATACTAACTTAAAAATCAATTTTTGTTTTAATATTCATTAAATTAAATTTTAATCTGTAATTGTTCATTTAATTTTCATTGCCTTATAATTTTTACTATAAATTTGTGATAAATTAAAATTAAATTTTGGCAAACGACTAAATTCATTCTCTTTATTATCATTGATTTTATAGAAATTTGCTGTATCCTGTTTTAAAGAGTCCTTTTAAAGGCAATAATATTTTTTTTTTTGATTTATGATACAATAAAATTTAGGACTAAATGTTTTGATTTATTAATAGAGAGGAACCGTGCCGTGATGATATTGGTGAGATAAAAATACTTACTTAAAATATTCCAACTGAAAAAGTTTTGCATGTGTTTTTTTTTTTTTTTTTAGAAATTTTGTATAAATTATGGAGGAAAAAGGATTATGTAAATTTATAGAAAATGATAATATTTTTTTTTGGAAAAAATCGATTTGTTTAATATTTAGTGTGCTATTCAAAAATAAATGTCAACGATTACAACTAATCTAACAAGAAATCTATTAATAGTTTGAATCAAAGTCTGTAACATAATTCTCATTATGTACTTATAGGAAACGGATTGATATTTTAAACATAGATTATTCTGAAATTTCTGAACTTGTACTGAATTTCAAACCTTTTAATATATGATTTACATATTTTCACATAATGGATTTATAAATCTGCGATTTTAAGATTTATTATTACTATTTAATTTTTATAAATAAAATGATTATCAATCCTGAGTCCTAAATCATTAAATGATGTTAATGATGATATAAACCCTAAAGCAAAATATACAAAAAAATATTTGAAGCGCGTGTTAATTAAAGGGCTATTAATTATTGAGTTTTTTATTTTTCACTTAGCATCGTCGAAAGACAAAATTGATTTAAATAATTTAATGTTGCTATTTTATTCTATAAATTGATATTGTAAAGTATATTTTCGTCCTTTTTATGCTATTATTTACTTGGTAGTTTGTTGGTTTATAAGGAGGAGGATCCGAAAACCTCACAACATCTGCATGTCTAGATCGTAGTCAGTCCCAACCGTACAGCATGTGTCCGTATATGTCTCGTGACAATACCGGTATACAGTCTGGCTATATTGCCTTATTCATTGATAGCGTTCGATACGTTTTTAGCGTTCGGAGTGCTCCAGAACATTTTAGTGCTAAGACAACCGTTCATATTAGTCCATCTTAATGTATTCGTTTGTGTAGCCGATATATCCAGAAAAGTTTTGGCGTTAACCAAATGATAACCTATTAAGTAAGATTACAAGGAGTTATCACTATCCGCCTTCTCATTCGCTTCAATCAAACTATGCCTTGGAGAGAGGATTTTAAGATCGTTACTATTAGCTAGTGCATTATGATTTACTTAATAGTAATAGTTAATAGTATTTATAAAAATTTGTTAATTCAAAAATATTTATATAGCAAATTCACTGTACACAATTCACTGCAGCTACAATTCACTACGGCAACAATTCACTGCTCTGACAATTCCCTGTGATGATAATTCATTGTAGAAAATTGCTGTGGTATCTATTATTATTGACAATTTACACGCATTTACTCACATTAAAGTTAGTTATCAGTTCCAGTTAGACTTATAAAATTATAAGTTCCATTTTGAAAAAAATCATATTGCATCAATTTTTGAACCATGCGTAACCCTAAAATTATGCTAACTTGTTTTTAATGATTTCACTTTTATTTATTCGCTTACTTTTAAATTATATAGAATAAAAAGGGGTAAACATTAAAAGTGTATAAAAAAAGGATGAACCCTTAAAAATATGATTTAACATTATTTGATTTTTAATTTTATTTAGATTGAATGTTTTATGTCACTTTTAATAATTTTTTTTTTAAAATAATTTAAAAAAAATATATGTAATTATTTTACTATGAAAATGTCGAAATATTTTTAATGGCAATTGTAAAATAAAAATTGGAAACGTATAAACCCAAAATAAATCGAACTAAAGCGTCATAATTAAAAGTCACCACAACTTTTAACCATATTATTGTAGCTGACATTATTATACACCTTCACATTTTTCTAATATTTATTGTTATGGTACCAAAAAGAAATTAATTCATCCCAGTTTGAAAACTAAATCCATCTCGAACACGACATATTACAACCAATAGAAAATTTCTATCTTGATCTTCAAATTAAACTTTATCATAAACCCTATTAGCTATTATTTTTTAAGAACATCCGCCGAATTAAATTAAGCATTACCGCATTTTATAGTTTACTCAATTTTCATTTATGTATTTCTGTGCCTGAGTTATTCAAAACCGCACAGTATCAATTCTAGGGTAAATTATATAAAAAGGAAGGGAGAACAGCAGTAACGTTTCTAATAAGAATGGGTCAATATAATATTTGAAGAAAAGGGTAAGTTATAGTGTTATATGTCTGCGATTATAATATACATAATGTTTTATATAACCCAGCGAAACGAAACAGCTACTCTGTAAGTGTAAATTCAGTATGCGGTTCGCAATAAGTAAATATAAGTAAACGCATTGCGGTAAGATTCAGACATAATGATCTTTTCTTAATTTTTTTATTTATAGAGAGAAAAATAGCTTAACAAATTCATAAAATATACAGCAAAATTTAACAACTGAAAGTTCAGTATAAGTTCCAAATGAAACTACTATGCCAGTGAATTATCATTATTTTACGTATAAAAATATAAAATTATATCATGAAAGAAAAACAGCGAATTAGCAAAATTAGCGTTTATCTAATAACTTTTAAATTTATATGGCTTTGTTTCCTATAAACTTATTTTCAATTTGTTTGTATAAACTTATAAAAAAAACTTTCAAAATTGAAGCTTAACCTCGCTCTACCCAGCAGCGGCTTAAGTTACACTTTAAAAAATGCTTTATTTTAGTTTAGCTCTGGTAAAGTCTCTCACTGTGAATTCGGTGATTAAAGATTTAATATTTTTTCAATAGTTTTTATTAATTTAAATAAATTCCTATATGTAATCAGAAATAATACAAATTTTTCAATTCTAAAACATAAATTTTATGTTCATATTTATAATTTATTTATGGTAAATTATGTTCCCAATCAATAAAATCACTTAATTATAAAATTTTCCTATATTTATTTCAAAGCCAATTTTGTATTTCACAAAAAAAAAATTATTTGTTTTCATACACATATTTTTCAAAGAATTTTATAATAAATCTTCACATATTTTTACTCCCTTAATTAGGAAAATCCTTTAATATTCATACTTGTTGAAATAACATTATTTTATGTATAAATTTTATGTACGAATAATATTCAAAGGAATTGAAAAATAAAATTCTTCTATGTACAATTTAAGTATTAAAAATTTATTGATATAAGATATTATTTATGTTGGTTGGCATATAAAACCAAAAATTTTTAATGTTGTGTATATACATATTACATATACATATATCCTTTTTTATGTATAATACAATATATTAAACCTTCATATGATATTAAGTAGCTGAACACTAAATCTAGAGGGATCAGTAAATAAATATTTCATTGAAATTTATATATACATATTTATATTAGCTAAAATATATTTAATTTATGTATTTATTATGTAATTGTAATGAAAATCGAAACATAAATTATGCAAACAATTTGTGCCTTGTGGTATTATTAATTTAATATATAAATTATTATCGATATTAATTCAGTGATATTTATAATTTGTAAGGTTTTGTTTATTAAAATTAATTTAATTAATTTGGAAATTATATTGTTGTAAGTTGTTATCCAATTAGAAAATATTATTAATCTTAGTTATTTAATTTAGATATAATAAATTAAATACTAATATGAAATTAACTATTATTTTGTATTTTTAGAAGTATATATCATAAAACCTTACTCACCAAACAAAAACGTTGTCTCCAAATGATAATTTGCTGTCCTTCTTGTAATTATTAAATTACATATTAAAAGTATGTATATTAACAAGTTCTGAAATATTTGCAAAACTGAAAATTTAAATCCAGTATTAGAGTAACATTTTTACATAAACTTCATACTAATAATTACACCAAAAATAAATTAATTCGAATTCAATACAAAACAGAAGTTACAACGTTTAAGTGGGAATCACAACGGTTTCGGATACGTTTCGACACATTCAATTCCATTCGTTCCGTTCATATCGAAAAGATATACAAGTCACAATGGGTTTCATTTCGAAACATCATTTGGCAAGTTATTTGACATTTTGACATATTTTTTACTATCAATTTTAAATTTAGCATCTAAATCTGCCAATATTTTATCTTTTTTTTGTCTCCATATAACCTCTACTCCCTTTATTATATATTTCAGGGATTTCTTTAATTTCTTGGATAAATTCTTCCAAAAATTATTCCATATTAATCAATATTGATTTAATTTTAAAATGTCATTAAATTTTTTTAGGTTATGACATTCGACCAATTCACAAAAAATTAAATAATTTCAACATTTGAATTCGTTTCGATTCGTATTCGTTTCGAATACGTTCATTGTGACTTTCAATCCGACATGCCAGATAAAATTGTATAGGACTGTTAGAATTAGAAATTTCGAATAGAACGTGTTGAAACGGATTCGAAACCATTATTGTGTCTCCCACTTTAATGAATGCTCCAGTAAGTTTTTTTGACACTGACATTTTTCAGAAATCGTGATTAGTAAAAATAGTATGTGTCAAATTTTTAAATTAATAAATTTCAAATATAAAATATATTTTAGCATTAATACAATTCCATAAATAAATAATTTATACTAATTTGTATTATTGGTTGCTGTGAAAGTAAAATCGAATGATATAAAGTTTAGTTTCTTATGCGAATGATATAAAGTTTAGATTATTAGAAAATTTCATGATTGCAATAGACATTAACAAAATTATTTACTAAATTATTTAATTAATTGGAATTTTGTTATAAAATTCCTAGTAAAACTATAAAATTATTAAATTTATACAATTAATGTTATTATGATTAATATTTTGTATCTTCCATAAAACTTATCACATACAAAATTGTTCACCAGTCTATGAAAACCATTCTTCATCGAGTTTTATATTAAAATTTTACTTAATTATTATAAAACTTTCTATGTAATTAGTTCTAGAGCTAGGTCCATAAAACCACAATTTAAAAATTAATCAAAACATTTTTTTTTTATGTTTTGGTTATTACATAAAAATTAGTATCTATAAAAGAAATAATTTTGTTAAATCTAAAAATTTGTCTTTATGAAAATATTGAAAATATAATATTTTTTTTTTCCTTTTCATATTATACTCAAAATGTGATACCAAAAACGATATCTTTATTATCTATCTATAACGAAATGCTCCTTAAGGATACAAATATTTTATTTTACTTAAAGTAAAAAAAAAAAAAATACATAAAATATATAACAAAAATTTAGTATGCTGCCTGTGTTCATGGGCGCAAACAATAGAAGGATCAAAAAAAGAAAAAAAAAGGAATAAAGAAAATGAAAGAATATTGTGAAATCTAGGAAATAATAAATAGAAAAGAAAATATCCTGCGTGATTGCAATTTACTGTGTAGAGTGTAAGTAGGAATTTATATTTTATGTAAAAAATAGAAGAATATCACAGGTGGTGAATATATAAAATATATAATCGAATGTAATATTGGTAGAATATTGAAATATTTTATGGTTTACAGATGTTTACCAGCAGTCGTAGCAAAAACCAATGTCATATTTATTTATATTAATATATTAAATGAAATCTTTAAATTTGATTTAATGATTTAAAGACTTGAAAATATACAGAGACTTGTTATTAAGTATCAATACTGTTCATAATCTATCAATTTAGTTAATAATGTTAAGCTGTTATTCCTCTACAATGAGGTAGAGTAACAAATTTAGTGTCGACTGTATCGACTATGGTGTAGCTAATATCGACAATGTCGAATCAATTTATGTTTTTATTTTTATTAAAATTTATTTAACAAAAATATTTGAAATTTGCTAGGCAACTCAAATATAAAACTCAGATTTGATCTAATGTTCTTACAAGCAATATTTGATAATCGTACCAGGACATATGATGTTCATATGAAGATATTTAACAAATGTTTGATACAAAATTGCATGAGTTACATCTCAAATCAAAAATATTTCTAAGCTAATCTTTGATGGTGAATTTATGGAAAATTTTCAGTTTTAAAAGCTTTATTTGTTACAAATATAAATTAAAAACGCATTCAATTTTAAAAATTATGAAAGTATTTCTAATAAAGTACCAAGATTAAATTCTTTGATTTTTTTGTAACTTGAATAGTTTTATTTAAAGCAAAGGTTTCAAAATAATTAAATCAATTATGTGGATTGTGTTACAAAGCATCCCATCAACTTTCTAAGACCTAGACGTTGTTAAAATTTGATATTATTCTATCTATGTCCATTTTACAAGATCCTATCTTAAATATTGTATGTTTTATTGAGAAATTAAAATTTCATCATTATAAAATAGTAGGTCCTACTTAATCAAACAGAGGCTCTGAAAAGCTATAAGTACATCAACATAAAAGAAGAATGTTTATTAGCCTTGTTATGGAAATGAAATGAATAAAAAAAATTGTCAATCGCTGCTCTGTTAATTAATTTTGTATTGCTGTAAAATTTGTATTTGTCATAAACAAATTAAAGAAAAATATTAAATAATATTTTAGTTTGAAAATTGTAAATTATTATAAAAATTATTGATTTCTATGACAATATCACCATCAAAAGTTTCACCATCCTTGCACCAGATATCATATTACGATTTCCGATTACGATTAACTTGTATATGTAATTTGAAATACTCCTGTCCCTTAATTTATGTAAGGTAATAAAAATAATCGATTATTTTATTTTTTGAACACCTGCTTATTTTACAAAGTCAATTTATTGAAACCGAATTGTACACGTTAAGTATAGTTATTACACGGTTGGAAAAAGCAAAAAGCATAAATCTATCCGCTTGAAATAGGTTTATCTATTAAATTCAATCAATATTTTGGCCTCCATTATAAGAATAAGAAACAAAGGAATAATAATTTTAGGAAAAAATCTAAATTTTGATATTCATCCTTTTTCCCCGCTGCCATTTGTATAAATTAAGGTCAAAAAGCGACAAAATGGAAATTAGTAAATATTGTAGGAAAAAAATTATTTTATCCCAAAATAACTAAAGTTAATTGATCCAATTTTAAAGAACTGAACAAAAACATTGTTGAACCTCCGATAGTTTTTCGAAGCCTTAGAGTCTACAGTAACACTCAAAAGCTGAGAGATATTTTTATATTATATCTTTTCCAATAAACAGTGACCGGACAGAATACCAGACTTACTGATATTGATATCACATATTACAAAAATTGAATAAAATTGAACGAATATTTTCTTTCAATTTTCGTCCTTTTTCTTGATTTTTGTATGATTTTTTTTTAACAAACAAAATGAATGGGTAATTTAATTCTGTATGCGTAGCGTACAATAAGGAATATCGCTAAAGTAAATTTAACTTCCAAAGTATTCCAATATATTATTTCATATTTTCCCTCCATATATTTTATATTTAATACCAATATTTTCTATCCTACACCATGATATTTTGATATTCTGGCTGGCATGGATAATTTGCACATCCACTATGGTTTTTGTTTATTTGTGTTGTTTTGGTGTTGGTTATATACATATATATTTGTGGAATATGTTGAAAAGTTGTACCTTTTTTTTATTATTTTCGTAACATACTAATATATATGTTAAATTCGTATACATATTTTACATTTAATGATTATCAGAAAATTTCAATCCTGTTGCTATGTAGTCTGTTCGCCTGATACTTGAGAACACATTCAAAGAGATTGGAAACTATTACATGTTTATATATTTATGGATTGAATAAATATTTGAGGTTCATTATCTATTTTGAAAATATATATCCTTATAATAAATTTGTATATACAAATAAACAAAGAAAAAACAGATTAAATATATCACTCAGTTGTTCTATATGAACTGTGAGTATTAGATTAACCTTCTTGTATTTTGAAATTTGGACCTAGTATTTGGACCTAGATTCCGTTCCGAACCTCATAAGGTTCTTTATAGTGAATAATCTTTTAATTATAACAAGCTAATTGCTTCTAATAGTGAGATATTGGTTGTTATTAAAAACGTATTTAAAGAGATTGTAAATTTTAATTACTATGGTAATCATTTAAACAGTACATTTTAGAAGCCCAAAGTCTCCAAAATATCAATTAGTTGATGTAATATGAAAAAAATAATGATATAAATGAAATGAAAAATCGAAATTTAAATGATTTTTTGAAAATAGTAACCAAAATTATAGTATCTAAACTACCCTTAAATAAATTGTCTAAGCTAAAGGTTTTAAATTATTCACAAAGCAATATTTGAAAATTAAATTTAAATTAGATTGTAATAGTTCAAACAACTCGACGGACTGGACGGACGGACAAGAAGAGCATAAGAAATTTCGATCGGGAAAAGTCAACGTATACAAATATACGTTTTTCAAATTACATTTATGTCTTTTTTCTTTTTCAAATTTGTGGTCCGTCGAAAGCTTAAATCAATTAAACTTATATGTACGTCTTAGGTCCGTCGTCTACGCGTATTCGTCGTGACTTTGCTCACTTTCACATAAATATTTATTTAGCATAAATCTAATCATCTTAGAAAAAATTAAGATAGAAATCATTCTTACATAAGTTTCGTTATAAATTTTATAATTATGATAATAAAATTTTAATTTCAAATGTCAATTAATTAATTGATATTCTAATTAGTGTTTCAATCATTTTTAAAAAAAACCTTCATATAAAATTTATTTTATCAAAATTTTAGAAAATATTTTTTTATTTATTTATCTTTTAAGTTATTTAGAAAATTAAATTAAAAATTAAATAGTAAATTAAATTCGGTTACAGAAACATTTTCAAATTATTTGTTTTATGTTTCAAAAGTTTTACATATATTAAAGATTAAATTTATTCTACATAAATTTTGAAATATATTTGAAACGAAATATTATACAGAAAATAAAAGGAATTCTAAAATGTTTATCCTTTTTGAGCCGGTATTAAACAATTTTATTGAGGAGAATCATATCCATTTAGAATCTACCAAAGATTATGTAAATCAATAAAATCGTTAGAAACTTTGTTTAGCTTTTTCGATTAATTTAAAAAATAGCATATTTACGTATTTATTTTAATCTGTCTAAATAGCTTGTGCTGGAGCTGGAGCAGTTGGGTAGAGATTTGTGTCCATGCAAGTTATTATTATTGATATACACATTTTTCGATCCTAAAATACCACCTAGTTTTAATTGAATAAACTGAATAAACTACACATTTTCCAATTGTAATTCAGAACATTTCAACATTCGTCGAATTGCAGCATTTTCCACAACAAAAATGTTATGTATGGAACGTAGAAGATGTTAATTTACTTCATAGTTAGCGAATGTTAGGTAAAATCACTTGCAAAAAATGGGTAATCAATTGGTAAATTTTTAGAGATTGCGGCAGATAACACAACTTACCATTGAAATATGTAGTAATAAATGAGACGACAGTATGTGTTTTGTGGTTAGGAGGATATTTATTTCGTATTTCGTAATGATCCAATTGAAATGTTAAAATGTTCTGAATTGCAATACAAATGATACTTTCTGAATTACAATGGACTAATCTGAATTACAATTGATACTTTTTGAATTACAATTGCAAAAGGTGTAGACACAGCTCCATTCCATTTATGATTTTCTACTATCATACAAGGATTAACAACTTGAATAAAAACTGTAATTTTAATTACTTGATAAGAAATTATACTAATTTCTTATTTTTGATTAAAATATTTACATATTTATTAAAGTAATTTTATTATCAATTATTATTGGGTCACTAAGGAGGTTCAAATCAAACTTCTTTTAAAAAAAATTATATCTTTTTCATCAATTAATCATCTAGGTTCTAGGATGAATAATTGCAGCAATATCTTATTGTATTATATTATCTTTGATTCCACTTTGTTTATAGCTGCTAGTAAAAGTCGATGTATTCAGGATTTCATTATTTATTTTTGTTTCTAAATTGTTTGATAAAATATTTATTTATTTTTCCTATATATTTTCATATATACATAATAAAATTAGGTAAAATGTATAAATACAATTTGGGAAAAATGATTATCCTTGTGACCCTTTATGATAATTAATTATGTATATTATGAAAACTATACCAGAAAATATGTGAAAATAAAGTTATATTTAACTGTAGCACGCAAGAAAAAATTAATATTACAAAAAAAAAGGACATTTTGGAAATTTTTATAAAACTTCTGCATTTGTTTTATATGTTTTATGATTTTGGTTCATCGGAATTTCGAATTAAAAAAAAAATATAAATGACAATCCACAAAATATGAATTATTTAAAAGTATTTCTAATTTGGAAAATTCCGTTTTAGAAATGGGTCCTTATTAATTGAACCGTAAAAATGGAAATTCATTTTAATAAACTAACAAAATTTATTATATTTTTCGTAAACTTTTCACTTTGATGTTTAAAATATGGAAATAATTTACCATAAATTCTTTTATATTTTATGATTTCCTTCTCTTTGTAAACCTAAACTTAAAGTTTTACAGAATTTAAATTAGTTTTGTATTACTATTCAGTCGGATTTGTTTGTAGTGAAGTAACCTAATTTCAATACAAAAACTATATACAAGAAATATTTACAAAATTTATTTTATTTTATGTTATACAAAACTCTTTAATTTATAATTAGTTAAGAATAATCAATTTTATTTATGAATTGTAATTATTTGCAAGCCATTTAATTATTGAAATTTAATATGATAATATAGGAAATTATAAAATATCTCTTCAATTACTAAATATATATGTAAAAATTTAAATATTCCAATTAGTAATTTTGTGAAATATTTCAAATTTATTCAAATCAAATTGATATAGCTACCAATATTAGTTTCATATATTTAACTTTAGTGAATTTACATAGTAATTAATTCTTTCGTATTTATGTATTTTAGTGTTTTGAAAATCATACCAAAAATATGTAAAATGTTATAATATTGATTATTGAATAAAAAAATATCGATTATCGAAGGGGAAAAATATATTTTTATTAACGGACCGTTTTCATAACATTATTCTTATTTTACCAGATTAGATGATTTAAGTGTAAAATATACGAAAAAGTGTTGTACCATTACGTGTAAATTATCGTTATTTATACTTTAGAGTAAAAAATAGCGTAAACAAACAAATTTGATGTAGACAATGTCGACTTTATGAAATTTTTCAAACGCAAAATTATCAGTTCATTGTTTATCACATAAATTTCTTTTTGGCTTTGGAATTTGTATTAATAATTAAATATGGAGAAATAATTTTTAATGTATAAATTGATTGAAATTGACGTGTAGGCAATAATGTAGTTAATATCACGAAGTTTATGTCGCCCAACATTGTACGAAACTCATTTCATTTCAAAGAGTATGTAAAAAGATTGTAAATTCACTGAATTTTCACTCAATATTATTGGATGTCAATTAAAAAAGAAAAGTTTATATAAATTCAAGATTCTTCTATTTTTATAGATCAGATCTATGATTATATAAATCATTGTTACTTTAATTGAATAATTTGATTTTATTTACCATAATATTTTAACGTTTTAAAAAAATTTAAGTTTAAATATTTAAATATTTTAGAAAAAAAAATAGTAAAACTTTTAGATTATTTAATTATTTTTTTTAAAGTGGATGAATAGGTTCAATATTTTTTTTAGTCTGTCTCAATCTTGACCTCGTTTTATTAATAGCATTATATATTCTGCAGAAATCATCCCTTATTTATTTTCATATGTCGCCATAGAATTCATTCCTCTTGTCTGCCAATCATCTATAAAAACAGTTTCATATTAATATATTAATTTTCTAAAATTTTAAATAATAATTTCTAATTAAATAAAATACTTACTAATGATTAACGTCCGGACAGGTTGATTAAATTAATATGAATGACACTGAGCTGACTAACTACAAACAGTCTCTGGGCTGACGCACAACAGACATTATTGCACATAGTTGACTTAAAACAAGTTTTAAATACGTAATTTCGAGAGATGCTAACTAGTCAGCTAACAGTCTTTTGTATAACTTTTCATGATTTGTCATCATATTGTCAGCGAAGGCTTATTTTATAGAGGGTATTTTAAAATCTTGAACTTGTTTTTTTATAAATAATTTTTAATTGTGGTCCTTTATGCCAGTAATAACAATAAAATATTAAAAATCTTGATTTATATCCTTAATTTATGATCTAAATCAAGTTTCCTAAAAATATTATTATAATAATTTTAAGTTACATTCTACATAAAAGTAACACAAATCAGGATTAATAAAAAACTTATAATTAGCCTTATTCGTATATATGTAATAAATTCAGAGTTGACCTTAATTTATAATATTTTATATCATATTTCTCATATATCCATATAAGTTTTCTCTAGAGGTTTTCTACTTTGCCTTTCTATTAATATTTGATTTATTAATCTTATATCGAATAAAATTTTATTAACGATTATTATTATAGTAAAAATTATTTGCAAATATTTTAGAAAATGTTTCAAAATTAAAACTACTAAAAAAACATATAAAATTCAAGACTTTTGTAATCGACATTAAATGTGAAACTTAAATTACCTATAAAAATAAGATTTTGAATTTAAGTGTTAATTTTAATAATGACATTTAATATTAATTTAAGTAAAGAAAATTATTGACATATTAAATATGAAATTGTCATAAAATATTGCTCAGAAGTCTATAAAGTCCATAATTTTAAATATTAAAATTATTTATAATATACATATAATTAATGTCAGTTAAATTGTAGTGTTCCTATTGGTACTGTTTAATTTCACTCTATATAAATATGGAAGAAATTTCATTAATAAAAAGGGCCCAAATTTTCCCAAAAATATTTCATTTTTTTGTTATTTTTCATTTCAAATTTTTGGGTGATTTTTCATAATGACCCAAATTTTAAAATATGATATATCGCCCAAATAAATGAAAAATACATCTCGGCTATTTTTCATTATCGCAGGGAAAATTCATCGCAAGAAAATTCATTAAAATTAAAATTTCATACAATTCAAAGAATTTTAATTTTCTGGAAATTAAATCACAATGAAAATTTCCTACGATGTGTTTTCGCCGATGAATTTTTTTATGTTGATATTATTTCATCTTTAAATGCGTTTTTATCTTTGTTCACTCCACTTAGTCCTCAATGGTAATAAAATGGGAACTTTTATTGGAATTTGGTCCAACTGAATTTCGAACCATTAGTTTCTTTATAGTGCAGAAACTTTAAAATGCAACAATGTAATAGCTTTTCTAATAGTAAAATGTTTATTGTCAGCGAATGGTTCTAATCGTTGCAATTGCAAAAATTTTATTACTTATAAACATTTTAATCTGAGTCAACTTAGAGCAACATTGGTGCCTCGGTGTGGTGTTAAACGTGTTACCTAATCCATCACAGCGTAGCACACTAGCACTTTTTGACCAAATAGTTAGATTTTCATTTTAATTTATACAAATTCAAATAAAATTCACAGTTTTTTGCTTGAATAGCACATGTAATAATCTAACGATTTGAATTCTTAATCTGTAAAATTGAAAAATAAGTTGAATTTTGTCAGTTTGAACCCATTTTTAATGTTAATTTCTTAAACTTTTAATAAATAATCTAAATTTGTTGATTGTTTGCTTCTTTCATTGTTTGTTTCTTTCATTAATTATATAAATAATATTATTACTAAAAAATAACTTAAATCAACGACTAAATCCAACTTATATATTAAAGAAAATCCCTCAGCGGAAAACCTTATACGCACATACACACTTATATATTTACTAATATATTTACTTATATATTTACTAATCAAAAAACCAATTTAAAGTCTCTTCAAATGAGCAAAATTACATCAATTTCTCTTCATTTTATCAATTTTTGATAATATGGTGTTAGTGATGATAATGTTTTGATTGTGGTCATGAATTTGATTTGTATTAGTGTATAATAATTTTTGGATAATATTTTTTTTTTAAAGACAAGCCATGTTAATTTTGTAATGAGCTATGGAATTTCAAGGGCATTGAGAGTAAATTAATTGAATTGATATATATACTAACATCAAAAACATATCGAAATTATCTTAATACATCAAAGTACATTTTAGATTATTTATGCTTAAATTATGTTGTACTCTTTGAAGTGTAATAAAATATATACAATAATTTCAGTTGATTATTTGTTGTTTTTGTTATTATAATTTAAAAGTTTTCGTATTTGAATTAGGTCCATTAATTTGAATTTCGCATTGAAGCTATGAAAAATATATTCCGTATATTTTTTCTAGTTCACATAAAAATTTCTAATAACTAAAATGACATAAATTTAATTATATGGTTTGGTTGGTATGAGAAGTGGGAAATAAAAGCGGCCAAACCTCGTACTTAGACCATACGATCCGTTGTATCCCCCTTACGAAACGTTGCCAACTTTCACCACAAATTTTGCCATCCTACTTATTTTATAAAGTTTATCTCGTAAGCAGGCTTTTCCTTGCTTAGTTCTATTAAATCTCCTGCAAAATAGAAACCGAAAATTTTTAATCTTTTATGCCACCACAGAGAAGGACAGTGACATTAAAGATGTTTAATTGTCTCGTCATCCTCAGCACAGCTTCTAAAAACCATTGTTAATGTTTAAATAGAATTTTTATAATGGAAACAATCTCAACGCACCAATTTAAGACTTTATGAATTAACTCCTCCTTAGAGATGATGAAATAAATTCAATATTTACACTTCACAAAACTGACGGCATTCAGACTATTTCTACTATTATAGTTGATATTGGTTATATACTTGAAATGAGAGCAGAATCCGGGAAAGTGAACAAGTATTTAAAAAAAAAAAAAAAAAACCTGGCCGCCGATTTACAATTTTCTTTCCACTTTGTACAGAAATAATTGAGAAATACTTTACTTTTCAAAGGGTTTCATCTTTGTGCTCCATCTTGAGCTCTACCTAAAAATAATATAGAGAAATTTAAATAATTGGTTTTGGTTGGTATACATAATTTTAGAAGTCATAATGATATCTATTACATAAATCAATACGTAATAAAAAAGTTGCTAACCTAGGGGTGGCTTAAAATACGTAGTTATGTATAATTAGTTTTTTTCTACAAATATACTAATCTAAATTTGTTGTCTGTTTTTTTTCATTAATTTTAATTATACACTAAAAAATATTATGAATGAATTTTAGATATTTGAGATATAGGAAATTTTGATTAAGACCCACTCTTATTAACTATTAGGAAGTAATACTTCAGTTTTATTTATATGTATACTTATGAAAAGGATAGTACAGTAGTACAGAGAAACTAGCAACAAGCTTCTTACTTTATATCCAAATGACAATGACTTCATTACATTTGATATAGGGAACAATGAACTGTTTGGCTGTTAAACTAACTAACTAGGTCACGAAACGTTGAGGTACGACCTATAATTCGGTAATTTTTGTATTGAATTATAAATTAAAGTTAACAATGTACCAACATTTCATTTCAACTACTATAAGATATTGAACGCAAACGCTGAATAATCAATTCTCGAAAACGTAAAACAGAAATCTTTCCATTACAATCCTTCATAAATACTACAAATTATACAAATTATTGTTACATTGTTATCGTAAAGGAATAATTTAACCTTGAACTTATATTAAAGTTCTTTTTTATTTCATTCTCTTTTAAATTCGCTGCTTTTTAAATACAATTTTCCGCAGTAAATTTTTACAAAGATTTCCTTTTTGTAAGAAATTTCAATTTTAATATCAAAATTATAATATAAAAGATAAATTTCTTTGAGTGAAAATTTATAAAATGACCTTGAAAGTTTAAAATGAATAAATTTTTTTTTCATAATAATATTTTAATTTAATTTTGGTAACTTTCCGTCAATTTTTATACGAAATTATATTACGTTTATAAAGTCTATAAGTTAAGTCATGAATTTCCATTGAAAAAGTAAATTTTAACAACGTATATTTCAGTTAAATTCGTATTACGAAAATATTATAGTAGGTATACGTATTTAAGAAATAATAAATTTATTCTCTTAATTTTTGTATTTTATGGTAACTACATGCGTAAAAACCACAATTTACTCAATATTAATTGCGTCACAAATTTAGTTAAATTCAATTGCCTCTTGGGACACAATTTTCATCCGCCCCCAACAAATTCAATATAAAGAAAATTCTAATTTTAAAAATAAATACGATACCAATAAAAGTATCGTCAATAAAATTTATGACATCACATTTTCATCATTATTATATTTAACGTAGGCGAATTGATTAACGTAATCAAAATATTTTTTGCAAATATGAATGGCGTATGTAAAATTTTCTTGACGTCACTAACTAAATTATAAAGTACATTATTAGAGCCTTTTTTGAAACTTTTTTGAATACATAGTAAAAATAAGAAATGAAAATTAATGCAATTTAGATTTATAAATAATTCCAATATTTCCATTTATTATGACTATTACAATAAAAAATTTACTCATGAAATTATATTAAGGGAAGAATTTGTTAATTACATAGAACTCTAATTCATATCCGATTTATTTTCGTATTCATCGCAAGCGGATATATCCAATTTGACTGAAATGGAGCTTCTTAATTATTACAATTGTAAATTATGTAAATTTCACTAAACTTAAAGTAGGTTTAATATATGAAGTCTGATCTAAACATGGCACTACTATATTTTTCATATCGTGGAATTATATTTAGTCATATAGTCCGCAAATCAGTTTGGTCCACTTTGAAAGTCATTGTTTAATAAGAGAAATTAAAGAAATTAAATTTCCTATAAAAATTTTCAGTGTAATATGAAACTAAGGATTGCACTAGCGTGTGATATGCTGTGCATTAAGAATGGGGTTTAACTCCAGACCGTGACATCGATATCGCTCTAAGTTCAAATTATAAAGTATGAATTATAATTCGGTAATTTTAGCATTGACCCATTGAAGTTACCAAATGTACCAATATTTCAATGATTACTGTTAAAAATGCTAAAGGTTAATCCAATTTATTGACAAAAAATTCCTCATACTTAAAAAGCCATTAGGTTTGTTAAAATTAAAGGTTTCTTTACAATTTGGTTCGGAATACAAATAACATCCAAATTGCCATAAAATGTCACGAAACGTCTTTTAGGACAAGGCTTAATTTGGACTGTTGCGCTTTTACAAGAAAGAAGAAATGTGAAATCAATAAACTTGATATATTTAATGAATTATTTTAGTTTATATCTTTTAAAAATATAATCGCTACCATTTTGTTTATGTAAAATTTTCAATAAATTATACTAATCAAAAATATTCATGATTTTTATTCTACATTTTTCCTACTCGCCTGGTCTGTTAAATAGTAATTGTTTTTGTGCGTGTTTAACATTATATGAAAATTCCATTTAATTAACATAATTCATTTATCTTTGCAATACAAATTGATTCTACAATCATAAATTATGCAAACCTAAAGTAAAATGCAGTAATTTTAATAATGTGGATATTAAGCAATTGCAATGTTTTACCAAAAGTAAATGAATTTGGAAATGGATACAGAACTACTGAACAGACCCGTTCTCTACCTATTGCCAAATTTATTATTATAAGCTATTTTTATGAAAATAATAATAATAAATTTTTAATATAATTTAAAAGTTTGATTTGTTTATTAATGGTATTTCATATAAATTACAAACATTTCGTAATTCATTATAGCGCAAAACATTTCCCTTATTATAAAAGGAAAACAAAATATTTATGTTTCGTTGTCGAGAAACCAAGATTTTTTAAATAATTTGATTTTCTATTCCAATTTATTCTCAAAATTATATATCCAAGAGAATTAGCAAAAATGTTAGTAAAAATATAAATAAAATATGAATTGGTTTTACTATGTTTAACAATAAATATTTTATTTCCTGAGCAACGTTCAATCCAAAACTACATTACTTTCTAATAAATGCTCTTCATTACGAAAGTTAAACTAAACTATTTAAACATAATTCAATTTTAAATGATATTAAATGAAATTAACGACAGGGAAACTAGAAAAATATCATTCATTATCAATCAAATTAAATATATCAATACAATTAACACAATTTTGTTTGTAAAATTTAAAAAAATATTTATTTTAAAGCATAAAACATTAAAATATTAAAAAAAAAAATTCTAGTATTACATAAAACTAATCATAAAACTTCAAACTTCGAATATATAATTCAAATTTCTGTTATGACATAAACCTTGCTGTGTAATTTACATTTCTGCATCTTGAAATAAATCAAAATGCGAAATATTTTCTCATACAATATCATAATGTTCTAAAATCTATGAAAACATTTTCCGGTTTCAACAACAAAAATAAATGAAATTAACATCTTTTTAGATACGTATAAAAGTCATGACATATTTTTACCACTTTATGCTATTCTATCCATTAGCATAAAATCATTTTAATCCTTTAAATCTAATATTCTACATTATGTTAACATTTTTTTTGTGTTTTTGTTATCTGATTTATTTATAACTGAAAATATTATATCCTTCTCATTGTCCTTCCAATAATATTTGTATAAATCCTTAAAACATATATGTATACTATACACATATAAATAATTATAATTTTTCTCTGATTATATTGCATTTTATGCGATTCACGATTGTGTCAAAAAGTTTACGTAAAATTTTCCAAATCTATCTACATATTACTCATACCAATAAATCTTATTCTATTATTCGTTTATTATACCTTTTTGTACATCAAGCTTTACATAAATTTATTTGTATAAACAAAAGTATAAACATAAAACATAAAAAAATTAAAAAACTTATATGCGAAAAATTGTGGTGGCATTCTGCATATTTATACATATATTATTATCATTTCATCAGTCTTACAACAAAAAACAATAAGGAAATTTTATGTTTTAAGGTCCTTTCTATGAAAATGTATAAATAATAAAAATTTTGAATATAAGATCCTTAAAATTCTACTGCATATAAAAACTTAAAGTTGCATAATAAAAATGTAAAATTTAGAATTTTCATTTGATGATTTTACATATTTTGTTAGAGATTTCATTTTGTCAAGGGTTTTAGGATTTGTGTAAAGTGGATATTTTCTGTAGATAGATTCATTGTAGCTTAATGTTAAGTTGATGATGATGGGTGGGTGAAATGAATTTAAATTATTTGAATATATGTAAAATGTCCTTTATAGTTATTTTAAATTCCCTATGGAAATCTTTGATTATGGGATGTATTTTAACTATATATTAACCAGCGAATGGTTATTATTATTTTAAATTGGGTATTAAGGTAAATTTTTTATAAACATTTTTTGATAAATTTTATATTTAGCATTTATTGGACGGACGTACTCATCCAGATTAAATCATTTGTTGCATAAATTATATGGTGATATTTTGTCAACAAAATCTGAAATTGTTAATCACTGCATCTAAATACAATCGTTGATAAAACATTTATGAGATTATATGATGGAAAAAGAGTTTACATATTAACCTATACATAAAATATGTTGATGAATGTTGTATGGTTTTTATAAAAGTCTAAATTTTTAGGGGGAAATTGAAAATTCGATTAAAAAATATTCGGATTTCTAAATTATGATTTTGTATATAATTGGATTTCTTTGAAAATGAAATTAAATATTATAAATACATTTGAATATTGAGTGTCCTCTGGTATTAAACTATAATTTAAATATCATACTTTCAATATTTTCTATTTAGCCTTTGTGAATCTTTGTTTTTTGGTAAAATATTATTTTCTTTCCAATAATATTAAATTATATTATTGTGTATATTTAAAATCTTAATTCCCATTTCATCGAATTATATAAATAATTGGAATATTTTCTAATAAAATACTTAAAATAGCCTGGGACAGCATAAATTACACTTTGCACGACATAAAATCCGTAAAATAGTCAAATAAATCTTCAGATGGTAGGAATTTATTTGATCATGAATTTTCAATATGAAAATCATTCGTACATTTCGTTATTAGTCCTTCGTCTTCTTAAAAAGATTAAAAAGAATTGTACTCCCCATTTTACATTAAAATCATACAAAAAAAACGACGACCTCAAACATATTGGAATTCGAAAGATTAACAAAAATGAAACAAAATAATAAAAAATTGTGTTGTAACCAAAAATTTATAAACTAAATAGAAATGAACAGGCAAAATAAAATAATCTTTTATACTTCCCCAAGATAAGGAAAACAAGAAGTGAATCAAATTATAAATGAAAAAGAAATTTTATATATTTTGTATATCTTGTAGATAAATTTTATGTTTATATATGTAAATTTTTAATATAATTTTGCACAAGGTAAGAATAATTTTGTTGCCTTTTGTTCGTACATAGAAAGTTTATATTATAGCCGCCGATGTTGTGAATATTGTCAGTTTATTTATACTATGAAAGTTTGTTAAGATAAAAGTATTTATTTTGTATTGTAAATTTTGTGGCTACATGAAACGCAAAAGATTTTTTTTTTGAATGATTCTGTAGAGGTAAAAAGTTTGGTTTTATTTAGACATAAAAAGTTTTTAAAATGTTTTTAAAGTGAATTTATTAGTAGTGAAGGCTAATGATAAGAATTATTTCAAATTGATTTTGGGTGAAATATTTGCGACATAATTAACAGCTTAAATTATTGTAAACTTTTTTAAATAAATCTAGAAATTTTCATATTTTTATATTTAAATGTAATTGTTATTCATAATTTATATAAAATACTTCATTCAAAATTAACGAATGAGGTGGAAAACTATCCGAAAAAACTCTATTTAGTAATTTTTATATATGTATTTTTAATTATCGAAAATTGTCTGTAATATCAATTTTTTTAAAGTTTTCACACTTAAAAACTAAATTAAACATTATTATTGAATATTTTCCAAAAACCTATCTACATAACAACCAAACGCAGAAGGAATTATGCAAATTTTCATATTATTTATAGTTTTATAGTTTAACTACTCAATAAATAAAATATGGATGTAAAAATTGTGAAGAATTAAATTCACGACAACTATAAACTCTGGTAATAAAAGAAAAATTGTGAAAAACATTTATATTAAATTGAAAACGATCTTACCAATAAACCGAACTTTTTAATCAAATATTTTCATTTTTAAAATTTATTTTCATTATTCTTATACACAAAGATTTTATAAACTTTCAATCTAACTTTATAAACTTTTGTAAAAAATTCTTAGTTGAACTCTTTCTTTTATGTAGAAAAAGTTATGTTTAAATTAACAGATTCTTTTTGGTATTATATAGATTCATTTATGTACCATAATTTCTGAAGTTTCTTCTATTAAAATGTTCATCATCATTAATGTAAGACGAGAAGAAAAGTATTTAACTCATGAAAAACCATTTTTTTTCTAATTAATTTATTCGTGTCTCGGTAGAAATATTTAGAGTTTTATATTATAATTATTAAATTATTGTAAGTATATTTTAAAATAAAACCTTAAGGACATTTTGTGTATATTATAGGTAGCTATATATAATTTTATAGGATAACATAAATGCTGAAATAAATTATATTTATAATATAAAATAAACAATTTTCATGATTTTCTTGATCTTTATAAATATTTTTTCTTATCGTTTTTCCCTTTAAGGTTACCGCAAAATTTGGGCGAAAGCTTATGGCGTTAATTTGAAGAAAAACGAATTTGAATATACGAAATTGTATGTAAAAAATACGAAATTGTATGTAAATTTGAATTTAAAGAATGTTGAAAATCTACCAGCTACACTAAAAAAGCAAAATATAAGTAGAATTATTTAGTTTTACAAGTTCTACTACCAAAACAAATAAATAATTAATTTAAATTGATTTATCATATCCAACCCAATAATTGGATAAGAAAAGTCTGGCGATAATATTGCTAGTGAATGTACAGGAAATGTACCAGTGTGAAAAACACAAACTTGTACATTTTTGTATGAAATAATAAGAAGCAATAAATTGGAGGAAATCAGTCAATATGAAAACAACATTTTTCGTATACATACATCTCAAATCGACCAATACGTAAAATAGCACTTTTAAGTTGCAATGTTTGCATAAGGACCTTTTAATTTCGCCTTAATAAGGTTATCAAAAATTGAAAATATCAATGGAAATCATAATTCCAAATCAGTTAAAAAAATCAAGTTTAAGAAAGACATATTTACATTATCGTAATGTCAAAAAGTGTCCTTGAATAATTTGCATGTTTGTAAAAAATGTTTTGGCAAAAAAATATCTTCTTTATTATACTTAGCAGAAATTTGTATAGGAATAGAAGATTTGTAAACCTTATTCTGTAATAACTTTTAAATTCACTTAAAATTAACAAAAAATATATTTTTCAGATTCAATAATTTGCCATTAGTTTAATTTTTAATTAATTCAGTATAAACTTTCCTATAATAATCACAAAAGTTTTGATTAAATTAAAACCACACAATTTTCAAAAATTCATTTAAACATAATTAAAAATAGCTTTAAGCAATAGCTCAGAATTAATTTAATTCTATTATCCTTATATGACGAATTGGAGAAAACAAATATTTTCATGTTTTTATAACCGCAATTTCATTTAAAACCTTTACTACTAAAGTACTAACGTAGTTCTTTATTAACCCACACCATAAATTCCACCATCAGAGCCGATATTCAACAGGTTTGTTTCAGCCTTACTGTTGTACATTGCAATAGTAACAGTGAAGGACATTTTTTTTATTATTACCATTATTATTTCATTTTTATATATTTTTAATAGACCTTCTTATGAATATTTGATCAAGCTTTATTCCTTTTTGAAGCATTTTCAACAGATATCCGTCAATACATAATTATGATATAGTGGAAGGTAAAACACAAATATGCTAATAAATTTCATTTTAATTATTTTTATAACTAATACAGAAGTAAAATAGAAATGATATAAAAATAAATGAAAATGGTTTAACAAACAAAAAAAAGGACATTTTGCTAATTTTCATAATTTATCATTAAAATTTCGGAATCCACAGTAAAATTATTCATATATATATACAAATAAACGGTTTAAATAATATATATGTATATCCCTAAAAGCAATAATTCGGTTTTTGTATGTAGTGTAACTTTATTTTCATATCGAATAATATAAAATAGCCAACAAACAAGAATTTATATTTTATTTTTGTACTGATGTGGTCATTGTAAAATTTATATTTTATACCCAAGGGATTGTGTAATCGTACTCTATATCTCTGTGTATTATTAACAAAATGCAGACAGAAGGATAAGTTAATACATAGTATACAAAAAGTAATGTATACATTGTAGTCAGAATTTATATTAAACAAAAAAAATGTATGCGAAATGAGTAAAAGGATTTAAATTGTTGGATAGGGAATGGTAATTGTATTAATTTTATTTTTAGAAAAAAAGGAAATAAAATATTAATGAAAATACGACAGTACGATTTGAAATTCTGATATTATGATATATTATAACTACGCCAGTTTTCTAGTATTTTAAGTGTTAAGGATGCATTTAAAAGTAATCTTTAAAAAAAAAACCTTAATATAGCGATAAAAAAATTCTATAAAATATAATTATTATATTTATTATATTAATTTAATTAAAAAATAAAACCTTTTTCATTAAATACACAACTTTTAACAACTTCTAAATAGATACAAAAATTTCGTCCTTTTCATTTATATTCTCTTTGATATATTTCACATTACCAATGAAAATTTCAATATTTAAAATACTCCTTTCAAAATAATCACTAAGTGAAAATTATTTAAAGGTAATTGCTAGATGAAAAACGAATACTACTGAGTAGACTACCAAAAAAAAGTGTCCTTATTTGAAATTTTTACAACCTTTTTTTTAAATTTGAATTTTTTAGATTATTTTAACTGTTTATAGACAAAATTATATTTTTTTATTGTAATTTTATATTTATATTTAATCCTGCAACAGTCAACAAAAAGTTTATTAATTTTAAAAGCTTTATAACAGTTGATAATCATTATATCTTCAATGTGATATATTTTTTATTCCATGATATATACTAATATTTATTTTCATATTCCACACATTTGTCATATCAACTGCGTTCCAAAATTTCAAATAGAATTTTAAATATGATCCAAAAATAAAGGATATTTGTATAAAATAAAACCAAAATATGTAAATTAAGGATAATATAAACTATTAAAGTTTTTGACAAATTACCACTTATATAGAAGCTTATTAATATTAAGGATTGGTTCTATACACAGCAATTTCCATTTTAGCATTACTGGTGTACATAAAAGGACATAAGGAAAATTACTATATAGAAAAAACACTTTATATAATGAAAATTTGATAATATTATTTTATTCATATATTCTTTGTACCGGCAGAAAATTGTATATATTTTGTTTATGCCGGCTATGATTTATAACATCAGCAAAACAATTTTTTATAAATTTTGTATTTTTGTGGTCTTTTGACTGCAAGTTTATCATTTCTATTTATACTTGAAGTGTTTTTTCAATGGTAATGGTGAAAACGATAGTTTTTACATATTAACTTATTCAGTTCTAGTTCTATTAATCGTAATTATTATTAACATTTCCAAATTTGCGTTAGTATTCTAACTACATCCCTAGCAGAAATTGTTTTATTATCATGAACTTTTGAACTAAGAGTAATTATTTAAAAATAATTTTATATTATTTTTATAAAAATCTTTGAACTATTTCAGATTTTGTCATGTTGAATTGTACATTTTCTTTGATAATCACCAGGTGATATTTCAAATTTAATTAATTAGGAAAATTTTAAATTTTGTCCATTGAAATTATCACTATTAGTGTGCTATTAATAATTAAATAAAGTCTTATTTTATTTCTATTTACTCTTTAATATATACGATTTACGTGAATATTATCAATTAACAATATCTTTCAGCGTTTCGGTTGATAAATTTTCCCATAAGCTTCTCAAAAATAAAACGAAAAAATGAAAACGCCATTTCTACAGTCACCTGGCTATGTAAGGATACTAAATACACTATTAAACAATTGGTTTAAAACTAACTCAAAACGTTCTTTACGTTACACCGATTTTGTAATATAGAATTTATACATATATTAATCATCCAGGATACAGTATCAAATCCTTACAATAGCGTTCCAATATATTTACGTCTACTTTATATATACATTTACTTCTGAACTTTTAATGAACCTTTAACAGAAATTTATGTTTATATGCTTGTAAATTCAAATCAAACGCAAAATAACGAAATTGTTAATGAAATTTTTATTGAATTCCTTATTATTATTAATAACGTTCTCCTTCAAATAGTATAACGTTATCAGGTGTTATTACATAATTGTTACTCTGATGGTGGTATTATTAATGTCGTTATTGAGTTAAAGACTTTTTCGTAGCAGTTATAATAAACGTAGCAGTTTAAAAAATTTTAAAAGGTTTTAACAACGTCTTTAAAATAGTAACAACGAACATAGGATAATGATATTAATTTCCAGTTCTTATTTTAAATGGTAGCTTTCATTAATTTTGGATATAATGATGGATATAATATAACAAAGAAATATTAAGCTCTTCAACTTCTACACCAGCTTACAATTTTATTTTTTAATAATAATAATAAAGCTGCCATTTAATATTTTTCGTTTATATAACCCACCAATTAAAACCAAAGTATTAACCTAATATCAAAGCATAAAACCCAGCAACAAATTTCCCAAATGGATTACATTACAGACTATAAAGTTATGTTATTTCCCACCGCAAACAAAAAAATACCAAGCAATGTGGAGATAGAAAGTAGAATTTTAACATTTCAAGGATAACAATTTTTATGTACAGAAAAAGGTTAAATGATTTTGCATTTTTTTTTAATGGTAAAAAGGATATAAGTTAAAAGGAATTAATCTAAAAATGGGTAATAACTGGAAAGTTCTTTCTATATAAATATAAGTTATGGTAATGTAAACTAAAAAATTGTTTACAAGTTTAATAAATTATGGTAAGATTTTGAAGATCCTAAATGGTAAAATTTTAATTATTTTATTTTTATAAAATAATTTTAATCATTTTATTTGAACAAAATGTAAATTATTTTGATGGAAATAGAAAAACCTTCAAAAGAAAAATTTTAAGTTAATTCAATTATTTCAAATGAAACATCAGCAATGCTTAACATTTAACTACTCTGAATTATTGAAAGCATGAACAAATTTTTGGTTATTGAAAGTATGAAAAAAATCCAACAAATTCTTGGTTAATTTTTATAGTGTCTGTAAGAAGCTGAAATATTGTTATTTATCCAATGCATGATGCTCTCATGCTTGATTTGAGAAATTATTTTACAAAAGTTGTTTAATATTATATTTTTCGTCAGTTTTTTAACATAATTTAATAAATTTAAATATGATAAATGAAAACATAAAACGAGTTGGCATAGCAAAAGGTTTTTTCTGGTTATATACAATTTCCTAAATATATAAACTGTACGAAAATCATACACACAGACACATCATTTAAGGCTGTTCATTCTTTTTTTAATGTTATCTGTATAATAAAATCTAGAGTAGAGAGAATAGTGTGTAGAAGCTACTGGTATTAATCATTATATGTTGTCTAATTTCTACATAAAATATAGGATATTGTTATTGTGGGTGGTGTATGATTGGGACGAGTACTATAAAAATGAAAGGTCACTGTTCTAAATACAAGAATTTGGTGTGAAATAGAATAATGTAAAGTTGATATAGTTTCTGTATGAAATAGTTTTCTTTGGATTTATGCGAATTATTATTATGTTTATTATTTTTATGATTAGTTTTTTTGTAAATTTCTTATTTAAGTTAATGTTATTGTTAAGGTCTATGATATTTCTAGTATGTACAGTGAATATTATTCGTTTATTATTATAATTAAATTATGTTTAACAAATAAAATATTAAATGAGAACAAAATTGATAATGAATTTATGAAATTTAGTTATTTTTGGTATACAGATTTTGGCAACAAAAAAGTAGACAAAACTAAAATTGTTCGATGGATTATAGAATTTTTTTGATATATTATGCTGTACTACTAAATTATTTTTTTAAATTTCTAATATTCATTAGCTATAGTTTTATTAAATTGCTGGTAGTTAGAAAAATGTGTAAATTTCCATCAGGCTGCAGTATAATAAATGGGTAATATATAGTTTTCAACAGAGTGTTTATCAGATTTTTGATCATTGACTTTATTTTACGTTACGTTAATTCAGAGTGGTTTAGATTGTGGATACTATTAGGATCATTACGAATGCCTTAATACACCATAAAATTAATTCAATACAAATTATGTTTCCCACTGCTTTATGTTTCCGACTGGCGATTACATAAATTATTAGATATATCTCAAAAACTATAAAAAATCAATTTCAGAAAGAAAATTCTACATATTTAAATATATTTGAATCTAAATTGTAATGAATCATCGAATTTACAAATAACCAAACACTTCTGGTATTAGAAATATGAAAAAACATAAACATAAAAACCAATCAATATTTTCCAAACAGTTACTTGTGTAAAGAAATCAAAGATTAATTACATCGAAAAGTAGTTTTAAATCCAGTATTTAATCGCTAATTTTTAAATACAAGTAAATTTATATAAATCTAAGCTAAGCTAAAACCATTTTTATTATGAACTATATGCACATTTTTGGGTGAAACAATTTCTACGTTCAATAACCATAATTTTCGGTGTAGAACTTATAGAATTTAACAATATTAAAATAGAAATATCATACAAAATATAATTAATTAGGTGTAGGAATATAAATGGTAAAGAAAAAATCATTGCCCTATGACTTTGTAAGATAATATTATATAGAAATACTTTGTATAATCCCAGAATGTTTGTTGATTCCAATTAATTGCATTACCGAATATAAGATAATTCGATGTCTTCTGCTTTGAATATTATAATGGCTACCAGAAATAAGTTTAATGGCTGCGATGATAGACAAAAACGAATTAACTTTAATATTTAATTCCAGTTTTTTATTTTCCAATATATATTTGAACAATTTGTAAACATAGCTCTTTTTTGTTAATATCTACATTAAAAGTAGGATAACACAAATATAGATATCAAGAATTTGTCTTAGTTCCAGTCAGAGTTGTTAAATAATGCAGTATTATTATTACTGAGTAATTCAAATATTTAATGCATTTGGAACTTCAATTAATATTGTGTTAGTACTTCGAAATACTTAATTGAATTACCGCAGTAATGCAAAAAATACTTCAAAGTAATGAACGAATTTTTAAAATTAATGGAATGCAGTAAAGTAATGCATTACTTTTAATACAGATTAAGTAATGCATTACTGCAGTGTTGCAAGGTATTGTTTTACTTAAAACTTTTCAGTTTGGCATTACTGTACTGCATTAAAGTAATTCAACTGAATTATCTGGCACTGCAGTAATGATGTAGTAATATATTACTAAAATAATGCATTACTTAACAACTCTGGTTCCAGTAAAAAAAATATAAAGCAAGGCCGAAAGAATAATAAGAATAAGACAACGCGACTACTTTTAGGTTATATAATATGTATAAATTTTGTGTTAAGGAAGGACTCGTGGTACGTCCTAATTGACATTTATATGAAATAGGTACATTTCATTTAAATTACATCTAATCTTACTCTGCCTTCAAATGATTATAAGTGTAATAATAACTTGAAAAAATAAAATCAGCTTGGCAATATGGACTGTATGTTTTGGCGGAATTTATAGAAGTTTTCACATAACAAAATGTACAATGCTGGCAACAAAAACATGTACAATGCCGGCAACGGGTAAAAAAAGCAACAAAACTCTGCTACTAAAATAAAATAAAGAGCGTTTAAGTTTTAAGCAATCCAGCTTGAAAAGCCTTGAAGTATTTTAATTCCAAAAAAAATTAAAATTATGAGAAAAAAATATTTTTGTTGACAAATGATTGTTTTTTAAACAACAGAATTGGGACAGCTTTAGCTATTACTGATAATCAAAATTACAGCCAACAAATACCGCTCATATTGTACAACGACCTTAACTTAATAATAAATAATAAAAATGTCTTATAAATTAAATTACAAATTATATATTTCAACTGCACTTATAGACATTGATAGACATATCAATTTCAACAAAAATTCCAATTGATTTCATCTTTTCCAGTTCATTCAGTCTTCAGTTCACTCTGCATTTTTTTTTTACAGTTATAAAACATGGACTAGAACATTAAGTCATCTATAAAAACAACACAGCATAAATTAGTATTTTTTTTTGTGGACTCGTTGTATACATATTAATTTTATATCTGATTTCATATCATTTGGAATAAATTAAATTGTGTACCAAAATCAAAATTCTAAAATTGAAATGAGGCAATAAAATTAAAGGGCGAAATTAATAGATCTTAGCAAGCATTAACATTGCGAGAAATTTTACAGATGTTATTGATATGAATGAGTAACTCTAAAAAATGACAAACTAACTTTTTCTTTGCATGGGGTTTTCTTTTCAATTCTTTTAAAAATATTTTTCTTTTCATTTTCTTTTCTACATTGTTCTTTTTCATAAATTTTCATAGACGCATATATTTTGAAAATTACTGTGTGTAGCTTGTATAGCAAGTACCAAGACCAAGTAGTGAGCTACATAATTTATGCTTTGCTTGATACAAATACAGATACAACTATGAACTACAAAATGTTCGCTTTTAATAAGTTATAAACTCAACTGTGCCTCTTATATTCACAACTGAAAGTATTATTTGAAGTTCGTAGATGTATCGCTGCAAATGTATCTGTATCGGTATTAGATTCTATTTCAATTATAAAATAATGTATACTGTGAATATCTAAAATTATTTACAAATCAGCAGGGTGTTCTTTTTTCGTTTGATAATGTTTGCAAGACCAAAATAATATTTTGTTAATTTTCACAGTGGTAAATTCCGATTTATCTTGATGAATGTAATTAGAGAGTCTCTTAAGGGATTTATGGACAATGCATAATTGGTTTTACAAATAAGTTATCGTCTTGATTTGAATATTGTTGTATACATACATTTATTGGGATGATACGAAATATTATAATAAGTAAGATAATTATTATAATATAGTTCATTTCGGTATCGAAAAGTTTCTGCAATTTTAGTTATTTTTGGGGGAAATATAAATTTATATCAGAAAAGGGGAGATAAATTGTGATGTAGCTATTTGGGTAGAAGGAATTTTCTTTTTAGGACTCATATTATTTATTGGATACATATTAAATGTTTCAAAACAAAGTTGAATGAACCTAAGAATTGATGACAAAAACTCTTGTTACCTTATAAAATTAGAAATTTAATTAAAATCCAAAAATATATTTTGTTATTTTGGATCAATTGATTCTATTTATAAATAGAATTTATTAAGAATTATGTGAAATGTAACTGAGACGATTCAATTACATTTGAAATTACTTTAGAACTATTTGTTGAATCTGAAAATTGTTTGCATCTATAGTTCAAGCATTTATTTATATTGTAATTTCGTTTCAAATAATTATTTTCTGAATTGATTTTGTTACTGCTATTATACTACCAATAAAAACTTTTATATTTTTTTTTGTATAAAGAAAAATATGAGAATGAAATCTGTAATATTCAAGTGATTAATATAATTCTTGATATATCAATAAGTTATTTTATATTCATTTTTAAATTTTACAAAATTCAATATTGCATTTTATAATATTTATTAGTATAGTTGCGTTTCTAATCGAAAATTAATCCAAAACAGAAGTTTTCTTATCATCGCAAACGATCAAATAAGAGCTTCTGAGTGAACTAATTATCTGTATGGATTAATGAGAACAAACAGAAAGATAGATATGATATTTAGAGTATATCCATTTCTTTAAGCTCGCCCTCAACAAACATAACGATGGCCCCGAATACAACTATAGTAAGTCAAAAACAGCGTTTTTCAGGAGAGCTAAAATACTTTCTGAAATCCTTAATACTGGAGCTAGGCTCTTGAAATAAAAAGCATAATTTGCCGAATTTAATTTCACATTGTTTCCAGAAAAAAAAAAGAAAAAAAATTAATTATGGTGCTTAAAAAAATAATTTTGTACTTACAAAATTTCAAAATTGCAACATAACTATTGTAACTCAACTTGCCGTTTACTAAAATTACGCGATTATTATGTGTTATATTATTACAATAATTGTAATATCCAAAATTTAATGTAAGTAGACATACAATCATTGTATTTTTAGGGCCTATTATGATATGTTAAATTGCCATATTTGTTTTTTATTCGATAAACATTGTAAGTATAGTTACATTTACATAAATGTTTTTAAAATTTCAATAACTACTAGTATTATTGTAAGTCAAATTGCAATAGTTAATATTTTTTGAATTTTTACTGTAACTGCACATATGATAGCTACTTCTAGTATGCTTAATGTTGTAACTATACTTAACATATTTGTCTTCCCAACCAAATTATAGTAATTCAAAATACAATATTTGGATTCTAATTTTACAATATACCATATAAAACAACGGGTTAAAACTTAAGAACTAGGTGGAATAATACTATAGAAACTTTATGTGTTTGTGCGTATGGCTTATGCGGGTCTGTAGTAGCAGGGAAAACTTTTATTGTAAGTCGACATATGGTAGTTGTATTCGGGGCCATCGATAAGTTTGGAAAGAAATTAATGTAGTAATTTGCACTTCAAAAACATATGCATTAATTATTGTACAATTACTAGATCAGTAGATTATCACTTGCTTCGGGCTTCACAGTTCTGAAAAGAACGCTTCTTCTTCTTCTTTCAGCGTCATCTGTTGAGTTGGTTATCTCAATGTAAAATATGTATTGCTATACTATATAAATTAACTTTAATATTTCTTTAATATTTTAATATTAAATATTTTTAAAAAGTAGTTCCTGATCGGCTTGTGTTCTATAATTCATTAGGACCACAATTGCAATGCTAGAACTACACAATTATGTGGCTTTAATTTATCTCAGTTTTAAATAAGCTACATTAGAAAAATGTTGCAGTATTTAATTATGAGAAATTTTAACGACTGCTAACATTTTGCTGGACATTACATGTATCCTTATTAAATATCATATTATCTTACTGTAATTAAAGTTTTTTTCACTGTAAAGAAAGTCATAATTGGGCATACAACAAAAAAATAATTGCCATGGTAGAATGTCAAAATATCTCCTGTATTTTATTAGAAAGAGAGAAAGGTATAAGCTCACATATCAGCCTTCGCACCATTGAAAGAAAATTGAAATTAGTTTAGATTTAGACTATAGACTTAGTTTTTCGCCATTTTCTTTTATTTTAGATAGCACAAAAGGTTAAAATAATTTTACAAAAACAGCATTAATATCACTACCAAATAATATCCTTGCAAACAAGGCTACAATTTATTGTAATGTATATAAAAAAATTATTATCTATAAATAAATCGTTGTTCGTGTCTGAATAACATCAACATTTGAATTTAAAAGGATTACATTTTTTTGTTGTTTTTCTAGAAAATTAAGAGTGACAGCAGTATTAAAATTCGAAGGTCTCGATGGTTTGTAAGAATTTTAAAATTTATGTTATATTAGGAATAAATAATGTAAAATTTTATTATTACTTACAATTTGTTGCTGGTAACATATCATAAAAATCATGCTATTGAAATGTGTTGAATTGTGCGGGGGCTTCTTAAATATATGAAGGTAGATAACGTGTTACTAGCGTTTCTAATTTTAAATTAAATTACCAAATTTTGTTATATAGTGTAATATTTGCATGGATGGTAACAAGTAAATATCAGAACTGAAATATATAAATAGAATCCTTTATAATTTGAGTATTGAATAATATTATTAGTTGTAAATGGCTAGTTTATGGTACGAGGATTTTGAATTAAAATTGCCATTCAGTAATGTAAAGGCTAATTATAAAAATATTTTGCAAGTTAACAATATTAATTTTATATGTGCACTCACAATTTGTGTTAGAAAATTATGTAATATTTGTAGCTGGATTTGATTTAAAAATAAAATAAAATCCTTTCAACGTTAAGAAAATTAGGGTTAATAAAATAAGTATTTTAGCGATTGAGTTTTATAAATTGGCCTTTTTTGATTTATTAAACTATATATTCTAAAAATAGTATATAAACAATTCGTTGTGATATTCTAATTTGCTTACAGACGCCTAACTTACAGTAAACAAGTGTAAAGAATGGTAAAATTACCTTTTTTTTATAAAAATGATATGAATTTAAACTTGACAGTTAACATAACCTAAGAACAAATCAATCAACCAAATCAGCTTAAAAAATGCAGAAATTATAGATCCCATTTAAATCAATAAATCATTAATCAACTGATTCTTTACAATAATTAAAACTATTTACGTAAACATTTATTGATTACTAATTCTTTACGGAATGGTGTAAAAAATTATTCTATAAAATATATAAATTTACAAATCTGTTTATGGGGCTGTACATCAACTTCTGCAATAAAATTTCATCATTGAGCCATGAGACGCTATGCGCTGAAGAGAAGTAAACAAATAAATGATGTAAAAACTGCTACTAAATTACTCTACACTATAATGTTCAGAATATATTCTACTACATTCTTTACTTCGAAAAATATATATGTAATGTACATACCAAAATAGGAGTTTTCGTTTTAAAAATTGAATTGTTAATTCTTATACAGTAAAAAATATAATTTAAAATGTCGATCAGGTAGGACAACCTTTAAAGCACACCTCTACAAAAGAATAAATCCGCAATGATTCTCTTCAAATCAGTGCTTCAATTTCTAACTTTAGAATTATTTGTTAATAGATTTTTTCATATAAATCCAATTGACATACAGGACGAGGTAAAAATTCATATTCCAAGCGTATAAATAAATAGCTTGTAAAAGGTATTATAGAAAAACACAGATTAATCCAAAGAAGAACAAGAATATTTTGATAATCAGAAACACACCGAGAAAATTCCAAAAAATAAATAAAATACGAACAGCACTTACAAAAAGTTGGTTGAACTGAAGATTCTCAATATTCTCATAGTCATTATTGATTAAATGCATAGAAGTTTTTATATTTTAACAACTAATAGTTTCATTTCAGTTTTATTTCACATCTTGAATGCAACTTTTTAAAGCACTCTAAAATTAGCGAAATATAGATAGACAAAAATTCAAGAGTTTACAAGAAATTTTTTATTGATTTTTTTCCATTTCTATGTTTTTCTTCTAGTTACTTTTTATATTAATATTTCATGAGTTTCTTTTAACGCTGTTTTATTTTAGTTAGTTCAGAATTGTTGTTTTTGTTCTCTCTATAATGTTAAAGTAAGTTCTTCTATTTTACTTGCTTTATTAAAATTTATATATATAGCTTAGCTACAAGCTACAACTGGTCATCAATAAATTTGCATTTAGAATAAGTAATTTTTTAAATTCGAAACTATGAATTTTCATATTTTGGAAAATATCATGGTATTATTGATCCTTATTCATCTACGAAGAACGTTTCAGTTTTCAAATTTGTATTACCTTCGGTAACTTAATTTATAAATATGGCAGATTGAACTAAATCGAGTAAATTTTAGGTTACATTTACCAATCAACTGCCAACTATATAAATGTAAGCTAACTTATGAACGATTATCAATGGCTTAATTTGAACTTTTTCTGAGGCGCAACCCGAGTAAAACAATTCAGACTTAGTTATAAAATTAAAAATTATAGGATTAATTATATTTCTTTTATATCATTCAAATAACTCTTAAATTGAAGCTATTAATCTTCAGCTTTTTTAAGGATTTGTTATTAATAAGTTAGTAAAATTAATATTCCTTGTACTAAATAGAATAAATTTTGCATATTGCACACCACAACAATGTGTGCTAATATTTAACCGAAGTTATGAATTCCATAAATATCATCTATAAATTTTGCCATGATGTGCAAAACAGTATGGTAACAAAACAAGTAACAGCAAAAAATATAAATAAAAATTCAATAGGGGAGGTCGACGGATGTCATATTCAGTTCAGACACGTTTTCATAAAAATTTTCATTCTTTACGAATTGTATATTCACCAGAACAAATTCTTGCTAAATTATTATATTGTTTGTTAACTGCAAACAGTGTAATTCCAGTAGAAATAGAATAAGAAACAAGGAAAAAAAGTGATGCTCAGTCATTTGTACTATGTTTTTATTTATATTCGAAATACGCAGTGTGAAGTGTGAGTGATTTGTTTAGACGGCAAATTTCAATCAGAAATAATTAAAATTTTATAATAGGAAATAGGCATAAAAGCTGTTTAGTTTAATAGATTCTTATATTTTTTTTGCAGATTTGCTGGATGCTATATAGAAAATATAATTTGTGATTCAAATTGTGTTTTTTGTGTAGCTATAAATTTATTTGTTATGTTACTAAAGGTAAATTTGTAGTTATAAATATTTTTGCGGCGTTATTTGAATTTACGTGTGAGCTGTTTTGACTAATAATTATCATAACATTCAACAAATAATATTCTTAACATAAATTCCATTAATATTCTATTTTTTAAAAATTTTACTTAGCTCAGTTCATCAGAGTACCATAGCACTTACTAAATAGTTTTTTGTATTTATTTAAATTATTAATGTTCATATTTAAATTATGTGGATTATTGTAATTTATGTTGAAGAAACTTGTTACACATTTCTTAAATTCGGATATTCAAGTCTATAATTTGTAAATTGTAACACAGTTTCACAGTGGAAGTTTAAGCTTAAGCTTAACTAAACCGATTGTGTAGATTAAGCCTGCAACTTAAGCTCACTGTGTTTCTCAATCAAAATTTTCCTAAAGCTTAGCTAAACCGAAAAATGTGAATTATTGTGAATGATAATTCAAAATAATGGTAATGGAACATTGAAGTATCAAAAGTGAAGCTTAAGCTCTACCTATCTGCGACTTAAGATAAACCTCACTTTAAGGAAGGCTCATCTTTAAGCTTGCACTGAGAAACTAGAAAATAAGTTAAACCGAAGCTTAAGCTCTAGCAAAGGCTTAAGCTTCCACTGTGAAATTCGCCCTAAGTATTTATTAGAAATTTTATCTCCATTGATGCATTTGAGTATAAATAATTCGAAAAATTCAGTAATTTCAATATCAAAAGGTCGTGGATCGTCTTTATTTGTATTCTGTAGTTTGCTTAATTTCGCTTAAAATATTATACTTATACCAATTATTTTAATGATATTAAGTGGATCATATTATCAGTTATTATAATGTACAAGTATATATAAAGTCAAAGTGTTAACTCAAAGATTGTAATTTATTATTGAAATCAACAAACAAAAAAGAAACAATTTTTTATGTTTATTTTAAATATTTATAAACAAATACATTTACAATTATTTAATACATCCAAATAAAAGAGTAAAAATTCTTATAAAAAAGTGAAACACAAGAATCAACAGTGAAAATATCTTGTAATTTCAATGTTTCTTTTGTAACCATATTCATTCGCAATTGGCCCCTGGCTTGACTTTGTATGCCCGACAAATTATGTATAAATATTATGTTTATTTTCTATATATGAAACAGCTGTCAAAGTTGATTGTTAATAAAATTGTTTTTTTTTTTTTGAAAATTAAATGAACAAAATTATGATTCCCCATTCAGTATTCACCACAATTTATAGAAAAAGATTTGGCGACAACATTTTTCACTATACAACTTCGTTTTTTTGTATGACCTGATGGTTGAAAGTGTTTAGGGTGAGATTTTTCGGTAAATTAAATTTAACAAATATACAATTTTTTATATAGACTTAGACTAAATTTAAATCCCAACTGGTAAAACATACCAGAGAGAATTATTATCTTATATAAATATCCGATTTACAAAAAATGCGCATGAACACTCCTCGAAATATCTTTAATATTTATGATATTGTTTTTTGAATATAAAAGATTCGATTATTTTCAAAGAATCGTACTTTGTATATTATCAACAAAATGCAAAATTTTCGATAATTTAATTATTGATAAATGTAAACCTGAAGCAACAATCATCATCATCATCATTTTTATAAATACCAAGATTCAAAAAATTATATCAAAACATAATTACAAGTTCAATACATAAATGTAATTTATCTTTATGTTTTTATGGTATCACCGCGTGTTATCTCTCAGAAAAATTGATTTGTTACAGACCAATTTATCCATTAAAATCATCTCAGCAAGGATTTGCTCACGACTGATATTAATATTATTATTTAAAATATAAATATTTTATAGTTCCTCTAGTAAACGCCAACAAATCATTTAAAAACGTATTAGGATACAATAACGGGATTTTATAATATTATCTCTTTATTTTGTAGCCTCTTTAAACTTCAATTTTCAGTAACGTCTCTATTTTAACTTTCGGCCTATTAAAGTTTGTAAGTAAATTTCTCTGTCCAGAGAATTTAAGATACAAATTCTGATCTACTACATTCAAATGTAACTCGAATACATAAAAGAAATTCCTTTAAATGAGCAGGTGTTTGTTGAGTCATTAAGTGAGATTTCTAAATTATACATGTGTGTGTGTTTATTTCACTAATATTGTTACACATGGGATCAAAATATAAAAGTAAATATTAAATTCTCTGAAATTTAACAAAATACCAAACAAATTTTTTATAGACAATTATGGTGAATTGCATAGTAAGATTCGGTGGATTATGATAATTATGAATATGTTAAGATACTCTTGATTTAATTGAGAGTTTTCTCTTTAAACGCGTGCCAAAAACCAGTTTTTTCGTAAAATTTCACATCACTTCACTAATCACTAATCCAAAATGGATTTTAACACAATTTTTTTGCGGTCATTTATTTTCTATGTAAATATTATCTTAGCACTTTTGCAAAAACGAATTTAATATTAAATAATTTAATGAAATAAATTCTTTATCGGAAAATTAACACGAATTTCTGTTCTGCTTAGTTATTTTATTAAAGGGAAATTTACTAAGTCTCCTGTTTGTGAAAGGTATAATTATTTCGTTATAATTCAACGTCCTTGACAATATACTTAAAATATAAAATTCTAAATTTATCCATAAATATAAAAAGTTTTAAATTTCCATTCATATAATCATAAAATTCGAATATCATTTGAAAATTATTGATTGATAAATGCATTATAAAATAATTAAGGAACTAAGAAATTTAAATTTTCTTTAAAGCACTCATAAATATTTCAATCGTCAAATTTATTACATATAATTAACACTTTTAAATTTGAAATTTTCCTTGATTTGATATTTTAAATGATTTTCCTTAATTTTACGAGCCTTTTTAATTATGGATAATTTATAATTTGTTTCGTAAAGTTTAAAAGTTTTTACTGTGAAAAAAGAAAGTCAAATTTGTTTGCATAAAAAATGCCAGTGACTTGCGATAAAATAATATTTTTATTTATACATAGTTTCATCAAAAGAAGCATATACATAAAATAAAAATTGAAAGCATAAAAGAAATTTGTAAACTTTTTGGTCTACTGAACTTTATTGTGTGTACACTCTGCTTATACAAGTAAGTCCAAGTTTGTCTAAATAAATAAATAAGTTTTTTAAGTAGTTTTCTCAAATTGATCATTACAAATAAAGTGTAATTTCTTAGGCAAATATTGTTTCTTCAGAAAAAATAATTTCAAGATCTAAGAATTACAGAATTCATTTTTTAATATAGCATTTCTAAATCAAGTTGATCTTTTTTCAAGTTAATTTGGTTTTTTTCTAAGTCTTTTAGCATAATTGCAATATTCAATTACGACTTTTTTTAAATAACTTTTTATCAATAGCTGTAGAGTTTAGTTGATATTATAATTAGAAGTGTAGCTAAATTGACAGACCAAACTGTTACTTATATATGAAATTAAAATTATTCGATTGAAACCTTTTTATTTTAATTAGAAAAAGTTTATATTTAGCTAGCATAGCTCAAATTACTATAGTAATCGAAATTGATTTTTGGCTTTCTAATTTATAAAAAATATTCTAGATCTTATAATTAAAACCGTGAGTAATTGAGATATTAATATGTAGCAACCGGAAGGAATATGGATAATATTCCAGGAATGGAAAATGCTCAAATTATATTTTGTTAGGTCTTTCTTTATTTGATTTTACTTTGATTGCTTAACCCTACATAATAGATGATAGTAAACCTACTACTTATCGCTCGGATATAAAGAATTAAATTTACTTTTGACGTTGCCAACTGTAGCCGCTAAAATCAATACTACTTATAAGCTGATAATCATGTCACAGATATAACAAATGTAACTCAACGTATATAAAAATGATTATCATTATGGCCACTAAAAATTGGTTGAATATACAAAAATTGTTCAAACTGACCTATAAAATTTATGTAGAAAATGCTTTCAAATGACATAATATAAATTGTATAAAATGTATATTTTAATGGGTATAATAAATTTATCAAAATTATGAAATTATGTTGAAAGAAAAATTTAAAATTTTTACATAATTTAGTTAATTATACTTTGGATATGGTAATATTTGAAATTTTGGAATTCTTTCATTTTTTATATTTAATTCATAATTTAATAGCTTTTACAAGCTAGCGTTTAAGAAGTAGTTAAAGAAAAATGACAGAAAACGTAACTATATTTTACAACCTACAACATAAAATAACGTTATATATTAAGCCATTTTACCTGTGGAATAATCAAAATTTTAACATTAAAGTGATACAGATTTTAAATAAATGAAAAGAATTATTCAAATTTCATTAAAATACATAAATTATGTTGTTTTCAATAAATTATTTTTTAATCATAATTTTTGTTTTGGCTTTGTGCCATTATTATAATAGGTTCGAATTAAATAATTCAATAATTAAAATTAATTTTATTTATCAAACCTAAATTAATTTATTCTATATATTTTAAAAATTGAATTCTCCAAATAATTTTTTAATTAATATTTTGGCCAAAACTGTTAAAATTATTTTGTGTAATCAAAAAAACTGAAATAATTTAGAGTGAAACATTAAATTTTATAAACTGTTTAATGTAAATATCAAAAAAATGTTTATGTTGTTCATTTCAAAAATTTCTGTGAACATTTATTCAAAGTATCCAATAAATTGATCGAAAAACAATTTATAGAATCACTTAATCAATTGCAATAAAATGGGATCACAACTATCATATAAGATCATGACAAGTCATACGTCATTTTGAAAAAAAATATTTAAAATATCAAAATGGAAAATAATATTATCCTAAATTATAGCCATTTTCGGCATGAAAATTTTTAGCTTTACATTTTGAATACCTAACGTTGTTTTCATTTCAGAGATATAGTTCAAATTTTGTTCATGAATATTGTTTTTTTAGTTGTAGTTTGGTTCTTGTCTTAGTAGACTCGTTTTGTTTGTATACGAATTACGAATCTATTCGAGTGAAAAGTCATGAAAATCAAATTGTGAATAACTCAATTAAAAATTTCCAACTGCATTAGAAAAGGCTAAACATTACGAAGACAACAATTATCATCACATACAAAATACTCAAGAAGTTTTAAACTAAATTGCTACTGGACTATTTTTAGCTATATTAATTTAGCTTTATACAGTGAACTGATTTTCTGTGAAATGACCGGGAATAATTAATTGAATAATATTTATTAAACTAATAACTTAATAAAATTTTAGAATTAATGAAAATATTAAATAAACAAAAATATTTTAAATTATTTGAATTTTGAAAATTTTGTTTGACTTTTAAACTATAATTAAATTGATTAATTTTGTGGAAAAGTGAATAAAATATTTATTTTTAGTCTACATTTAGAAATAATTATTAAATATAGTAAATATGTTTTATAGAAAATTACAAAATTGAATGGGCGGCGACACAATCTTCTTTTAAAAAATGGTAATAACTTTTTTTATATATATAAAAAAGGGGTTTGAAGATCATAAATAATGTTCTAGCAATTTTTTATATATAAATTTAATCTTACTCTCATCTGAAACAACTTCCTTAATAACAGTTTCCCTGAACCGGAGCATTTCACTAAAACCACTTCTTCAATAAAATTTTTCATAATGCGCTGACCGGATCATTTCCCTAAATCAACTTCGTCAATAACTGCTTGTTTAACAAGGGAATCAGAGCACTTCTCTAAAACAATTTCATCTATATCAGTTTCCCTAATGTTTGAACCTTAAACAATATCGTAAATTTATATAAAATATTTTTAAAAAAATGCTGATTTCTAGGTTAATTTTAAATTGCAACACAATTTTATAAAATTTAATTGAAAACTATTTATGAATAGTGTTCAATGTTGGGTACAGAATTATTATTAATAATTACAAATTAATCAATTTAACTAATTATAAATTATTATATTAAACTACCCTTGAAATATAACTTAATTTCACTATGGTACATAATTAGACACTTACTTATAAGTCTTCCTTTTTACATTAATTTTGTTGTTAAAAAATTACTACAACTACAATTACAATTTTGGACAATCTACTTACTTATAATGTAGAATCTCTTTACGTTTAATATTTATAAACTTAAAAAACCATTTAATTTCATTTATATTAGTTTTAAGAACATATTTACATTTTCATACAATTTGCAAAATGTTGACAATTCACACAATGAAATTCTGAATTTGTCATAATAAAATTTCATACTTTTATACTAATTGAAATAATATATTTATTACATAACTCCTCCAGAAAGTCCTTGTGAGCCATATTTACATAATAACATAATTATATAAATTTTGTAGGAAATAAAAATAAATTTTCTCTATTTATAAACTTCCTTTTACCCTATTTCAATTTCAACATATATAATTATATTTTCTACCTGTAGAGAAGTCTGTAAAATATTGAAAATTGTCCTTCAAGGATATTAAATTCATTTTTTTTTGTATATTGTTATATTTTGATGAGTTTATATAGAAAAATAAATCGATTTTCACACCAACAAAAATTCAACTTCATATTTTTATGAAGCCAATAAAATTCTGACTATATAATAATTTTCATATCTTTTGGCATACCAAAAACCAATTAAAAAGTATTTTTTTTAAAACAAAAACTATTATAGAATTTTTCTTTGTGCATTTTCTTTTCGTCAAGAATTTAAAATAGAAAATTTATAGATTTTTTTTTTCATTTTTGTTATAGTCCTTATTACAAAATATCAAGTTCATATGCATACCAAAAATATGGTAACATTATAACCAACGAAATGTACACAAAAAGTGGAAAGTTTAAATAAAAATTAATGATTCTAGGCTAATTCAATATGCACATTTCACTGTGGATAATTCGCTGTGGTTACAATTGAACCTGAAGTGTAATAGTGAAGTGTAATTCTAGGCTAATTCGCCGTAGTATAACACAGTAAATTGTCGGTTGTACATTTTGTCCGCAGTAAGTTATTCTCAGTAAATTGTCACAACACTGAATTTTTCATAGTGAATTGTCTATTTTGAAATGTATACAATGAATTTTAGCCGGCTTCAAAAATTAATATATCATTACAAGTAAAATATGGAAATTATAAATAAATTCTTCTTTTTTTTTTCCTTTGTGTCCTTTTATTAAGTCCTATATGTATTATACGAAAAGACGACGTTATGGAATTTTGAAAAGATTTTCATTTGTGGTTTTTATATACAAAACAAAAAACGAAAAAAAGTTTTTCTATTTGTCCAGTAAGTTAGAAAAAATTGAGAGATTTAGAATTCAAGGAAAAAAAATTGTTTTAAATTTATTTTCCACAAATTTTGCAAAAGACAAACTATTTTTTTTGTTAATGTTTATCGTTTTTGTTATGAGGTTTGAAATAATGCCAAATTAGAAATAATAAATTATTATAAGAATTTAGCAAAAACAAAAACAGTATTAAATTTATTTTCATTTTTTGGTAAAGGTAGTTAAATTGGAAAAGTTTTCAACTATAATTAGAGTAGTAAAAGATTTACAATATGGTAATTAATAAATTTTATTTTAAAATTATGAAAATTGTTTTGTATATAATGAAAAAACTTGTAGTTAAGGATTAAATTTGTTGAATATATTTTCTAATTACGTTGTTAAAAGTGTAAATTAATAAATGTTCATTATTATTTACGTACAAGTAAATGCAATCTGTACCCCCCGAAATCGTTAGCATTAATGACTAGGATTATAAATATTGCTATCTAGACCGATTTGTTTCCAAATCTGATAGCTTATGATGATGTTGCTAGATAGCGCAATCGTTAAATGACTCTCACATAAACACGATACAACTAAACTGAGTACAACGAGTTTTTGTGAAGTATGTGAAAGAGTCGAATCCTGTTTTCGAAACAAGACCGCCTGGCAGTGGAAGTTTTTGTTTTTTCCGCCTAGCAGTGGAAGGCAAATTAGAAATGCTAACATGTAAATATTTAAATTTGTGTTTAACTCGCAGACAGCATTTTAATTTCCTAAAAGAAATAGACAGCATTCATTTCAATAATTGCTTCCCTGTTGTATTCTTTATTTTCATATAATCTTGAGAAATTGTACGCCAATTAATTGAAACAATTCGATTTGTATTTACACAACAATTCTATATAGCAAAATATTATGTATTAAAATTCATGTTAAATCAACTGGGAATTAGCACGGGGCATTTTGAAATATTTATGTTCCTAGCAAGAAGATCCAAAATAAAAAAAAAAAAAATTAGGGACGTTTAAATATACGAAAATTTGTATAGGAAAAAAACTAACTAAATTCTGGGGATCTCAGTCTGTGTGTTGTTATTACTCTAAAGTCTTGTAAAATAATTTTTTTGTCGGTCGTCAGTAGCAGATGTTTGACAAAATTTAATATAAATTTTTTTTATTCTTTATTGCACAACTGGACAAATAATAAACTCCATAATTCAACAAGATCATTTATATTATTATTTTAATAAAGACGGCAATGACGAAGATCAGAATAAAGAAAAACTGGCGTTCAACAAATATTTACCAGAGGACCTATGAAAAATGTGTTATAGTTTTAAATGTTATTTGTGTTACACAATATATAAAAATATCACCTGTCCTTGATTTTTTAAATTATCATTTTTATTGATTAAAAAAAAAATGTCGTTTTATTGTCTGAGGTTTCGTTGAACTTTTTGGTTGAAGACAATATTAATTTTTAAATAAAACAGAACAGAGAGGACAGATAAAATATAAGAAACCATACAATAATGTAAAGGACATTCAACTTAATGTTTAAGGATAAATATGTTTTATGAGAATTTTGATAGGGTTTTGAGTAAATATACTAAATTATTGAAAAGTGTTGTTTGGTTTGTTTAAAGGAGTGGAAAATACGAAACTCCCACACAGAAGAGTTAGCCCTTTGTACACTCCAGTCAAACGCTGCATCGCAGTTACAATGCGTAGAACCATCCCACTTTTTTAACAAAAGATATAATCTCGGCCTGCTTTATCTCACCCGCTTACTCCAGGATTTTTAGAAAGTATAGCTACCAAATTCTTTAAATCTTTTTTGTTGCACTGATGGACAATCGCACAACAAATGGTCCATTGTCTCCTGCTCCACCATTCACACACCCACGACAGGTGGTGGATGAAGTAAGATCTTATTGAAATATTATTTATGTAATATTATTGTAAAAAATATCTCTCTAATACTGATAATATATACGATAATGTCGTGTGGCCTTCTTTATACCAAACTAGAGAGTACACTAGTCTACAAGTGTTTGTATGATTTATCCAGTTCCTAAAATTTTCTGTCAGTTTAAGAAATTTCTTTAGCAAATAACATTAATTTGTCATATCCTACGTTAAACATTATTCACTTCAGATCATTCCCATGGCTAACTTTAGAGCTATATATAGGCTACTAACCGAAACTTATACATGACTTTATACAGAAATCAATTTTCTGAAAAGCAGTAAACAAGTGGAAAAATATAATATTACTGCTGTTTGACAATATTGAAAAGTTAACGACGGATTGACGAATATCTGTATTACGTTGGTTTCAACGGATACGTCACAGATTTACGCTAATATTATTGTAGTTTTTGGATTTTATTGACAATTTTCCTCGTTTTGTTAATGGTTTCGGATAAATAGTAATTTGACGCAATATTTTGACTTATTTCGCCATTAAAATTAAAAGTAAACAGATTTTACAATTATATTCTGTAAGCCACAATTATTGATTGGTTGTTGAGATCGTATCGTAGCAAAGTTTATAGTGTTAAATTAGCATAACTAATTCTTTTTAAAGTGGATTTCAATCAAAAATAGTTTTCAATCTAAATAAACTTGAAATAAAGCAATACTATATCAAATACATTGAATCAAAAATATAATATGGAATCACCACACCAAATTACAATTATTATCCTCTGGGAGTTGTTTTTCATGATAAAGTTCTACTGAAAACAAATATTTAAACATTTTTGTTATTACTAACACAATAATTAAAATCCCATAAGATCAATTTGACAAATTCTAAAAATTTTAAATAAAATTGAAAAACTAAACTTTTATTATTCTTGATGTCATCCAAAATTTTCACAAAACTTTATTAATTTTACCAAAAAACGTTTGTCCCAGTAACGTAACCAAAAAAAAAAACAATAAATGATAATTATTGTATCCGTATTACAAAAATTAGTAATCCTAAAAGTTTTGCAATATTAATTCTTTTAAAAATTCAACCATGAAATAATTTATGTTTATTTTTATTATGCATATGCTCTCCCCTACTCATCCCTATATAAAATATAAAAACTGGAAGTCTCCCCTTTTTTGTTAACGTTAAAATTATTTTCTTTGTTTAAGGATAACTGATGGTTTTTGGTTGAACAGTAATGGAATTAGAGAGTATTTATTTACGGTAAGCTAGTTAAATCACAGTTAATAACCAAAGTGCGTAGAATTTTTTGAAAAAAGTTAAATTAGGGTTAGATTCAAATTTTTGATATTACTAGTCGAATCCATTTAAATTACAACAAAAAAAATCCACAAGGGAATTGAGTGAATTAATTTGATATGTTAGAGAGAATATTAATGAACATTTCGAGATGATAGTAAAGATTAATTTGTGGAACCGAATTTTTATAAATGTTTTCAGATAATTAGTTAAGTTTTGTGGAATTTAAATACTAATTTAGTAAAATTAAAATTGGAGTATAATTTCAAATCTGTTTGGTTTCTCGATTATTGAATTAATCATAGATTATAAGTTACTGAATAAATTTAAAAAATCACCCGAAAGCAAAATGAATCCAATTTTTAGCCCTTTAGCACAGTATTTTTAAGTCATATCCGATAAATCAAAAGTCATAGTTTTTTATATAGTATTATTTGTAATATTTAAATTTGATTTGCGGTCTTATAAATATGAGTCGTTCGAGTAATTATATCTGAAGCTATGTTTTACTATACTTGAATTGCTTAGAAAAATTAAAATATTGAAGTTTATTAATTTTTAAGATGATTCTTCTGAATTTGTAAAATAAAAATTATTTATTCAGTATTGTTTTAAACCAAAATTAATTATAGTAAATGTCAATATTAAATGTACTTATCAGTAAAATGGCATAACTATAAAATGTCAATAATTTATAGTTCAATTATTACAATTTCAATAAAAGGCGAATCGCTCCACATACTAACAATTATTTTTGTAAGGAAAAAGTAGCAAATCGAGGAATACCTACAAATTTTCAATATTTTCTCATTCACCCTGCAAAAAGGGATGCAATAAAGCATTACTTTAGTGACATTACGTTGTTTTTCTCTTATTAGATTTCAATAATATATCGAAAAATATATTTTCATATAAATTTTCCGATAATGTTTTAGATATTAGAATTTTGTTTGAAACTTTTTATGTGTTTTTAAATGGAAAACATAAATTTAATTATAACTACTCGTATATGCTCAGGATAACTAACTACAGTAGTTTTAATTTTTGGTTTAGGTTATTCTAAATATTTCAATTTAGGGTTTTATAAAATGGTAATGGAAAATTTGTCTAAGTTATTTAAGAAGTGTAATCACCATACTGATTGCAAACAAATAAAGAATCACAAACAAATTGACAATTTTCTAGTGTAATTTGATGTATTTTGAGAAAAACTTAATGAATTTTCTTATAAATTAAAAGAAATATTTTTCCTAGATACGATATTAAACGTACCAATTTAACTATAATATCAAATAATAATCGGATTCCTTATATTTTTATACAATATTCCGTAATAACATAATAAAATTAAGACTTAATTCTTACACTCCTTAAAATAATATTAAAAGTTCACAAAATATTGTATTTGACTACAGAAACACCAGAATTTTTTGTTGACCTATAAAATCTTAATAAAAATTCTAAGCACGAAAAAAACCCAACTACGCAAAATATTCATTATTATTTTAACATAAAATTTATATCAGCCATGAAATAAAAATGTAAACCATTAGCGATTATATCCGCTTTATTAAATATGAATTGTTTTCTAAAAGAAATTACCATAATCATAAATAATTTCTCGTAATTTCTAAATAATTTCTTAATTCAGTTTTTATTTTAATCAATAATTTAATACATTTTAACATCCAACGAGTAAAAATTACAATTATAAATAAAAAAATATTGATATTTTCTATTATAAAGGCAAAATATATAAAAAGGATAACATTATTTTTTAGAATTAATACTAAAAAGGATAATTTTATAATTGCAATAACATTTTCATTTATAATATTAAGTTAAAAACTTCTAAATTGGAAGAAGCATTTGATCCTTTATTCTATAATTTCAATTAAATCAAACTAATAATTCATAGTTTTTGATATCGTATTGTAAATTTGTTGGCTTCGTTCAATTTTATACTCTGTAAAAGTGGAAATGAGTTAGTTATTAATTGACAAGATATAAAAAATTACTTTATTATATTGAAATTGATGTTAATGACCAAGTTGAGTATTATCGTAGTTTTCATATGAAATGTAGATACTTTTAAAATTTTGTAGTTTAGCAAGCATAGTAAATAGACACACCATTTAAGGTAATACCTTTGCATTTTTAAAATTAATTACTAAAATTTTTCATTTAAATTAAAATAAAATTGCTAGTCAAATTATTAATAGAATCAAAATTCATAAATAGGAAATACTAAGCTATTTTGTTGTAACTTATTAAAAACTTGGTTTTTTTTTAAAGATGAACTAAAATACAAATCTCTATTGCCACGTTTTTTCTATTGAGTACCTATTATACTCGTACAAAATTCAGCATCAGAAATTGTCATCGCATGTAGCAAATACGCTTGGACATTTAAATTTGGCATGGGTATTAAGTTTTCATTACTAAAAACAAAATGCTAAGAAGAGAAACATCAAAAATGTATGTTACTTTCACCAGGACAGTGAAAGATAATACAAAATAATAAACAGAAAATATTGGATTTCAATTCCATAAATATTAGTGTTTTAAGTGTTTTAATTAAAATTGAATTATTTTGATTAAAACATTGCAGTGGAATCATAATAAAACCAATAATTAGAAATGTATAGACAATTATTGTTTAGTTTAGATATTGATTTTTTAAATATGATTTTATGTTTTCCTAATTTTCTACCTAACATTCTAACCAATGATGGAATTAAAATCATTTAAGGTCGAATATAATAGCTCCTATATTGAAAACTCTTGCTGTTGATGAATAAAAGAATGAAGAAATCGTTTATATAATAATTTTGAGATCATATTATTTCAAGCCTACACGATTAAGAAGTATCATTTCCTATGAAAATTGCTATTGATACCATGAAAAACTATGTTAAAAGATGTGAAACGCTTAGAAATATTGTTTAAAATTATAATATTTCTAGTTAAGATATAGCTCGCGATGTTTTAATACCAGAGCACTATAAAATATGATGCAGAGAGCAAATATGCAACATTTTTTTTATTCGTTAATTTTTTCCCTTCTGTACTTTACGATATTTTGTCCGTAATGAATATTGTTTATGTGTACCAGATTAATTTTTTTTAATATTATATCCAGATTGAAGTGTAATATTACAATATAATTCTTACTATATAAAAACATCATATAAGTTTATATACTCGACATACAAAAACGAATTACGGAAAAGGACGAAAAAAATACACAGACAAATTATTTGGTAAAATTTTGTGTATGTATACTTATAGTAAGAATATTTTGTGGAATGGTTACAATTTATACACAACCTTATTATAAACATCAGCAAGTCTCAAGGGCCCTGTGAATTGTATATGCAAAGAGTTTTATTCGCGTCTCGTATATTATATTAAAATAATATTATTTCTTGTATTTGTAAATTTTTATATTTCATTTTGTCAAGTTTTTTTTTTTTGTATACACTCAATTTTATTAAGGATAAAATGTAAATTTAATAAAAAAAATTTATAATATTTTTTTTTGTTTACTTGTTGGACTCATCCGGTATCCGTTCCATCTGTTGCGATTTTTAATTTATTTTTAGGTATTACGGACACGAAAAAGTCATTCTAGTAACTTTTACTTTGTCATAAGGATAATTTTATGTTTAAAATATAATTCGAAAATTAGCACGGTATTAGAAAAAAATCATTTCCATAGCATATAAGAGAAAATTCACTATATCTTACCACAGCCGAAAAAGTATAATTACGACTATTGTAGAGTAGTACTAATTTACTATGCTATGATGCATTAGATTACAGATACTGACCATGAAGATTTAACGCTACTGCTTTAAATGAGTATACCATAAATAAATTTTGAATGCTAATTTTTGCAAAAAATACTTCACTATTTTAAGAAAACATTCAGCTTCGTCCAATATATTTAAAATTACAAACTTAAGAGCTTCTATTCAATACTGATTTATTGATCCATTTAATAGCTATGAACCAAAACATAAAAATACTTTTGCCATCGAATTAAAAGGGGACTACTATAGGGGCCTGAAATAGAAAATGGTTGATTGTATATTTAAATTCAAAAGAAAATTTTATTCTTAATGATAATAAGTTGTTCAATATTAATATATTAATTTTTCGGAATAAGATTTTTTTTATCTTTATTTATATAATTAATTTGAGCCATTAAATTTTATTCTTTTAATGTCGGGACTGATTAGCTATTTCAGTAACATATGACATAATTAACAAAGAATATAATATTACAAGGCCAATTACTACTAAGTATAATGCAAAAAACCTTTGATATTAATCATAAATTTGTAAATTGACAAATTAATAATTTGTCCATTTAATGTTAAATATCAAAAATAATAATGGCAAGTTTTGTAATGAAGATTTTTCAAATTCACCTGCATTTGTCTGTCCTTGAATTAAAAATTATCCAAAACATAATATCCTTTGGTTCAAAATATATCTAACAAAACTTAATTTTCTAATTATATGTTGACGATAAATTGATGTCATAATATATGTTTTTTATGCACCCAAAAATTTACTAATAAACCATTTATGTGTATAATACAGGGTGGCGTAAAAGTAACGAAATAATTTAAATATTTATTAATTTCTTTATTTTGTAATAATTTAAAAATAATGAATTTATTCACAATTTGATTATGATTTTATTTTCACTTGAATAGCTTCGCAAACAAACTAAACGAGTGTACTAATAATAGGACAACAGCCCAGATACAGCCGAAAAAATCAATAATCGTGCTAAATTTCGAGCTATATGTCAGAATTGAGTAATTTTATGGAAAATGTCTTAGAAAAATTTCAATATTGCTATGACCATAATTTGTAAGATTTAATTTTTTCATGTTTATTTTTCAAAAATTCGCTGTTCTACATAAAATTATTACTAAATAAAAAATTTTTATTTAGTATATTAAACAAATCCTGTATATTAAACAAATTCTATAATTATACTAATTTACATAGTCTCATAATTACAAAATGTACAAAATTTGACAAATTAGTATATTAAAAATAAATATTATATGAACGGCACCAAGGTTTTACATATTATAAATACATGAGTTTCACAATAAAATCCTTCGGAACATAATTTAAAATTATTATTATTAAGATATTTGGCCACTAATAATAGCAAATAATTTCGTCTATTATTACTCTAAAGCTTTTTTTATAAATGTCCACCGATTTTTGAATATTCTACTAAAGAATAAATATTTTTCTTACATGATATTCTATTCTGTAAGAAAAATTAAATGAAAATGAATTGAAAAAGGACGATAATAAATATCTAACATTGATAAGAAGAATAATTGGATTTTTTCGTACACTTATAAAACCTTATAGTAAATTGTTAAAATATGTTTATTTGGTGTTCATAAGTTGTTGGTATTATATACAATTCAATGATAACAAATTGTATTTTCATGTGTGTAATACAAAACGATACAACATAAATGAATTCATTGTTTGAAAATGAAATTTTTTTCTCATTTTGTATAAAGAATAATGAAAATCAATGTCCTACTGAGCTTAAAGGACATGATTATGTCCATTTTTTTGTTGTTGTTGTTGTTTTTGGTATTATGTTAGGAAGTATGTAAAAGCTTTCAGTAAGTGAGTTTCTGTGTTGTCGTTAATATATATAAATATACATTGTTAATTATTGGATAAACACATTCAATGTTGTGTTTTCGTTCTTAATCTTAGAAACAAAGTTCACCTAAAACGATTCGTAAATGATTTAAAAAAAGATATTTGAAAGTGAAGTTTTACTAACACATTTATAAGTAATTATTATAGAGAATTGGACAACTTTTCGCTTGAGGTGTGAATCAAAAACGATATTGTATTTGATTCGTAAAATGTAAATGTGAATTAGTGAATTTTAGCATTATAATATCAAACTATTTTTCAAATATTGTTGTTTATTGCAGTTTTATAATTTGAAACAATCAACACATCCGTGGAAAAAAATGAGGTAAGAATAATTTAAATATTCTCACAAATAAATAATTAATTTTGTGAACAGGAGGAATAAAAGATGAATCAGAGAAAATATTATGGTTTCTAGAGGGTAATAAATAACTTATGTACAACTACTGAAGATGATATATTTTGATGTTGCAGTAACAATAGTTAAATCAATTCACAAAATAAATAAAAATTAGACTTATGTATATTAAGAAAACAGCAATGTAATTTTTATATTAAAACAATTATTATTAAAAATTTAAAAATAATTACTATAAAATAATATAAATAATAAATATAAATATTAAATTATTAAATTTAAACATTTCTTTTCATTTTTCAATCCATTTTCCAAAATTAGATTCTTAATCGATTAGTTAAAAGAGATTCATAAACGATATACGCTAAATGCGAATCATTACTGATTCACTCAAATGGAGTTAAAACGAACTACGAATACATAAACAAACTTCGTTTAAGATTTCAATTATCATGTGACTGGTGAATGATCTATAAATGATACACCTAAACGAATCGTAAAAGATGTTTTGTATGCTATTTGTTTTACGAATCGAAAACGATACTTTTTGTTTACAGGGTTTTCGTTTTTTTATTTCTACATAACAATTTATTTACTATATTGAAAAGTAAAAGTTTTTCTAGTATTTATAGCTAACGATATTATTTTGTATTAAAGAACATCAAAAGATTTTCAGTTTAAAATTTTAAATCTCAACTAACTCTTTAAATAACAACCAGCAAAATTACAGCTATAACTCTAATGCACTAGCATTTTCTATTATATACAAATTTTCTACTTAATATTATGTTAAATCATTTCTTATACATTTCAAAAGTTTTTCAGCATTTTGTATCCTTTCGACGATATATAAAATACCTATAGATATCACAACATTAAAGTTCTGTGTATATTTTCTAATCGAAAAGGCTGTAAAAGGATAAAATATACTGATTAAGTGTGTATGAAAAAGGGATATACAAAAAAAATCTAAATGTTCATATATAAAAAGATTTTGGCTTTGGTAAAAACTTTTTTGAAAACAATTTTGCCCTTTTTTTTACTTCCTTAGTCATCGCTCTTTATTATCAGGATATATATACTAAGTTAAGGATTCGTATTTTTTTGTTTCATTTTCGCACCATTAAAATGGTAATATCAACATAGTAAAAGGCATAATATAAACATTATGTAATATGGAAATTTATCTCTGGGCGTTGAGATATTAAAGGATTAATTGGTTTTTTTTTTGTTTGTATATTTATTGTCATCGTGGTCCCTTCAGTTGATTTAATTTAATTAGTAAAGGCAAATGTTTACAGATTTCTAAGTTTTGTATATATTTTGTAGTTGTGTCTAAATTTTTCATTTTAAAGATAATTTCATAAATTAGATACAATTATTATTAAAATGTTTATTGTACATTGCTCCTCTTGAGGTGCTTTTGATGTACAAAAAAGTGGATCGACAATTAAATTACCGATTTATGTTTTATATCTTAGATTTTAATTAGTCTCTTATTCCGAACAATATTTATGGTAAAACTTAATATAAAATTTTTCGAAACGTCAAAAATACTATAAATTTCGTGTCACCTTAATAACTACTTAATTCTATCTCTTTCCTCATATTGGCCACAAAAGTATAGTGTAAAAAAAGCCTAATTGAGAGATGTCTATTATTAGTTTTGCTTATAAACTTTTGTCATTTTTCTTGCCAAAAATTGTAATCATTTTAATTTCCTATATTATTTTACTCTATTTATTTCTGCTTTAACAATTTTCCTTTAAAAAAATTTTCAACTTTAATAAAATATTTTTCTGTATTTTTGTAATTATGTCCTTTTTCATACATAATTTATATGTGCGTGTTTGGATGAGAGAATATACAATTTTGTGGACATATAGTTGAATATAAAAACATACATTTTGGATATTATAGATAGGATATTTAATCATGTTTAAATTGGGATTAATATGTAGGGAAAACATATCAATAAAAAAAAAATTAATTATATTTATAATAATATTGTATAATTTAATGGACTTAATTATTTTTGAATTTTAATTGAAATATTTATATTTTTATGGTTGTGTTATATCAAATAAAAATTTAATTACAAATTTAAGTAATTTTTATTTTAATTAACAACTTGTAACAGAGACTTACTAAACTTATGACAAGTTTTTGTTGTTTTTTATCAGGTCAAAAAGGATTTAACTATTAAAATTTGTAATTTAAACTTTACTTAGAAAACGAACCTTTGGTTTTCTTCACAAATTTCTACATAAATATTTAAAACTTATACTTATTTTTACATAAATAATTTCTATTCTAACTTATTTAATTAAATACATTTCGGTCTATCAACAAAATTTTATCTTTCCAATTTTATATTAAAATGAATCTACAATTTTACTTTTTTTTTTTGAAAATAAAATCAAATAAATTATAATTAAGAAATTAAAGTTTAAAACTATTTTATTTTAATTCAGTAAATCAACAATAATTTTACAAGAGTTAACAAATATTTATTTAAAATATATTATTCTTTTCAAACAGCTATCAAAAATAAAATTAAATTTTACTTTAATTTTCCGACTTTACAACATTTTTCCTATCGGTTTTTTTTATAACATTATTATTAGTTTTTATTTTCCTCTTTGAATTTTAATTCGTAAAAGAAAAGAATTTTTGTTTTATATTTTCTTTATTTTTATTTATATACAGAATTTTTGTTTTTTTCGTCCTTTCTTTAATATTGTATGTATATACATATAAATTTGTTATCCTTTATCATTCTTTGTATATTTGTCGTTGTTGCCGTTGCTCAGGGGGTCTGATATATATATATTTATATATAAATACATCAGGCAAAGTTTATTATAGAGAATGTGACCCTATTTTTAATGTTGGGATATTAGAGAGAAAAAACACTTAAATATTGGAAACAAATATAATATTTTTTATATATATAAAATTTCCTTTAAAGTTAAACTGAATATTAAAAGAAAATCAAAATTAAAGTTTGGAACCATATAAAGGTATAAAGATACAGAATCTAGAGAAAAAATGGCTTGCAAAACAATATTTTTTAATAAATTATATGTCAATATAAAAATTGATGAATATAAAATTTAAAATTATTTTATATTTTTAATATTTGTAGATCAATTATCAAAAGTCCTCCAAAATGAAAAGAAAATTTCTATTTTTTACATTGCAAACATTTCATATTAGTTCTAAATATTTTTGACAGTTTTATGCTTTAGAACTTCAAAGTTTGAAAATTCGCCAATTTTTTACATTGCTTTATGTTAACGTTGATAGTTTCGTATTATCAATGGAAACATCGTTTTTTTATTTTAACTTTCCTATAATACTTAACATTCTGAATACACAATTAATTGCAAATTCTAATGAACCATAACCCAAAATTATTCTTAAAAAAAAAAATTAATTTATATAAAATATCTAAAATGTCCTTTTTCTATAATATTATTTTTTTCTTGCGTGCTACAGTTAAATATAACTTTATTTTCACATATTTTCTGGTATAGTTTTCATAATATACATAATTAATTATCATAAAGGGTCACAAGGAAAATCATTTTTCCCCAGTTGTATTTATTTACACATTTTACCTAATATTATTATGTACATATGAAAATATTATATAGGAAAAATAAATAAATATTTTACTAAACAAAAATTGTTGAAACAAATATAAATAATAATAATATCCTGAATACAGAACTTTACTACAGCTATAAATAAAGTGAAGTCAAAGATAATATCATATACGATGTTGAGAGACCTTGTTTATCTTTTATATTCAATGCATAACCAGAAAAAAAGCTTTTCTGTCAATATGAGAAATAATAAATTTTGTATATGAACTTTTAATAAGAGCTTATGTAAATTATTCTAATAGTATTAGAAATAACTAATCTGTCTAAATAACTAAATTAGATAAGTTGGCAGTGAAGGTATTGATTGAAAATATTTTGCATATTCTGATTTACCTAATTTTTTTTAAATTGATTAAAAAAGCTAAACAAATTTTATTATATAATCTTTAAAAAATTCTAAAAGGATATAATTATTTCTCTGCTCAATAAAATTCTGTAACATCGGCCAGAAAGGACGAAAAATATTGTTGCATGAGAAAAAAATGATAAATCTTAAATGTTTAGTTATACTTTTATGATGGTGTATTAAGTCGTAGCGAATTTACATTATGTAAAACGGTTGCACTATTTTAAAATGATTTGAAAACATTTATGTATTCAAAATTTCTTATTTAATTATTTATAAAGTTTCATTTTTTAGTATAAGGACATTTGGCCTCACCTGAAATTATGTTAAAAATTTAATTTTTTATAAAGTAATTTAAAAATCATTTAAAAATTCAAATTCAATTTTTAAATTTACTATATGAAATTCAAATTTATTTTGTTATTCTAACAAGGAATTCAAAAAAAAAATTGTCCTTGATTTTGAAAAGTATACTTCAGACCCTTTGTAAGTTTGTAATGATATTTATTACATTAACTTATAACTAGGATTATTACAATTTCATTTTTGTTGTCCTTGGGGGAAAATGAAATTTATTATTTTATATTTCGTAATTTATGTAATAAATTTATTGAAATTTATATATGAAAATTGAAAAATATATTTTTTTTTTATTTGTGAATGAATGGTGTAGAAAAATACTTGTAATGTAGTTGAAGTTCAAAAAGGATAATTGAAAAATTCTATATTATGTTTCGTGAAAAACGATTAAATTTTTATTTATTGGTTTTGTCATGGGTAATAATTTCAGGATATTACAATTTAAAAATGGTTTTTTTTTTGACTAAATTCTCTAGAGGTTATGAAATGAAATATTTAATTCTGTAAAGTTTTGATTTCATTTAAGAATTGTTATATTTTTTATATATTTAATAGTAATTTGATAATTATATTTCAAGGAAAGTCATAATGTAATTTTGGGAAAAAGGATATTCTCTTTTTTTTTGTAGATAAATTTGAATGAATAAACTTTAAAATATAATTGAAAATAAAAAATTAAATATGTGACGAAATTCCGTGATACATTTAGAAGTAAATATGGAACACAAAAATTTGTTTTCTGTGATATAGTATTACAATATCAACACAAAAACATTAACCGGTTAAGATTAATACTCTCACTTTGTAGAAATGTCCTTATGACACAAATATCCTCTCTACAAATGAATAAAAAGATCCAAGGCGATGAAAATATGTAGGATAAAACAAAACTTTAATTCCTATGGGGTTGAATATTGTCCAAAAAAAATTATTATGTAATTATTATTCAGTAATGATAATTTATATCATAAACTTGTATGCAGACAAGATTGATAGCAATCAACAGCATCCCTTTTTTGTTATGGTCATTCTAATTCTGAAAAGGATTATGAACTTTGTCAAAGGATTCGGAGATAATAAGATTTAATGGAAACCAAATAGTACTAGTTTTACAGCTCATTATTTTCAATAAAAGATTTTTTTTTTAAATTTAATTTGGTAACTTCAACTCATTATTTCATTATAATGTTAATGTTGTAGCCGACGTACTGTATTTCCGTTTTAAATTGTTTGTTCTTCCATTGTAATTTTACCTGAATGGTGATTTGAAATAGATCTGCTAAGCACACATGATAAAGGGTCACAAAAGTACAGAACTTTTTAATGCAAATAAACCGATATAAATTCAAGAATAATTTGCAAAAAGGAAGCAATTTCGCTATTTAATTAAAAGTGAATGAAATTCGGAATTTAATATAATAAAAAAATGATACCACAAAAGTATCTTTGCTGCTAGATGGCGCTGTATATTAAAGTTTAAAATATATAAAAATGTGGCAAATGTTCTTCAAAAATAGTCTAAAAAATAGATAATAAATAGTAATAAATTGACCTGACAAGATGCATTTACGCTTCTTAAAGATTTTTTCTAAAATATATCATAGAACTAGACCCAATAACTACAAAAAACATGGAATACAAATATTAGCACTACAAAAATCAATGAATATATAAAACTTCTGCAAAGTAGTTTTCATTTTTCCACATTTTTTGTATCATCAATACGTTAATTAATTGAAATTTATAAGAAAAAATTTTGTTTTCTGGAAATTATAACGTAAAAAAGGTTTACGTTATAATTATTCTTTATTTCCCTGCAATAACAAATTATTGTTTTTGATCGTTATAAACAAATTCTGTTTTACTTTATATATTTGAATATAATAAATGCAAGGATTCTAACTGCTATCACAACAGAAAATTAACATACAAAATTTTGTTTATATTTATATAATTTAAGGATGTAATAGTTTCCAATCATACTTTGAATGTGTTCCCGAGTATCAGGCGAACAGACAAGAAAAAACGCAATGTGTAGGATATTTTCTAATAAAATATTTAATATAAAATATAGTATAAGTAAACTGTATGTATATATGTTATTGTATTAGTATTTTTCAGGAATTGTACCACTTTTTAATACTATCAAAAAGAACAACACTAAAAGGAATCATTTTTCACAAACAAAAATCATGGATGTGCAAATAACCTTCCCGGTAAAAACCAACTTTATACTAATAAAATTGAATGGAGTGATTTTTAAACCTAAATTAGAGTAATGTTTAGCACGAAATAAATTATATTTTTCAAATACATTTAAAATTGATTTTATTTTATTGATGATTTACAAAATATTGTACGTACAAACTAAATTATCATTTATTTATTGTCATTATTATCCTTTTTTTACTCAAAAAAGGATATAATTAAACGAATCGAAAATTTAGGTTAATTTTTGTAAAATTCTACGTAAAAATACTATCGTTATTATTATAGTTTTTATGGTTCCAAAAGAAAATAATCAACTTAGAATGTGGTTTTAATATTTACTTCCAATTAATTATAAGATCTATAAAAACACTGTAAAATACTGACTGAAAATATACGAGGATAAGTTTAAATATTATGATATTATCAAGCTCACCACAATCAGTCACTCATTTAAAACTCAACCTGCTGTGAATATAAGTTAGAAACAGTATTACAGTTCACATAAATCAGAAAAACATGATAAGCGAATCTATTCAAAATAGAACTTATTATACGAATGTAAAAAAATATTATCAGACCGATATCAGTATTTGGTTGAGCAATCTGAATAATCTCATCTGCAGATGCAAACCACGATGTTTTTGAAAGATGAATTCTCAGTAGAATATTCCGACCTATTAAAAAAAAAATGAAACATTTTTTTTACTATTTTATGAAAAGCATATTTTCTCCGATTACGTTCTCAGTACGTAATGAATTTGAAAACAATCTGACATTAATATTTTTTACAATAGAATAGAATCAATAAAAAAAAACGTTTTCCAACTCTTAAGGTAAATAAACTCATCCGTACGCATTTTAATAATTAAATTTAATTTTTATTAATTCTTAATAACAAATTAATAAATATTTAAATTTAATTATTAAATTTTTATTATAAATTATTTATATTGTTTCAGACACTAAAAATATTGAAAGCATATAAAAAAATCTAGATTTCTTAAGAAATCATATGAGCATAATAAAGAAAATTTACCTTTTATTATGACAAAAAAAACTGATTCAAAATGGATGAATATTATTTTTATATAAAAATGTCATGTAATTAACTTTCACAACCGAATTAAAAAAAAACTACTAATAAATTTCACTTTCAAAAACACTAAATTTTTAAATTTTTATGATATTACTTTAGAAAAACATATTTTTTTTATAATTTACACTAAATTTTCATATTTTTTAAATTTATTTCCAATAAATCAAATTTTCTACACAAAAAATCACTGCACATGGAAACGATTTTAAATCTGCGAAAAACTCGGAAAATTTTAATTTTTTTTATTATTTTGTAATTTAATTAACGTTTAGGAAGGTGATTAGTTAATTATTATTATTTTAATTATTATATTTCACTACTAGATACCGAAACGTCTTTACAACACGGCAATGAAATTTAAACTAAGAAAAAATAGGCGTTTCTAAATAAATAAAATTGATGAGATTAAATTAGCGCGGGAAATTTGAATTTGTACATATGAAATATTGATTTGAAAATCATATAATTAAAATTTTTAATGTCTGCTATCTTTTTTAACAAAATTATTAGTTCACATAAAATGTACTTTAGCCAAAAGTTCAAATTCTTGGTTGAGGTAATTTATTGTGCAGTCTGAAGTATTTTATTAGTATAAATTATACTGGTTAGCAATTATGTAATTCATAGAACTGTGCAATGTGCAATTTTTACATAAGGGTCTCCTAGTAAGCTTTTAATAAATACAATTTCTGTCACTGTATATTTTAGTGATCTGATTGCAGAAGGTAAAATTACCTTAGCAAAACCGCAATTAGATAATTTTCATCTAATTTATCTTCAAACTTTGTTGATGCACAATAAATTTTTTTTTTTTTTGATTAGATTAATAGGCTAAATTAAACATACAAAATTCGGTTTAAAATATTTTAATATATATACATATATAAAAACCCGTGCATGAACCATTCAGTTAAATAAGTCTTGTAAATTTTAAACCATTGAATTTTGTGGGCATTTGGTATTAAATTTTAATTATCGCTATTCACCAAAAGAATAGCAATTAAGTCGATACTAAGCTAAAACTAGTCAAAATAATTGAATCAAGAGAAATTTTATTAAACATTTCACAATTATTATCATAATTATTGAAGATTTTAATGTTTTGTTTTGTCTTTTTAACTATAATATCTTTATGAAGTTAATACAAAATATATAATAATAAATTATTATTTGAATTTTACCTTCTTCAATCAGACCACTAGAAGGCACAGTGAGACAGGTCGTATTTATTATAAGCTACTGTAAAAATTGCAAAATTCTATGAATTACATAATTGCTATCACGTATAATTTATATTAATAACATACTTCACTATCAATTACCTCAACCAAGAATTTGAACTTTGGCCTAAAGTTCCACCTTGTGTGAACTAATAATTTCGATAAAAGATAAATAGAAATAGCAAACATTAAAAATTTTAATTATATAATTTTCAATCAATATTTCATATGTACAAATTCAAATTTCCCGCGCTAAATTAATCTCATCAATTTTATTTATTTAGAAACGCCTATTTTTTCTTAGTTTACATTTCATTGCCGTGTTGTAAAGACGTTTCGGTATCTAGTAGTGAAATATAATAATTAAAATAATAATAATTAACTAATCACCTTCCTAAACGTTAATTAAATTACAAAATAATAAAAAAAATTAAAATTTTCCGAGTTTTTCGCAGATTTAAAATCGTTTCCATGTGCAGTGATTTTTTGTGTAGAAAATTTGATTTATTGGAAATAAATTTAAAAAATATGAAAATTTAGTGTAAATTATAAAAAAAATATGTTTTTCTAAAGTAATATCATAAAAATTTAAAATAAATAGTGTTTTTGAAAGTGAAATTATTAGTAGTTTTTTAATTCGGTTGAGAAAGTTAATTACATGTCATTTTTCTAATATTCAGCCATTTTGAATCAGTTTTTTTTCATCATATCAAAGGTAAATTATTAAATTTTAATCTTCTTTATTATGTTCCCTTTGTGTCTGGAATTCAATATCTTGTAATATTTTATTTATCAACACGTCTCAGTTAAATTTGACATTGAATTTTGTTAGAATAAGAAGTTTCACCTTCCATTTTATTGATATTTTTCAACTCATTTCTTGGTATAGACCGATTTATTGACTGTGAAAGATCGGGACAGAACAGAATTGAGAAGGTCATCTTATTCGAGCTAAGAAAGTTGTGAAATATAAACCTAACATTATTGCAAATACATATGCTAATACTAGCGTTGTGATATAAATTTATGATTTTATATTCATTTCATTTTTATTAATTTATTGAAAATTTAAAGCCATTCTTTAAGTTTACTTAAATGTTTAACTTATTTTAGATTACAAATTAATTAAATTTCATTTAAATTTACATGAATTAAAATCAGTCTTACATATTACCTTAAATTTATATAAATTGTAATTCGGTAACTTGCAATTTTATGTTAATTTCAAAAATAGTTTAATTAATTTAACTTCTTTATTTAATATTGACATATTTTACAGCCTATATTTAATTTTATGTCATCTTTTAGCCTATATTTAATAATGAAATTAAATAACAATTTACTTTTTAATAAATTCAATATAAAAATCAAATACGTTTTAAAATATCGCAAGGATATTAAATATATTTAATTGAAAACAAAATCACCCTTAAAAATCCTTTATATATCCGTTTTTTTTTTATTTGATGAATTATGCCATTGACCTTCTGTTTAATATTTAGTAACCCTCCAATATAGTTTTATTTGAATTAAACGAAACATTTTCAATCAATTTAAAATATTTTCCTGTTAATTTAAAAATTCAACAATTTATTTCTCAAATTTCATTATATTCAAAATATAGTATAACAAAATTGTATATTTCATACCATTTTCAATATTTTACTAACACAATTATATAATAAAAGGACGAAAAGAGAAACATTTCCACATGAAAAAGGGACGAGTACACAAAAATTTCTGTTGTTTTTTCCCCTGTTCTTCTGGTTAAATCTATACACAAATAAAATATCCTTAAAATTCAAAGATCTTTGAAATTTTTACTGGTTTAAGGATTCCCCTCGCATCATTATCAAAATTAGTGTAATATTATTTAAGGATTTCGAATAAATGATTGATAATAATTGTTGTAAAGAGAAAATTTTAAAGTTTGTGCGAGGAAAATGTTAATTTATAGACGAGGTAATTTGAGTTTTTCTTTTGGTTTATTTAATTTCATAGAATTATGTATTTAGAGAAATTCTCTATAATATTAACCTTGAAAAGGGACAATTAACCTACATAATTTTATTGTACTAGATAGTGTTCACTTAATCTTAATGAAGTTTGACAAGTTTACGAATATTTTTACAGTAGATATTATTGTTTCTGTGAAAATATTCCAATTATTTGAAAATGTTTGAAATTATAATGTAAAATCAAGTTAAAGCTGGAATCACAGTGCGATTGTCACCGTCAACGTAGTTGTGGTAGCTGTGTAAAGTACATAGCTTTAAACCGAGGCAATTACAATGCTCAACGCTCGTTAAAGGTGACTGTGTTGCTCTATCATTTATAGAATAATATTAGACAATCAATGAATTTCCATTTTTTTAAATTTTTGGAGTGTATAATTTACTATTAGTTAACAGACATTTAAATTGAATCAAAGAACAAATATTGGAGAAATATTTATTTTAAAATATCCTAATTTTCATTTCCCTTTTTCCTTTTTCCTTTTTCCATTTTTTTTAGGTTTAGAAATAATATCGCATTTTGATAATGTATTTTAACAATAAAATCATTTTTCTATATCTAATAAATCTAATAAATCAAAATATTTTTGGCTGGAATTACGTGGTAGGTGTAATTTAATCATAAATCAAAAAAGGAAATAACTTAGTACTATATATCAAATGAGTGGTTTTTTGATAAATTAGTTGATAAAACAATGTACAAAATGGAAAATTTATATCGTGTTACACTTAGAAAAAATCAATTGGTATAAACTTTACTAGAACAACCTTAAGGATATTAAAATTAATTACGAAATTATGTAAAAAATACATTTAAATCAAGTTAATTTGTTGTATACAATTATATTTATATAAGTTTATAAAGTTTTGAATTTAATAAATTCATAAAATATATTTAAGCTATGAAATAATGTAGCGTTGTCCTAATAATTACAAGAACTTTGATATCAAATTTAACTTATTTTACTAATTCTACAACAGTATTTTCTATTATTACTGTATATATTGACACCAAGGAACCCTACTGATAAAAATTTCAATTAAATGAGTTTCTAATTAAGAACAGACTGATTAAATTATAATGGAGATAATTCAATAAAACCATCAGATTAAAGTTATAATAATCAAAATAAATACTTTACATCTCACACCTCCTTCAATATCAAGTTTAAATATAAATCAGACATTGAGAGAACTTGAAAGTTGCTCATGCGTATAGCTAAAAATAAACTGTTTACTGTATTCAGGAAAAGTGTACAGAAAAATACATTAATCAATTGGCATTACAAGTTACAAGTCTTTAATGTAAAAATGTAGTTAATTTTTGAGAGTTTCCATTTTTTATGAAAACAAATTCCTTAGATTTATCTTCGTTAGATTCAGTTTTTCTAAACTAAGAACTATAGAATATTTACGTTACAAGGAAAATGAAAATTCATTATACAATTAACTAAAATTTACTTAGTAAAATTATGTCATAAAGATTATGTAAATTGTAATTGTAACATTTTACGTAATCAAGCAAAGTGTTCATACTTAATTAGTTAAATTGTATTTATTACATACTAATATTCATTGGATCCACATTATTTTTCTCTCGAATTACTCAAAACACTCACAATATTGAAAAACTATTATTCTCGGAAAGTCGTTTTCCATTCATTTTCTTAGTATCATTTTTCATTTTACTGATTTCAGTTGATTTAAATATATAATCCAATTTTCCTGTGTATTTATCAGGACGAAAAAAAATGCTTTGAATAAAATAAAATAATTCCAAGGTCGGAAAAAATATGAAATGCGACTATATGAAGTCAATACATAATTGAAAATGAATTCCCGACTTTATGTTTTATTATAGTATGGCAATTATTTTCGACTTGCACCTATTGACCTATTTATATAAATATAAATGTTAGACAAGCTAAATTTACTAATTCCAGTGATTAATGTAAAATGTAAATTGATGTCGAATATGAAAATAGTAATAAGAAATATATTCAAAGATATTTTTAAAATCAGATTAATTCACAGTTTTCACATTATCATCTTAAACAAAATAATGTAAAAAAACAAGAATATTTTCTTAAGAGTCCTTCGGCACACAAAAACTAACTTTGTAATATTTTTCCATTTGTTTTTTTTTTTCTCCATTTTTTCCTTAAATTTAACTTTTTTTCTGTTTTTCCTTTAAATAAAATTTCATTTCTTAAGTTTTATTTTTAACTGAGCATAACTCTACATATTTTATAAATAAAGATACGTATATATTTAGCATAAAATTTCTATTATACATTTTTATATTAAATATTCATGATATTATTTCGCCAGTAGAGAAAGTATTATCCTTTATCTTCCAGCCAGAGAAAATAAAATAAAAAAAAAAACAACTTGTATGAATTTAAAACTACGTATATTTTTTTCCATATTATCCTTTAGAGACTGATTCTTTTGAATATCACAAATTCTATATAAATTTTCTTGGGATGTATGAATAAATGAAGAGGATATTAGAAATGAAATTTGTTTGATTTAATAGAATCAATAAATTTTAAATAATATAAAAATGAAATTATATAAAAGGTCAACTATTTTAATTATCATGTCAATTTTGTTTTAGGAAGTAATATAATTATTCTTTCTTAAGCTCTGGCAGCCCAATTCTAGCCATAAATTAATCTAAATGTTTTCTTCATACGTTCAGACTGGGTTTCTTTCGCTTGTTATATTTGTAATAGTTTTTATTTATTAAGGAGGGCATCTGCTATGCGTTTAATGTGACCAGACAATTCAAGACTTTTCAATCTAATGAATTAGATAACTTCGGAGCCTTGTATATATTTCATCGTTGTACTTTATATGAGTTAAATGTCTGTTAAGCTGAAATGTAATTTGATTAGACATAAACTTTGAATTACATGCATCATTGCCGTTGAAAATTCCTATTAGTTCAACAATTATTAAAGTTTCTACAGTATTCCAATACTATTAATTATATTCTATATATCGAAAAAACTTGTATGTAATGAAGGTGATCCTCTTTTTCATTTAAATTACATAACCTACAACTTTGGTTATCAAACAGAATTAAGATATATGTACAGAATTAAGATATGGTTACATAACGCTTACAGAATTAAGATAATGGTGATCCATTCAACATAAATTGAATTTTGAACAAAAAATGAATAATAAGATTTCATTATTAAAATATTTTCTATCATCTAAATTTTATTCTAGTTGATTATAAAATATCCTGTTTTACGAACTTATAATTTCTGCTCAATGAACTTCTGTCTTTGCAATTCATCAGTTTTTCCTATCATATTACTGCAATACAATTTTTTAAAATATTTATTTACCCAACAATTTTCTTTTATTCGTGACATATTGAGCCAATTATTGTTTTTTTACGAATTTAAAGATTGTTTTTATAATACAACCAGAGTTATCTAGCTACATTGTGTAAATAACCTGCAATTCTAAATGAGTAGTAAAGATGTTCATCATTACCCAGCAATTTCGAATTTAAGAACCAATAAAATCTACATGTATAGCCAACATAATCAATGAAAGCAATTAAAATTCGGTTATTAAGGAGTTTTCTTTTGATCAAAACATCAATTCTCTTAAGTCCATTCACTCCGTTTCAAGTCAATATCACTCCATTTATGTATAAAACAAAATTATGGATATTTATAATGAATTTTGTAGTAATGTAATAATTGACAATATCCCAGAGGTAAAATCAACTTATAATATTAACTATAGCACAAAATGCGTAAAAAACTTATTTTAAATTATACAAAAAAGGTTTTAAAATACAATTCCCATCAGTAATATACAATTTTATTATTATTAAATAAGTTTTAAGACTAAAATATAATTTCTATTTTACAATAAAATAAATGATTACTTTGTAAAACAAATAAATATATTTATAACATTTCATAATTCGTCGTTACAAATCCATTCCATTAAATTAATCTAGAAAATTTTCCATTAAAATATCGTATATCGCTGGTAATAATCATAATAAATCAAAAAGAAATAAACGCATAATAAATATATTTTTGGAACACATAAAAATTTTCCAAAATTATTTTTTATGTTGGTTGATTTTTAAAGGATTGAGAACTACGAGACGCCCACGCACAAATTCCATAAATATATGAGCCCATTTTACCCACCAGCCGAAGGCTGAATAATTGTTACAGCTTATCGACCCATCCCACTGCTGCGTGTTTAAGGTGTTTAGTATTTTATGTAATTCATTATATATTTCGATTTCATCTAATGATTTAATATTTAATCCAATTATAAACTGTAATAAAAATATAATAAGAATTTTACCTCACAATTTCAAAAAAGCGTTTACAGAATTAAACTTTTCCGCCAAGGATACAGCAAAATCTATAAATAAAAAAAATGTATTTAAAAAGTTAGATATTGTTTAGGTATATGTATCCTTACGATGCTAAACACAAAATACTCATTTAAAGTGTGTCCTCAACTCCTTTAAGATAAGACTAGCATTTACAAATCAAAACGTACACAATTTTTCTTTGAAAGTATTTTACATAACATTGCAACACTTCAAAAATTATGTTGTTCATTGCCTAATATGTCCAACAACGACCCTTACTCTAAATGAGAATAAAAATTATAATTATTTTATACTTATTCGGTACTATTTTTTTCACATAGTCCTTTCTGCATAAAAACTAAGCTGAACTTCGTTGTTGAATGTAATACAATCACTTCCAATGGGACATAATGGATATAAACGTAAGGAGTAAATTTTTATTTGAATTCTTATCTACTACTAACGTACTGATAAAATCTGTTTTTCCAGGATAAGAAATGAAAATGTCTCTAAATTTTATCATTTTTCATTTAAAATATCGAAGGAAAACTTTAAAAACACCAATTGGAGTGCTAATAAACGTTTTAGTTCAGTAATTGTTCAGACGTAATAATTTAATATTTGACTTTATATTATATTTCGGAGGATTATAATTTTAATAATTTTAAATTTATTAATAATATAAATAAAAATAAAATTAACAATTTCGTAAAAATAAAATTGTTTTTTTGATGTCTGGATCCACCATGTTAAAGATATATATTTTTTGTTTGCAAGAACTTCCCACGAGGCTCACTCGCACTTAGGATACACATTAGTGAGTCCATTTTCCTTCCAGTCGAACGTCGCTTTTTATTATGAATGCGTGTCGATCCATCCTACTACTTTAATGAGTTATGTATATCATCTGAATCGGGTTAAGTTTACCTGCATCTACAAGATTTGTTAGAAAGAAACAACCAAATTTTCTAAATATTTATACATGTACCATTGTATCCTCCTCCTCCATACACCCACGAGAAGTGGAGTAAGTTTTTAACTTACTATACTTGTAAGTCCACTAAAAATTAAGGATAATTTGTTATGACAACGTTTTTCTATTCAAACACTAAAACTTTCAATCTTAACAAATAAATTAAAATCAACCCCTAATAATTATCAATTTTCTTTTATTTAATTTTGGCAAGACTTTTCATTATCGAAGGAGTGACACTTTTAAAATGGTTATGGAATGGATATGATTAACTTATTCAAGGGTGAAAAATCTTAAATAGTAAATTTGTGTGTTAGCTGTGAAATTTATAGCTATATCTATAATTTTTGTTTGTCAGTTTTTTGTTTTTGCATATAATTTACATATATATGAAAAATTGATTTTCCTGAATTCCATTTCAGATGCTATTTTCTTTTGGACGAAATTATATATAGACAAATAATCGTTGACATTGACACTATAATCTAATGACCCAAAAGTCTATCCTCATTTTTTTTATTTAGTAAAAAAGAGCTTTACATTACCATCGCCACAAAAACGAACCTGAAGCAAAAGAACGCTTTTTATAACAAAATTATGATGTCTGGTCTGGGGCTGGTGACATTAAAATGTAAAATCTTCTATGTTGTTTTCTATAGTTCTTTAGTATACAGGGTTATTCAGTTAATGATCCCAACAAGGGTGAAATTATACTATTACCCTTTGATATTTTTTTTTTTAGTATTACCATTATTACCAATCAGACCACACTATCATCTAAAATGTATTACCTTTTCCCTCGATAACCTTTTCTCATTACAAATGTTTAGTTTTATTATTGCCAAACAGAGAAATTTTTTCGAAAAAAATTAAAACTTTTAATTTATTTCATTTCACATGATGTGATGATAAATATTATTTTTATATGATGATTTCTGGTGTGACCCCAAGAATTTTCTAGACTTTTTAATTCAGTTTCTTTATAAATAAGTTTACGTATATTTTTATATTAGATTTTTAGGTTATTGGCTCATTTTCGTCTAGACAAGCAAAATAAAAATACACCAGTAAATAATAAACTAATGTTCAAAAGTTCATATATCGTTAAATATAAAAAAAATTGTGGAAATTGTTAATTCTCCTTTAAATACTATAGAAATTTTCGGATGAAGATATTAAAAGAGTTAATCGTGTATCAGTTAAATATCGTGCAGTTATTACATATTATGAGGACCACGATTTGTTTATTAGGATATTAAAAAAGTGTCATCAAACAATTGTTAATGAATCAGCTAACAAACAACAACAATCGACTAGTGAAAAAGTATGTCGATGTCATCATAATCAAAACAAGTTAAACTTTTTAAATTCAAATTTAAACGAGTTCAAAATTTAATAATTTGGAAGGAATTCGATTAAAATTGATTTTAAGAATATTTAACAATTTAAGATTTAAAAATAAAAATTTTAAGGGAATTAAAATGGAAATTATTTTTGTAGTTTAGTTAAAAAAATGAAAATTATTTTTGATATAATAAAAAAAATTTAATGGAAATTATATAATAAATTTATATTTCTTTCAGTTTTATATTGAATATATTTATTTACCTTTTTGTAATTTATCAATAGGAAAATTTTAGGACGTCTTCGTTTTTTTTACCCAGCAGTTTCTAGTCCTTTTGATTCATTAAATTTGATGAATCATTTTACTATAGTTACAAAATATTGTTGTGAATTCAAATAACTTTTTAAGAATTCCTTGTTTTAGAAATTCCATGTTTAGTAGTTAAAAAATGTTAAGCTTTTCGTTATTTTTGGAAATTTTGCATAATCGACCCTGTGCAATTATACATAATTTGCACTTAACATATATAATTTATACAATTTACTATCAAAAATTATTGCGAATCCATAATTTATTAAGACACTAATTCAAATTATCTAATTTAAAATATTGAAAATTATAAACACTAAAACGAAAATTATTAGTTGTTGGTTTTTTTACTCTAGACTTTTTTTTATATAATATTTTGAATCAGTTCTTTTGTCATACCTATATTAGGTAAATTACATTTATTTTTAAATTTTCATAAGATTTCTAGAAGTTTTCTAAGATATCTTTTCTAAGATATTTATCAGTTCGAGCTTTGTTCATCTATCTGGGCTGGCTATTATTATTATATTATAACCAAAAAAGAAAATTAATGGATCAATAATTATGGGTAGCAATGATGTACTGGTAATGTGCTATGCTGTAATGCATTAGGTCCTGGATTCAACTACAGACTGAGTCAGCTTTAAATGAATTTTCAATTGCGATTTTATCTGTTTGCAATAAAATGTCAGGAAATGCAAGTAATTGGGCTGTAGTCCCATTGCAAAGCAAAATAAAGGATATACTTAATGGTTGACTTGGGTACGATACAAATAGAAATAACTTCAAAACTTTACATTTTAAATGTCGCACAACAAAAACTTTCTATTATATCCCACAACAAAACTTTAAGTATTGATTTTTCTATATTTGAATTTTGCAATCAATCAATATTATGTGTCCTGATAATAATCAGTCCAAATAAATGATAGTTTTTATACTAAATTACATAATATAAATATCTAAATATTTTATATTCTCATATTTTATTTATTTTAATTTGTAATTTGGCTAGACTAATTTTAACAAAAAAAAAACTTTGTTTAATGATTGAATAAAATTATCGATATAAATTATAATCCAGGATAATATTTACTAAAAATTTATTTCTATTGATATTTCCAGTTCACAAATTACAATTATTTTATATAATTTCAATTTCCTTTATAAAAAAAATATTATTTTATAATGAACTATAAATATATAAATAAATTACATGATTGTCAATTAAATTATTCCATTTTAACTATATAATGTGAAATATTTTATTTGAATTGTGATTCATAGCAACAATTTACGATAATTTTATTTATATTTTATGTAATTTATCTGACTATCCCCCTTCCCAATATTGAATTTTCCCCATTTAACTTTAAAGAAAGATTCCTACTCATTTCATCATTATAGGTTAAAATTGGATTAAGAAAAAGGAAATTTTACGACAATTTTTAGCTGTCAGATGGAAAAACTTTGTGGTATATTTTCTTTACAAGTTGATTAAACTTGCACAGTCTTAAGACATGTAACGTGTAAGGTAAAAGGTGATTTCCATTAAAAATAAAGTTATACATAAAAAATATTTTCATATACTTAAGTCAGAAATTATGACAATTAATTAAGGTTTAAAAAATTTTCCTTGATTTGATACGTGAATTATAAGAATATTAAAATTGGATTAAGAAATTGTTTATGATAATATTGATCGAGAATTCTTAATATTTAAAATAAGTAAATAAATGTTGATAATTTTGCGTATATACAAACTATTTGATTTCAATTATATTGCATGATATACGTAAATAAAAAAATTAATGTTTACAATTATTTATCTCTTATGTTATATAGCAACCGAACCGACATTCTGATCTTAGTTTGTATACTCTTTCCGAAGTTGCATTTGGAATATTTTAATATGCTTCTATCAAATTTTGAGAAAAGTGATAACCTTTTTAATGTAACATTAAAAAGTTTACTAAAAATGAAAAATGAAAATAATTTCTTCAATATTTACTATTAATATTCGTGAAAACTTTTTTCTGACTATTGCAAAATTACATAACCTAAGAGTATTGATTATTTCAATGTTTTTACTACAATTGTTATTATAATAAAAAAATCATTTTAATCGACTTCATAAATTATAATTATGTTTAAAAAGTTTATGATAAAACCGACACAAAAACACAACATATTTTCACGATTATCTTTCATATTCTTTTTGAGTTCTTTACAAGCTTTTAAAATTTGTAATGAACTCTTTTTTTATATATAAAATTTGTGTAAATTATATAATAACTTTTAGTCCTTAAACAACATTTATATTAAAATTTCAAAAATTATTATGTCATATAATTGAAAAGTACATGAAAATTTCGAGAAAATATAAATTTTGCGACTATAGTAATTAAATATTTAAATTATTATATTTTTATTTTCGTATTTATATGTCACGTTCTTGTAAAATATAAACTTAAATATTTTACGAAGTGATCGTATCCTAAATTAATGTCGGGCACATAAAATCTGATAAAGTTGTAAGTAATAATTCTCCAAAATACTAAAAGTAATAAAATAATGAAATAAAAATATGTTTTAACAAATTTTTAAATATTCCGCTTATTTTAATGATTTTCCTATATAAAAGGGCCACGATTAATGCAATAATTTACTTTGTATTTTTGTAATGGTTCAGTTTGTTGTGAAAGTAATATGAAAGTATTATTGGCAGTACACACGTTTCATGGTCAATATACAAATTATAATATAATGGAAAATACGAGAAAAATTTAATTGTTTATATATTCAATTTACACAACATTTGTTTAATAGTACCTTTAAGGACATAAATAATAACATTACTTATTACAAAAATCATAGATTACAATTCACCCTTAATTATTAACACTAACTTGATTATCAATTATCAGCATATAATGATGGATGGACGAGAAAAGGAATCAAATAATAATTACAATACGTTGTATCGGATATAATTTAGTACTGTTTCCTCTGTAACACATGTGTATTTGAATTTACAATTAACATTCAAAATTTCATATTTTTCCAGTTGATATTATCGTTAGTTACAACACAAATAAGGAAGTAAAATTTATGCTTTTAAAACAATAACAATAAAAATAATATATTTATTAATATATCCTTTAAAATATCCTTTATAATAACATATTACAGAAAAAATATTATAACGAATAATAAAATAAATGATTTTTATATGAAAGTGAAAATTTAGGATATTCGATTTTTTATAGTGCTAAGGATTCTTCAATCATTTCATCGTATAAATATCACAATTTTTTTGTGCTTCTTTTTATGATTTAGTATCTTTAAGTAAATAAAACAAAATAATAACAAATTCAATGATTTTAGATTTTTATCCTTTACAAAAGTTTGATCCTGATGGATTGAAATAAATAAAAAAAAAAATAATAATTTTCAACTGTGATGACAATTTCAAATGTCGTACTTCAGAATTTTCATCATTTTGTTTAATCGTACAAATACGATTTTTTGTAGTTGTTTGTTTATATATGGAAGATTTATCTTATAATGTTGGAATGTCCTTTGAATTTGTTTATGTGTTTAATTTTAATATATTTTTGATTTGTGCAAATCTTTTATTATTTTCTTGTACATATTATTCAGAGTAGATAGCAAATGTCCTTATTTTATTTATCAATTACTTTGTTTGACAAATAAGAGGAACATATGTATACTAGTGACATATGACATAACTTTTATTGTGTCTTTAAATCTGATTATAAGCTTAAATTTTCTATTGTATTTTAAAAGAAAGAAATTTAAAATAAAACTTTCTTTTTATAACACCGTTTAAGAAATATTAATTGAAAATATGTAAAAAGGTTTACATAAGTTAATATTACTAAGTTAAAATATTACAAACTAGAAACTTAACCTCCACACGAATAATATAAGCAACCAGCTGGCCAGATATATTACAACATTTCAATTTTATTTTCTCAATAATAAATAGTATTCTCCGCATTATCTTAAGCACAATTAAAGAAATTGAATTGAACGGATTCAGAAAAACTTTTCAAAATAGCTATTTAACTTCTTCATACATTTATTCCCAATGAAGCCAGATTACAGCTTCTAAAGCTACCATCCCAGAGAAAGTCATATTACGTTTTATGTTTTGACTTCATTACGTTTACTTTCTAAAATTTATTTTCGAGCTTCAGCAAGAAACTTTAGGAATTTCGAACAACTACAATTTAGATGATTCAAAAAAAATCTTTTAAATTCTACATTGTCGCCTATAATTCGCCTATTATTGTGACCTGATATTACACTAACAATTTTAGAACACCCTCTAATAAAAGTAAGTTAAAAGGCCACCAATACGGCTTCAATAAAAATGGAAACAGACAATTTAATTTAAGTGTCTTAAATTCGTCAGTACAAATAATACATAGCCTCAGTTGTTATATCAATATAACAATTGAGTCTATCTATTACAATTGAAGCTATGTGTTTAGGCAGATACCAATGTCTCCAATCACTGCGGTTCCTGTAAGTCTATTGTGATATAGCCTTAATTTAGAACGCCTCTACAAACTTCAACACCAATACTTTTGAATAAGTAAAGAAGGTTTTTCAGTGAGTTCGGCGACAGTTACATTGGGTTCATAATACCGTGCCTAATGTGACAAAGTCTGCATCGGACTAGTTTTTCACATTCACACACGACATATTCGGCCTCCTCGTATTCACATAATATGTATACGTTATTTATAGCGAATCCTCTGCCTCGTTACCTTCAATAACTGTCCAATGTTGGAAAAATTGTTATGAACCATTTGCTTAAAATACAATGATAATTTTCATAATTTTTGTCTAACATTATAAAATTATAATTAAAATAAGTATTGTAAATTTTTGTATTAAATTGTATACTTTTATGATGTTTATCTAAGCATCTTTTCATGTTATGATGAGCTTGTATAAAAAAAAAATTACCATAATTTTTATGTTACACAAAACTATTTGTTATGTTACACAAAACTAATTATTTATATTATTTATATTATTTTCAAAGAAACCAATTTTTCCTTAATGATAAGTAAGAATTAATAAGAGAATAATACCAAAAGCATAACCAGTATACATTATATTGTAGTATACCAAAAAAAAAGGATATTATTAATACAGTATGATAAAAATCAACAGCAACAGTATTTAACAAAATAACAGAAAAACTGACGACAAAAGGATCTAGAGCATAACCAAAGTGTATTTTAAAGTTCTTTATATTTTAAAAACTTTATTCAACTATAATAAATGTATATAAAGGAGTAAGGTTAATGTAATGTTAAGGATATTTTCATGATATCGTTATAAATTTAATTAATTTTTTTATAATTATATTGATTTAGAAAGAAGTACTTGAAGTACTTGTGTTTGATTTAGAAAGTGTTAGTTAATAAAATATTGACAAAGATGGTCTACATATCGTCGGTGTGTAATTTTTTTGATAATTTTTCCGGAAAACTGAAAACTTTCAATTACCAAAAACAACTATTTAACAATTGGTATACAAATGCCTTAACAAAAGTCTTTTCATTACACCAATTCTTATTTATTAAAAATTGTTACATTTTCTTTAAATGTATTCACTCCTATCCGTACCTCTATTAACACTATTAACAAAATGATTCGCTCCGTATTTTTAAGTATAGTAGCGTTCTTTTGAAAACCAATTGATTTGGTTGTTTTTATTTTTCATTTATATATGTTTGAACTATCAGTAGTATGAGCTACTTTTTACTAATGACTTGAATTACTAAGTGAAGATAGATGGCATTTCTTTTCAGAATTGTGAATGTGAACCCTTATCTAAATAGTTTATATATTAAATTATATATTGTTGCTTTTTATCTGAATAATACTAAGCTGTTAATGCCTTACGAACATTTGTTTAAGTCCAGTGTTGGAAATAGGAGAGCTTAAACCATTGTGGGTAGTAAATTTTTCAAAGCTTGTGAAGAAAGTCTAAGTATCCAATCTTAAAGTTTAAAGATATAATCTTCTTTTTATTGTATTCTGCTCTTTTATTAATGGACCTACTAATAATCAGCTTCATTCTTAAGTCTCCATTGTTAACGAAAAAGTGGTACTTGTGTCTAAGTTTGATTAGGATTAGATAAAATATTATTCATACAATAAAAATATCGTTAAAGTTATTTATGTTTTAATAATAATATACATATATAAATAACTTTCCTTAATCATGGTGTTTGGTTGGTTGGTTGGTTCGAATGGTACTCAAAGTATCGCTTTAGTGCCATTTTAATACCAAACATTCTCGTAAACCTTAGCATCGATGCGTCTATTTTAGATCTAACCCACAGTGTTAAGAAAATGTACGGTTTCCGTAGGCCGCTTGCTTAGGTGGAAGTTATTTTGTTAATGTGGTAGTTACGGATAGAGCCATGTTTGGCACTAGCCAGCGCGGAACACTTGCAGATGAAATGTCTCCTTTTCCTAAGGATCTATACAGCTATAACATGATTGTCTGTATGCCCAAGCCATGTCGCTACATGATAGTTTAAGAAGATTTTCTATTTTGTTTTTCTCGTACAGCGTCCGCACGTTTTCTTCGTTATTCTGCATTTGATAAGTTTTTTCCACCTAGTCTCCTTAATCATACTAAACTAATCTTATGTTTATGCAATGTATACATAATATAGAAATTTTAATTTACATTATAAAGGAAGAAAATCATAAATTTTCAATTTTATTTTGTCTTTCTTAGTATTTTGTTCTATATTTGTATTTCACCATGTCTGGTTTTTTTTTTATTTTATTTTATTTTACAAGTGCCAAAAGAAAAATGAGGTTAACTTTGTTGTATGTTTAAAGGATATATGTACAATCCTATTTACGCAAAATAAACGTTATTACAATATACACACAGCCAAATATATACATGAATATTTTATGTTTTTATATATTAGAATATGTTGTTTAATATTCGTACGTCCTTTTTTATCGTTATATATAAGCAAATTGTTTAACAAATAAAATAAAAATATATATGAAAAATTCTTTGTTTATATGAAAAACTTACAGATTTTTTTTGATTTTTTCATTTTTTTGTATGAATTATCTTCTACAGTTTTTTGGTATGGCATATTACTCTATATTTTATAGTCAAGGATATTTCGAGTTTTTTTTCTGTTGCGTGTTACGGGGTGATTATTATACTAAAGGATATTATTTTTGTTGGTATAATTTTATGTATAAGAGTAGGTTTGTATCTATGTATATATTTATATATAAGAAAATAATTATATATAAAAAAGTTATTATCAAAAAGTAAATTTATAAAGAAATCTTTAATATTCCAATAATTTTAAATTACTTAATAATATTTTATTTTCGAAATTTCGTAGTTAATTTCAAATATAATAATCCTTTAATACTTTAAATTTCAATAACATTAATACATAAACTTCTATTTTCTATATAATTGATATCAAAATGATCAAAACAAGTTGAAAGTCCAATTTTGCCTACATTATCTGTAACGATATACTAATACTTTGTAGCATATATTTCTGCGATATTAAATTTACCCTTATATAATATATGAGATAGTTTCGAAAAAGTATATCTAATCTGAGATGAACATATTTATTATATGTATGAGTATCAAATTTACTTTCATCACTTTTCTGAGCACCTAGCCTTTAACTGTATATACTAGTTTACATGTTTAATTGTTTATTTGTATTTATGTATATAAAGTTTCCATTTATTTTATGGAAATATTTAAAACGTGTTAATAATAATGATGTTATAAGGGTACAAATGAAACCACGTTTCTTTATTATAATATAGAGATTTATTTATATATAATATATAAAGCATAATTTTATGTATGTCTTGTGTTAATATTCATGTAATGTCGTTCATATTAATCATTTTTTCATGTATTGTATGCATAAAATAATTGTATCTATACTCAGCATCAATAAGACTATTTTCTGTGCAGTATTTTATGTATGCCGATTGAAATTTTATATCATGCTTTTTATTTTATTGAAAAGACATATAAAATTCTAGTGCCATCAAGAGATCATTTTGTTCTACAATTTCTTTCACCACTTTATTACCTTTCTATTACATCTAAAATTTACATTTTCAAGTTTAATGCAGAAACATTTAAAGTTATCAATGCTAAATATTATTACAAAGATAAAAATTAGATCATTTTAGGATACTAAAATTGGTTTTGCTATTGAATTATAGAGTTTAATTTAAACCGCCTTCATTACTTCTTTAACGAGTGGTCTGAAATTAATTTTGAAAACCATTTATTATGTATCAAAATTTAAACAACTGACAGTCAAATGGATCAGCGGACAAAATAAGGAATTTATTCAAAAAAGGACAAAATAATATATGAGATTTATTTGAAAAAGTTAATTAAATGTTGATTCAAGTTAATCCTGACTACTGAAATTGTATTAGGCGTTATATAAAATTAAAATTATAGGAAATTTGTATATTATTTTAAATTGTTTTCGACTTGTATGTCTTCATTTCGATAATAATAAATAAAGTATATCGAAAATTATCATATAAAATTCTATGATTTAATTTTTAATACAATCTCGACCACTTTTGTAACAAGCATTTTTTAATACTCTAAAAATTTATATTCCATATTACATTTATCCTTGTAAAGGTATTTTTTTAAGGACTATACAAACCGTCCTACATTTTTGTAAGTATATTAACATTCTATATAATAAAATAAAGCCGGCAAAAAGTTTTTCTTGGAATATATATTTTTTTTTTTGCCATGCTGTATCCTTTATTTTGGCCGTACCGTATCCCTACAAATATTTAACACCAAGTCAAAGAAGGCATAATAAAAATGGTAAATACAAATATTTTTTACTATATTAGTTTATCTTTAAAGTTAAATATTTCTTTTACTTTGAAAATTTGTCTGTAATTTTTTTTTTATATATATTGTTATGTCGACAGTATTGGTGAAGGATAATGTTTTTTTCCTTTAAAAGTTTTTTGTCTCATGACAAAATGTTCTCATCTTTATTGTCATAACTTCCTTGTTGTAGTCGTTGTCGTCGTCGACGTATCGGTTTTGTACCAACAAAATTTAAGTATTTTTTTCTTTTTACATAAATGAGATATCATGGAGAGTCTTATAGAGCTCCAAGGATATAATAATTGTTATAAAGATATATTTGTATATAAAAAAAACATGGATGAAAATTGAAAATTTAATAGGAAATCTTGAAAATATTATGTTCTTAAAGTGAAAAATTTATAATAATGAAAATTTCCTTTCGGAAAATTAAATAATTATAAGAAGAATAAAATTAATATTAACGAAAATTTTTATGTATATAAATTTGTTGTTTGTAAAATTCATTTTGGAATATCTACAAAATTCAGGATTTTTTCAATTTTGTTCTATTTAACACTAAGAAAAATATATAAAAAAAACGATATTAAAGAAGAATAAGGATATAATATATATTTCCTGTTTTACTGTGAAAATAAATAAGATTATTTTATTAAAATTTTCAGGAAGAAAAATAACAAAAAATACTTCAAAATTTAAACTTAAAATATCATTTTTTTGTTTGCTGAAGTGGAGAGTTTGTAGTGATTATTAGAAGGGTATTAAATTTTATATATAAGAAACTTGAAAATTAAAGACTATCAATTCATTTTTATATAATCTTCTATTGTTATCGAAATTTTAGGAAGGATAGGATCATAATAAGTGAATTCTTGATTTCCATATCAGTAAATAGTAAACCCCATATAGAACATTCCTAATTGTCTTTGTTTGTCAAAAAAAAAATATGTTTTCATGTTTTCAGAAGCTTAGGTTTTTATATAATAACTTTTCATTCCAGAACCTTCAAGAAAGCTAACATCGAAGTCAAAAATGACGGCTGATCGATCAATGACGTATTATTAAAACTGATATCACAATAATCAAAATGGCTAAAATGATTACGATTGTCTGTGGCCCACTCTCAACGTAACCTAACTTAATCTTTCTAATAGCTAACTGCAATTTTTCATATTGTTTTAAAAATTTCTGCTAAGTATGAGCCACGATTAAGAATAGTGTCATAGTGTGAAGTAATATAACGATATACTCTGATACTGGAAACCTGTTACAAATAATACACTTATTTTTACTCAGTTAGAATAGTCATTCATCAATAATAATATTTATATTTATAAAGATTGTGATATTAAATGAGAAAATATCTTATATAAAAATGGAATAAATAAATCCAAATAGTTAAATACTATTTAACTTTTAATTAAATTACCATTTCATCGTATTTCCTTGTTGGAAAATGAAAATTTTTCTTGAAATTGTTAATTCGCACATTAATACTTCTACTACTCAACCATACTCAGAAAAATTATATATACATCAAATTTATCGCATGAGATAAGGTAGAAAATTTAATTTTTCTTTTCAACAAGTTATTGTTTTTCCACTAGAATAAACTTTATCAAAACCAAATGATAATAAGAGTGTACACAACGTTATTGGTTGCCACCCCGTCTATGTGATATTATTTAAATGCCTTGTTTGAAATATTATCTGGCGCCACTATAGAAATCTGTTACGCGCTACCCATAATATTATTTTTCTTTGTCTGGAATTTATTTTAAAATTCCTGATAATATAATAAATCCAATTCCTCATCCTTACAACATAATTGCATCATGATATCTCTATATAATTTATTTTCTCTATTCGTATTACTTTGAACAATTTTCTTTATATCCTATAAATACCATCCACCTCCTCCTCCTCACCATTTACGAGCATGAAAATCCGATCAGAATTATTTTTTTTTCTATATCTGTTATAAATTCACCTACAACAAGAATTCCTTTCATATTTTACAAATAAAGCTTTTCGATATACCAACATAAAAAAAGCTTTCCTTTTCTATGGAAGTCCTTTTTAATAAATTACATAAAATAAATAAAAAATGTTTGTATAGTTTTTTACTAATTTCATAAATATATAAATGTTCTAAAGCGCGCACTTTTGAATTTCCGATGAACCCATTCGGTTTATTTACAATATGGTCAACCTAAAAATTTATATAAAACCTTCATTTCCACTATAAACTCTGTAGTTGTAGTCTAGCATTTGATAGTTTTAGTTATCAATGAATCAGACTACCACCACCGGCATGGCGGCTACCATAATTATATCATATACACTATATTAATTCCAGTCACCCACCTCTACAATGAATGACTGAAAAATGTTAATAGGGTGGGTGAGATGGAATGAAATCTACTCCGTAAAAAGGAAAAAACTTTATTATATTTTATTGGTTTTTTTACACAGCAAATAATGAATTCCGGAAAATAGGAAAACTATTTCGATAGAAAATTGAGTGTTGATAATTATTAATAAAAAAATATTTTTTAATTATTAATTTTTTTTTCAATTTCGTTCATTTTCGCACTAATGCTTGGCAATGGGCTCTTCTTTACAGGTAAATTGTCAGTTTAAAGGATTTAAATATAGAACGATTTCATTTGAATAGGTTTTAATTTAAATTTTGTATACTTTTCAATGGTAATACATTCAATTATATGATTTCAAGAATGGTGGGTGGAAGGTTAAGATGTATTTGTTAACAAGATTGTAAATTATAAATCAATCGATAATAACATTAAATAATAATAATTACTAATAGAAATTATTGTGCACCTTCGTAGTAATTAATAACTTGGTAAGTTATTATAATAATTAAGTGAGTAATGATTTCGAAATAAAATATCAATTAATTGGGTCTGTTATGATAATTGCAATTTAAAATTCATATGAAGAAAATAGTTTTTTATAAGAATATTTTAAATTTCAGGAACTTTAAATTATATTTAGTTATTGGTATTGTAACGATGAGGTCATATTTACAGTTTATGAGAAGATGTTTTAAAAAAATGATAAGGTTACTTTATTATTATCATTTTTATCAAAATTTTCAGTATTAGTAATCTATCTACCTATTAAACGTAAAAAACTACGTATATACAATATTAGTGAGAAAAATTTTCGGTTCAAGTGACAAATTTTCGGTACCTTGACTAAGATGATACGTAAAATATTCACAATATATAAAATTTAATACGTTATATTATAAATTTTTTTTGTCAACTACATCATTGTAATACGCAGTCTAAGTGCGAACTAGTAAAGTATTTTTTTGTAAAATTTCGATTTCACTTACATCAAAAGAGTTCAAATTTAATTACGATATTAAATACATGTAAAAGATAGAATATTTTAAAAATGGGATTAAAATATGAACATTAACACCCAACCAAATCATAAATATTATTTTTAGTAGGTACATTTAAGCAGAATAATCGTTTATATAAAACTACATATTTCGAATATGGACTGTCGTATAACATGTTAATCTGAAATGCATGCTGCATCCAAAATTTAGGATTTTCAACTTAAACCATCAATTCCACAATAAAAATACAAATTTCCTAATATAAAATCAGTTTTTTATGTTTTATGTTACCAATTTCTATATTAATAATTAATATTCTTTTGAATTTGTTCATTTTAAAATGTTCTATTAATGGTTTCCCATTTTCTATTATATATTTTGAATAAGTTTCCACAAAAAATACTTTGACAGAAAACAAACATAATTATACATAATATTTAAAATTATACTTTCCTTTATTATGAAAATTCTTTTTAAAAAATTGTAAAATCAAGCATTTTTATGTAACGACTCAAAATAATATAAATATTCATAAGAAATATAATATTTATACATACATGTAAATGAGAAAATTTTCTTGTAATTTAACATTTTTTCTTGATAGAAATTATAATGAAAAGATAAATTATTATATTCAGTTGATTATGAGTTAAATGTTTAAAAATTAGAACGACATTAGAATTAGTGAACATTAAAAGATGCCTAAAATAATAGAAATTATATTATCGTCCTTTGTCAGAAAATCGCACTAGAAAACTTCACATTTATTTACAAAAAAAAAAGTTTATTATATGTTTTTGTTCAATTTATGTAATATTTTGTATAACCCAAAAAAGGATTTATTACTACACAAGTAAATAGTGAACGTATAGCAAATTATTTTGTTTTGTTTAAACTTTTAAATGGTTAAAAAATTAATATTGTTTCATATAAACAGGCTAACTTTATAAATATCCTTATGGAATGATGTATATACGTTTTATATGAAATTCCAGTTGTATGTATTTATTTAAAACTTTGTAGGTTATGATAAAAAGGATAATAATGATACAATATGTATAGAAAATTATCTATGAAAATTATTTTAGGAACTGAGTTATTTAAAGAGAATATTCTAAAACCCACAAGAAAAATATTTTAAAGGATTATAAGATTATGTAAAATAGGAATCTAATAAATTTATATTTAATTTTTTATAAAAAACATTTTTCCAACAATATTCAATTAATCAATTTAAAATTCGTAAACAATTTCCATTAATTGGATCTTACTAAATATTACAAATCCTTTATGGTAAATAGATTACTTAAACAATGATTAAACTTTGAATAATATTGATTGGAAAGTTATGAAAATTATGAAAACTATTTTTACATGATTACCACAACATTATTTGAATAAGATAAACTCTATCGCGTTATACGATTTCAACACCTACACAAGTTTTTTTTGTATTAATTAATTATAAATTTATTGAATCCTCTTTTAAAAGTAAACCTTATACAAAATACTAATCAAATAAGTTCAAATTTTTATTACTTGTTGTAAATAACTATCATAAAATATTTAATATCAAAAATTAAAAGTATTTAATTCTACTCTAACCTGGCACATTACCGATTTTAATTACTGATATTTCTATTGGAAAAAAAACAATTAGGCCATTTCTTATAGCCTCTCAAAGTTTAACATTAAATAGAGATTTAATTTAATAAATTTTAATAAATAATCAAAAAAAAAAATTTGTAATTACGTTTTGTTAAGTATTAATTAGAAAATCATAATTTTATTAATGTAACGTAAATAAAGGATATAATTTTTATTAAAATTAATCAAAAAAATTATCCTCTATTACGTGAAATCCTTGAAGAGTACTAAGTACTATATATAAGTCTATAGATAGGAGTACGCAACAGTTCTAAACACAGTATATTAAAAACATAATGTGTACTCTCAAGGACAATATTACAAAGAGTGAATATAAATTTTTAGAGAAGAAATAAGTATTTATCTCTTGCATGTATTGAAGCTTTTGTATTTATCAAATTATAAAAATGTATTGTGAGAATGATAATTTTCTCTTAAATTTCTCCAATACATTAATGAAAATTGAGTTTACTAAATCAAGGAGTAAATGGTAATTTTTATTTTGTTGTAGAGTGATACTTTAAATACTTAAATTCGACAAAAGAAGAATTATTTTGTTGAGTATTCTATTCAAATTGTGATTTAAATTTTTTATATAATATAAAGGACATCTTCTGACATGATATTACACACTGTATAAGTAAGAAAAATTACATAAAATATGTAACCAAAAATAATGAAAAGAACACTACAATAACGAGGCTTTTCAGTGGACCGAAAGTAGTTAAAATATAAAGTCTATATACAAACAAAAAAAACCATAAGGAACCGAACAAAGAAAAATAATAAAAATTCTTAAGGACTCATTATTTTTTGTATATCATATGAAAGAATCTAAAACACAATGGCAACATGGAATTATCATTTTGTGTTACATATTTTTAAGGATTTTTATTTTTTTTATACATAATAAATACAAATAACTTTAATTATGTAATTCGAAATTTTTTATTATTCAATTAGGCTAAAAGCGAAAATTAAATTATTTGGAATTGTTTTTGAAGTAATACAATAATTTTCAATATTAACAGCTCAATTATTACTAAGCTATGCCGGTCTAAATGTACGTATTGGAAATTGGAATTATTAAAATTTATGGAAATAATATGGAATTAATAAGCAATACTCACGACGATGACGCGTTTATTTATAACGCATATAAATAATGAATTAATTAAAATTTTCATTCTCAAATTCAATTGAGTTTTCCGTTCATCCGTCACGTTTAATCGAATATAATTAAAGCATAAGTTATAAAAAAAATTTGTAATCTCATTATTAGCTTTTTTTTTATTTTAATCTTTATATTATGCAACTAAATCCTGAAAAATGAATATTTTATATTGTGATATACAAAAATGACAAAAAGAAAATTCTTAAATAAAAGTATAATCGAAAAATGAAAATGTTTTATTTGTAGATGAGCATTTACAGGAAAATCTTTGACAGTATTAAAAATAACAACAATAATAATAATAATAAAAAAAGAAACATGTACACCACAGCATATTCTTTACAGCACATTAAATAAGGTCTCTAAATCTTATAAATCTTTGAAGTATCTATATAATATTCTGGCCTATAAATCATAAAAGCTTCGACCATTAATTCCCAAGTCAGTAAGCAAAAGGGAGCATTGCAAAGATACATATATAGTAAAATAAAAACAAAATATTTCCACAAAAGATGTACAAATATCTAAAAATGTAAAAGAGGAAGAAAGTAAAAATCCTAGTGAATATTTATAAATTTAGGTTGAACAATAATAAAAAGGATCTGCAGGAGTTCAAAAAAAAAATATATGTATGTATATAGAAAATTTAGTTGAGAAAGAAAACACAGGAAAAGAATCATTTCAAGCAACGACTATAGAATTTGAATAGAATTTACTTGAGGTCTTGAGGAGAAGAAGCATTGAATATTTATATTATTTGTTATGTAATTTTAAGATATATTTTATGTTATGTAAAGATTTGTGAAAATCGAAAGTTGCAGAAAATTTTATATACAAGGATAATGTAGACAAGAAGTCATTTTTACTTATGCCTTTCAACAATATAAAGTTTTATACCCAATTTTTTTATATATTCTTGAATAAGTTGATAATTTATTTATGCTGGAAATTATAACGAAATTATACAAGATTATGAAATTGTTGTCAATGTAAAATGGCTTCAATTACATTTAGATTTAAGTAATTACTGTGTTAGTCAAGAATATGATTGTAAAATATTTCATTTCTTTTACGCTTTTCAATAGTATTTTAAAATTTTACTTAATTTAATATGAATTCATAAAACGTATAACATTTTCTTAACATTCTTGTAAATACCCAAAAATTATAAAATAAATCTTATCCTTATTTTTCAATCTTTATTTGTTCTATTTCTATAATATATCAACATTTAATATTAAATAAAAATAGGGTCACATTCTCTCTATGAATATATTTTCCTGTGATATTCATACATCTATTTATATACAAGTTAGTTTAGACATCAACTGAGCAACAAATAATATCAACAACGACAATATAGAAAGAACGATAAAGGAAAACAATTTATAAAATGGAATAAGACTCACAGTATGAATCGGAAAATTATATAGTAAAATGTAACCTGTTTTATTTTTTAAATTGTAGAGCCGGAAAAGAATAAAAGCTTTCAAATAAATATATATTTGTATTGTATGTATGTATATATACCGTATAATGTAAATATGAAAATGAGAAAAATAATTTTTCTAGAAAAAACTTTTTACCTGAGTAAGTGCAGTGAGCTAACATCACAAATCATAAATCGATAATAAAACTAAACCCACGTAGCGTGACATATAATTCCATAATTTCGAGTTTGTGGAATTATATCTCATTGAAAGTGGGTCTTAAATCCATACTTAAATTGTGGATTTATCATCGGAGTTAATTATAACTTAATGAAAATACTGCTGTAATTATATTGAAAATTCTTAATAAAATTATCAGTTTTTTATAGCTAAGAATAAAAATTATGTAAACTGACCTGTAATAATATAAACTTTTACCATAAACACTGAATTTTACCATAAAAAGTTGTTGCCTAAAAGCATACAGCGACATCTATTGACGTCTTTTTCAGGCAGTCAAGGATTTGTTTTCGGAAATTAGATGATATATATATATCTCTATCGCACATATGGTTTTTAGTATCTTGCTTGTCGTATGATGAAAAAAAATATTAATTTTAAAAAAAAGCTGTGGTGCCGTAGTAGTAGAGAGCTATATCCTGTGCCGAGTTTAACTCGAAACTGATGCAAAAATGTTACTCTAAATTGAATTAACTTTAAATTAGAATACTAGTAATAAAAAATACAAATTTGCAATAAGTAATTGTGATTTTAAGACTAGGTAGACAAAATGCTAATAATTTAGATCATTTACTGACAACAAATAGTTCATTATTAAAAACTTATTACCTTGCTGCAATTAAAAGTTTCTTCACTGTAAAGAAATTTATTAGGAATTCTTATATAATATTAGTAAAAAAAATGGAACGAAACCTCTATCATTGAGCCACTATGCTCCAAACTGGAGTAAAAAATATAATATTTTATTTTTTTAAGGGGAACGCGAGAGAGCACTACAACCTTAACGATCTATTGTGCGTTTAAAGCCCCTATCTTTCTTACCATTTAATAGATTTAAAGAAACCTAGTATATTTGAGGGGGCAATATTGCCCATCTTTAGAGGTCTGCCTAAGATATGTAGTCAGTTTCTTGCGAGTGCCTCGCAGTGGCAGAGGATGTGTTCTGTCGTCTATTTTGTCATTTAGGCAGAAACGGCAGATGTATGTATCAGCTAGGTCCATTTTACAGAGATGGTATTTCAAAGAACTATGTCTTGTCAAAAAACCTGTCAGGGTTCTTATATGTTAGCTGAGTGTTATTATATCTTTCACTTTTATTTTGTTTGGTTTTATGAGTTTTTTTGATATAGAGAGTCCTGGTAGTTTATGTCAGGAGATTTAGGATATTTAGGACAAGAATAGGATAATTACTTGTTTGAAAAAGTTTTGAAAAATTCTACAAATCATATTATTATTTATTAAATACACTCTAAACAAAATAATCTCTATTTAAATTTAAAAAAATTATGTAATCTGTAAATAAATATAGAAAAATCAATTTTTTTTATCTTGATTATTATTTTAAATTGAATTAAAATAACTGAAGAGGAAAATCATCAATGATAAAACAAAACAAAAAAAAAAAAATTATTATCTTCTAAAAACTTAAATCCAAAGATAAATGTCAATATATATATAAACAAATATACATTAAATTGACAGATTCTTTTCTCTTTAAATGAACGAATGAAATAACATATTAATGTTGATGAAAATGAAAAGAAAATACACTAAAACCGTCAATTTATATACATAACTCGCCTTATAACAAAAAAAAATACGATTCCTAAGGATGTAAAAACTTAATACTAAAACTGAAATCAAAAATCATTTTTGTTTATATACTTGTATTATATTTTGTATCCCCTTAGTAAATGTTAATCGAGATATTTTATCCTTTTACCAGTCCTTAGAATATTTGTCAAGTATATAAACATTTGTATTTTTATGTATAGACATCACAAGGATACAAAAGCTTGGAAATGTTTTGAAAATTTATTGAACTTATATTTTGTTTTGTGAAAATAAACGGATACGGAATCATTTAATATTAGTGAAATAACTAAAAATACCGACGGAAGGATGTACAATAGAAAATGTAAAACGAAAACTGATCACCCTAAAATAGAACAGATTTTTGGTTTTTATTTTTTCTAAGTTTTCTTATTGAGGGGTTATTGGCTGATATGGTTTGACAGTTTTCTATATCGTTGACAACATTTCGTATATTTTATATAGATTTTTAGAAAATAAATTTACAAAAAAAAGTTGCTATAGTTTAAAAATTTTGTCCGAAAAGTTTAAGGCCAGGCAATATGGTTGTATGATATAAATCATTTAGTAACTTTGTCAATTTACCAACTATACAAAAATGTTTTTTTGTGTAAAATGGAAGGACTGAAGAAATTTTAATTGTATATGAAAAAACACAGAATTTTTTATAATCTGAAGAAGCAAATAACAATAAAGTTTATTGCAGTTACAAGATATATTTCATGAAATTAGATAAAACTTTCTTTTTGGTAAGAATCAGTAAAGTAATTTCTAATCATATCATATATAATCAATACAAATGCTTCACGACAAATGCTTCACTGCTACTGATTATATCAATTGACTTTTTTTGAGTGTACATCAAGATTTTTTTAAAGAATATTATAGAATTGAAACTTTACAATAATTCCGGCACCAGCTAGAAGAAACCTGCAATAATAATGTTACCAATATTTTTGTTCAATTCTTAATTATCTCTTCAATGGCGAGGTCTAAGTGTGAAATTGCTAAATCGGTTTTCAACGTTCGAAACGTATATAAAATAAAGATTAATTACTCAGCTTATAAGTCGCAGTAAATTGATATTAGAATTATAACTTCGCTTTGTAATTTTTTGTAAAATTGTAGTAAATTTAATTTTTTTGAAATTTTAAAAACAAAATCGATAAATTAATTTTAACTTATGGCTTTATTACTCAACGTTTTAGAACTTAATTTCAGCTTCAATTGAGAATTAAAACCATAATGAGAAGAATTATATTTCAATTAAATGAAGAATAAAGCCATTATGATTCTATTACATAAGACTCAATTTTCACGACACCATATTTCCTGGTGATATGAATTAACGTATCAGGAATTAAGACCATATCATTAGTTCCTTTATTTTCCTTTATGTGTATTACAATTCCCACTTATTAATGCCCATATTTTCTAGTGTGATTCAAGTTCTATGTCCCTTTTGTGGCAGTTCTGTGTATTGAACCATATTTCTTATGTCAAATATCATTTGGAAAGTGTACAACGGCCGGACAGACGTAGCTACAAAAAAAAATCGTTAATATAAGAGATTTTTTGTTTCTCTAAATATGAACTTGTTGATTTCTTAGCTTGGCACTTTAAGTTTATATTATATAATTTACACATACACATCAAAATAATCATGTTTTTTAAATCTAACTTGGAATGTTATGATTTTCTTTATTCTTTTGTATAAAATGGATATAAATCCCATAACGGAGGAGAAATGTATACATAAAAACAAACACAAACAAAATCGCAAACAGTTTTCAAACAAAGGATTTACTGTCGTTTATGTTGCACACTATAATCCAATATATTTTATTTATACATTCCACAAATTTCGAAAAATCTAATATATTTTCATTAAAACAGGAAACCAACTGATAAAGACAATGGACGCCAACTAAACATATTTATATGTAACGAAACTCAGAAGTTTAGGGTATGGTAAAAGTTTTGCATTAATTTTTCCTCGGTAAAAATAACAAAGAATCAGTTTTCAATTTATCAAATCTAGAATATGATTATACGTTTTTTTTTTCGTATTCCTTTATACTTGAATAGAAAATCCTGATACGAAAAATTAACACAATATTCTATCTTGAAAGAGATTTATTGTACATGGACTAAATAACTATTTATTGACCAGGCGACATAATAAATTCTCATATAAACTTATGAATTTAATTGTTATATCCGCAATAAAATGAACAAGGACATTTTTTTTTACTACAAGGACATATTGTATATAATAAATCCTATCTACATTAAATTTTATTATAAATTAACGAATTGTCAAAATTATGTACAATGTGGTCATTATTTAAACCGATAATTATATTGGCTGAATATTCTGTAATATTAAGCTGTCGAGCGAAAATAAATATGCGTGACGATATCCAGTCAACACAGTATGATTCCTAGAAAGGAAATATACAATATTTTTTTATATATTTCCAATACGGAACAAAGGAAATGTGTATTAGATAAAGTAATGTCCTTTATTTGTTAGATTTTTGAATAAAATTATAATTAACAAATTAGTAGATTTAATCAGTCAAAATAATCAAGCAAAATACATTTCAATCTACAATCAGAAATTATTTAATAATCGTGTAGAGCATTTTAAAATATAAAGTAATTGATAAAGTAGACAGAATTCAGTATATGAAAATTTTGAGAATTAATTGCATTGGAAATGTCGAAACAGTTTCTATATTATATTTTTCCCTTGCACTTACACATATAGGATGCTCCGGACAGGGATAAATAGATAACGTAAAACAAGATATTCCAGTTCATAACTTGAATTGAAAGAGGTTTTAACTTAAGGAGTCCCTAGATAGAAATCAAAGAAGTTATTAGAGATACTGTTGGCCACAAATTTTAAAGGAAGTCAAGATACACAACAGTCTGTGTACATTTACGATAGTGTATTCTTAGATCAAACAAGCGATAAACTTTTTAACTAATCGCCCAGTTCATCCCATTACAACGTTAATAGCTAGACAAAACGATAAAGTTCGCGGATTATATGCGACATTTTAATTGTTTGAATAATCGGAGTGTTTTCATAAGGATATAAAGCGCTTTTGCTGGGAATACTTTCCGTATTTACTTAAAAAAGAAAAAAATAACCCAAAGAATTTGTAATATTATTCTACCTAATTTCGTTTTCTATCTTATATAAACATCGACATCATAAATATATCTATAAAACATAAATATAAAAGTAATTTCGAAAAATAAAATAATTCCATGACAAACAATATTCTCGTTAATTCTAAAGATATTACTGAAATATATACAGCTTTATTTAGTGTGCTTTTACTGTAAATTATTATAAAAATGTTTAATATTCTATTTGAATACATTTTATAAATGTAATATAAAATTTCCTATTGCATTAAGTATTGGAAAGGGAAATTGCATATAAATTTATAGTAACTAAAAATCTTTGCAACTGTGAGTGTTTTAACAGTGATCGGAACCATAACATAACAATATTCGATAAGGCGATAACGTTATAATAACGATTCAAATTTGATTTTTTCAGGAATACCTGTAATGTTGCTAATAACAATAATGAACTCTATACCATTTTCTAATGATTCATCATTTCGTGGAGCTAAATTTTGCGAATATATTATGAAAATTTTCTGTTAACATGGGTTCAAACAGAAGTAAATATATATGAGATAGGACGTTATTGAAAGGATTCGCTTATGTATCTAGCATGAATCATGAGAATTCTGTCTTTAACCAAAACTGGTGTAATGAAAATTCTGTTAGTAAGGTTTTTTATATCAATTATTAAATAGTTGTTCTAGGTATTTGACCTATTCAGTTTTCATCGTCTGTTTCAATTTGACTATAGCATCTAAAACGCTAGAAACTATTTTAGAGATAAAATTGAATAAAGATTGTAATATTTAAAATCTTTCTTATATTTATTTACTAATTATTTTTTATAATCGAATCAATTTAACCACATAATTTCTAAAATGTTTTCGAAACGCCAAATATCGTTATGTTTAATAAATTTAATGATAAACGCGTTAATTAACGATATTAAATTTTCCATAACAAATAAACATAACGAATCGTAGCGTTATCCGTTCCCTGGTCTTCATATATGGTATTTATAAAGAATTTGTAAAGTCGGTAAAATAAAATTACATTAAATTTATCCTTACTCAAAAAAGAAACAATATTGATCCAAATACAATTTTACTGATTCTATACTGCATTAAACATTCTACACTAGTTTGATACTATTCAGACAACAACTAAAATTCTATCAATAATAATATAAGAATTGATATTCTGGTGTTATTGTGAATGGCATGTCCTGAAGCAAAAAAAAAAGTTATTATCACTGCAATCGAACCGACATTATAATTAAATTGATTGCACTAAAGATAGATAATAAAATAGATAAAAAGATATGATGATGAGAATCTGAGAAACCTAGGGCGTTATAATATCATAGATTGTGTTAAAATTGACTTTTTTGGTTATTAATTTGAATAATATTAGGGGAATGAAATGAAATATTAGATTTATTTGGTCAGTTTAATTAAAATAAAATATCTTATAACATAAATTCAATGAAAATAATAATTTTAAAACATAATTATTGTCAGGATATAAGCGTTTTCATTTGTAAAATACGAAGAAATTTTTATAATATATTCAACAAAATGAAATAAATAAAATATGTGATGAAAAATATATGGAAAAATTAATTAATAATATGAAATTTAACTATTGCAGATTGTCATAAATATTTTATTAGCCATATAAACCTGAATTTATTGCAATTATTTGAAAACAGGAAATAGTAAAGTCATTCTTCTTCTTGTTGTTGTATTTCTATAGCAGGTTAGGGTGAGCTTTGGCCTTCTTAAGTATTTGCCTCCATGCTTCGTGATCTAAAGCTTTTCCAATTTTTAACATGTATTTTGCGAGAATCACTTTCAATGTAACTTTTCTATCTTGTTTTTGATCTTACTCTATTCCTATTCAATGTATACCTTTTAATTGTCAAATTTTAAAAGGTTGTCTTTGTTTTAATTACATGGCCTGCCCAACGTAAACGTTGTGATTAACTGAAACGTGTTTTGACTTCATTATCAATGCATTATTTCTTTTTCTATATTCAACGTTTTTTAATCTTATAGGACCACAAAATTTAATGTTTTTTAATGTCGGATACCAGAAAAATTATAAAGAAAATAATTCAAATCAAAATTGAGTTTTCTAAGGACATTTAGCGTAAACTGTTTTGTTCCAAATTACTTCAAACTTGTTATTTTTTTAAGAAAAATGTATAAGAAAAATAAAAAAAAATCGTATAAAATGAAAATAATATTCTCAATATAACTGACATTTAAAATGTACTATTTACATGGACAACACTGATTAAAAATGCTTTAAAAATCATCGGAAAATGACATATTAAATATTAATACATGGCTAAGAATCTAAGCTGGAGTTTTCCAGAAAAAAAAAACTATTTAGAAAGTAAAATGAAAAGTGAATTCCTATAGGGACACATATTCCAACTTATAAGTTTGCATTATGCGATCTAGTTAAATGCAGTAGTTTTGACCGCAAACTGTCGGGAAATGGCGTTTTGTGCGTCAACGTGTTAACATTGCAGTAATTATTCCTTCTTACAATAAAATTTTCTTTTAAATACAAGTTTTATATAATACATACTTAAATCCTTTCCACATTATATTTAACACTATATTTAAAATTCATTTCAATCTAAAGGCGAGATAAACGAAAGGACTTATTGAAAAACATACTGTAAAAGTATTAGATCTCTGTCACTGTTCTTCTGAAATCAAAAATATATTGTAGAAAATTGCAAAAGGAAACAAGTTAGAATAACAAAATTGTAGGGAATTCTAATTCCAAACCGACACCATAAATTCGCATCATTTTTAACATTTAATAAAAATGGTTTTATTTATTGACTTTAAAATAATTCAGGACTTTATTCTTCAAATACGTTGATTTATATCTACATTATAGACGGATATAATATTTTCATTTCTGATTCCATAAAAGAATCGTGAATGGTAAACGTAACAGTATCATATAAAAAGGATTTAGTTCTATATAAAATTTAGGTGTTCATGCATACATGAAATGATAAAGGCAAAATATAAAGATAAATATAAAGAAAATTTCAAGTTTGTGAATATACTGCAAAGGATTCAACAAAAAGTCAAGCTAAAAATGATTTCAAAGAAAATATAGAAAAACTTTAGTGAATGGAAAAAATTACAGAAATTTTTTTACTTCCTTATAAAACAAATTTTTAAATATTTTGTATTATAGTCGTTTATAGGTTAATATCCTTCCCAGATATACTTCGAACTTCGAGTCCTTATTATAAGAAGACATTGTGCCCTATATTTGAAACTTTGTATTATTTTAGAAACTTTGCATTTACAAACCAAATACAAAGAGGAAACAATTTAATGAAGAATGTAAGCTACTGCATTAACAATATTACTGATAAAGGGACTAAATGACGCAGTGATAATTGTATAATGCTTGATTAATTTTTGATGATTTTTTAAGTAATATTTGTAGAATATAAATTTTTGTAATATATTTACATTATAATAACGATTCAAATTTGGTTTTAACAAATCACTTTAACGTTAATTTATTAATAACAATAATTCAATACAATTGAATTATTAATTCAATACAATTTTATAACGATTCACAATTTCGTTATTCTTTTTTTTTATTCTGAAGCTAATTTTGCATACATAATGTTAAAATAAGTCTGTTAATGCCAGATACAAACATGAGTAAATAAGTATTTATAAAGAAAGGGTAAATATATTTGCAACGTTATTGGAAGGATACATAAATCATATGAATTGTATATATACCAACATTTGTGAAATGATAAGACTTTTTAAATACATTTATCCTTAAGACATTTTTATATCAAATGTTTAATAATTATTTTTGTTATATAACCTTTGTTACATAACCTAATTTTATAACTATTATACTTAACGAAAAGTTATTTATTACAACGTTATTATCAAATAACATATCGATCCGTAACGTTATCTAGTCCCTTTTATGTATAATTATTTACACTCATAATTTAATTGATTTTATGAATACTAGTACTATAAAAATTTAACAATCGACCATTTTTTGAAAAAGTTTAATTAATTTTTAATAGTATTTCAGGATTACAAAATAGGATATTCCATATTCGATATAATCATAAGTAAAATTATATTTACTTATAAATTGCACTAAAAATTACTTTCAATATAAAAATTGTGATGACATTAATAATAAATTTTCTGAAAATCAAAAACTTCATAAATCATAAAAAAAACGTCATTGGCAGAATTTAAGTAAATCTCTGATATAGAATTAATTGCTAAGTATTAATCCTTCAATTTAACAATATTTTTATAACATTTATCTGCAATTTTCCATTTTGCTTCACTTAACATTTTTTTTGTTGTCCCCAGTAAAAATCAACGAATACTCTACAAAAAATTATCCTTATACTCAAAATTTAGAAAATCCAAAATGAATAAATAATATTTTTATGTTGTTGTTTCGTCTGTTCTGTTAAGTAGAAACGGAATAAAAATAAAATTCCAGGATAGAAAAATAAAGAATTTTTTTTATATATATTTAATTTTAAGTTCTTTTTATAAGACCAAAGTCACGAATCATAATTAAAAATATGTTTAAGATCACGTATTTGTTCTTTGTGCAAAATTGTAGAATTTGTGAAAATTTGTGAAAAAGCACTCTCAGGTATTGTACAACAACAACAAAAAATACCGAGTTTTATCAAAATCATTATTACAACTAAAAAAGTAGAATTCTAGAAACTTGGAAAAAAATAAAATAGGGAAATATTATTTTTAATGGTAATATCCTTGCATCCTTTTTATAGAAAAGAACTTTTTTTTGTTAATTATTTTATCCGGAGGGATGAATATAAGTTTAAACATCGTTTACTTTTTAAATTATTTCAAAAGAAAGAAAATTTTCTAAGTACGTCTTTACAATGAATCCTTCTGTATATTTCTATGTTCTATGTCGAAAAATGTTTTAGATTAAGAGTGTAATTGATAATAATGTATAATTTAATAAAGAAATGTACTAAAATGTAATTACACAGTATATAAATATGTAGAATATAGTTAGAATTTGATTTAATTCAATTAAGCCAAGAAAAATTTAATTATTAATCAAAGATTACTGAAATCAGTCCAGTATATAAGTTATTTTAAATATTTTACATGTCATTTAATTAAAACTTAAGTTCAAGTTGAAAGTATGTCTACTTAGTTGAATGAAATAAAATCTTTTCTTCAGTCAAAATATAAAATAATTCTACTAAAATGTAATTATAGGTTCTATAGTAGATATTGATACAGAAAGAACCCTATTTGGAATTCACTAAATGTCTCGAATTCAGTATATTTTTTAAGTAATTGAGATATTCATCAAACAATTCCTTTTTACTAATTAATGAATCCAATTTAAATTGTAAATCTGTTGATCATTAATTATTTTTTAATTAAATTTAAATAATGGAATTTGCACATGAAACGCGAACTGCGAATTGCAAAACAAATTTTGACATTTCTTTCACATGAAACGCGAACTGCGAATTGCGAATATTCGGAAATTTTGACATTTCTTTCACATGAAACGCGAACTGTGAATTGCGAATATTCAGAAATTTTGACATTTCTTTCACATTTTAAAAAATTATAAATTTATGTGTAAATATTAATTAATTTTAAAAAATTTATTTAAGAAAATTATTTAAAAAAAAATTAATTAAACATGGAATAATTCATTTATTCGCAATTCGCAGTTCGCGTATCATGTGCACAGTCCATAATATAGTGAAATATAATGACCAATATTTTTGTAATATCAAGGATAATATTTAATTATATTTAGTTAATATAATTAGAAAAAAAAACAAACTAAATATTTAATATTATGTTAATAAAAAATTTTGTATAATTTTTTACTTGTTCTAATATATTTTACCACAAACAAGAATCAACAATAATTTTTCAATTTATATTTTACACTAGACTTTCTTGATGAAGAACCATTCTTTCGTATAGCTTCAAGTAATTTTCAATATCTCGATTTCATTATTGAATCGATTTTTTTCTAAGCAATTGCACATAACACAAAAATGTAACTTGTCAGAATAGATTTTTTATTGATGTCGAATATAGTCCAATTTTTATAGTAGTTTTATATATGGAATAATTCTACAATATTTTACAGATCAAACCGTGAGATGCTGAACTGAACAAAGTGAAATAAATTGCAGCTTAAATGAAATCTTTGTAGTATCTTGATTTTGGGTTTATATACGTTTTTTTTAATATAAATTTGGTAATGGTTACAATGCACGGGACGGGACAGACAGTTTCTCAAAAAACCCAATAAAATTGAAAGAAGTTTGTATAGATCACGTATAACATTTATAATTTATATTTATTTGTTCACTTTAAGGACATTAACCACCATCACAAAAAAAAAGTGATTTCTAAAACATTATATTCTTACGTGATAATAATATTTTAATATCCTCCTTTTTTAATCCTTTTTATCTTAATATCCATTACTTATGTATTTTTTTTTACATTTTACATTTTTGTGTAACCCCAGTTTTACTGCATTTATAATACTTTATTGAATTCTATAAAAAAAAAAACTAAGAAAAATATAATAAATTTAACAATAAAAGTCCTTCATTTCAGATAACCTTATTTGTATGTATTGTGTTTCTGGGGTTTGGTAATACCCTAAGGCCCTAAAGGATTAAAATTATATAAAAAAAAAAATATTAAAAATGCATATTCTTAAAACGTATTTATATAATATATAAACAACAAAAAAAATCTCTACAGATGGTTAACTCGACACGGATGAGTCCAACAAGTAAACACACAAAAACCAAACTTTTATTTTAATACATTTTAATATTACTGAGCAAGTTTTTAAGTAAAATAAAACTAAAAAAATATAAACAAATTTCAAAAAAAAAAAGAAAAAATATTTATAATATATAGAAACGCGATTAAGAGTCTCTGTATATATTCACAGGACCCTTGAGACTTTGCTGATGGTTATAATAACATTGTAAATAACTTCTAAACCGTCTCTACAAAATACTCTTTAATTTTACCTCGATTTTTCGTATATACAACGAACCCAAACCAACAATTAACATATACAAACACAAAAAATTTACCCACAATTTTTTATTTTTTATCCTTGTCGTTATGTGGATTTTTTGTCGTCCTTTTTGTGTTTTTGTATATATTTTTGTTGAGTAAAAGCTTATGCTACTTATGTATATATAGAGATATTTTTTGCGTAGTATATGAAAATGTAATAATTTTCCTTCAAACTTGTATGGATATTAAAAGTGATTTTGGTACTCATAAACAATTCATTAAGGATAAACCATGTGGAAAGAAAAAAAGATTATTTTTTTACAATATCAAAAAATATTTACAATAACAAAAAGGACGAAATACGATTATAAATAACTTTTTTTAAATATCACCTGATTAGGTTTCTGATTTCTATATAGTGATGTAATTTTAGAGAAGACCGTGAAGACGATTTAATATAATACTTACAATAATTATAATGAAAAGGATTGTAAATTATTCAAATAATCCTTGTAAAAATTACTGCTAAAAGACATCAATCAGAAATTATAATATTAATTAGGCGCAACAATTTTTTTCGATTAAAATAATTCAATTTGATCCAATTATATTTAAAATGATTTAAGTTGCCCATACATTATAAAACATGTAGATCAAGTTCAATGGTTTCCAACTATTTTGACAGTTTATAAATCGGTTTCAAAAATAATAAATGATTTTAATTTATGTTGGTTGGATGGTTGTTAATCGTATATGTGGAAGTTGTACAATCAAAATGACGTTTCTTCACGTTTTATGTCAAAAAAACACATATTTATATGTTTATTTTATTAATAATTTTTATTGATTGAAATAATGTTAAATTATAATTATTTTTCTCTCATTTATTAGAGAATTTTTGTTTTACTAAGTGGAAATATGTGTAGTGAAAATTTATAACACGGTTGACTACCATATTGTACAATGTATGGGCAGCATTAGCAATAATTATTTATTATCTTTTAAATAAAATCAGGAATAATTATTATATCATTTAAATAAATCTAATTTAAGTCTTGGAAATTCGTAAAATATTTAGCAAAACACTCAATAAAAAATATATAATGCTTTTATTTGTAATGGAACCGGTGGTTTACATGTCCAAACCGGATATCAGAAAATTAATTTACATTATTAAAACCATAACTATGAATAATTTAGTTTTTTGGCATAAAATTAAGAAGGATGGGAACTATTTTTATTCATAAAGTAATTCTCAAATTGTTTAAAGGAGAGACACTTAAATATAATTTTATTTCCTATACCAACATTTGAACCTTGAAAAGTACCTTTTTCTATATCTATATGGAAACTCCTACGCTATTATAGGTCAGCATTATACAAACTACGTTTTTTATGGCAATCGGTATTAAAAAAAATTGAATATTCATCAACTTATTCTTGTTATATTTATACTCAGCGAATTAAATAAAACAAATTACTTGAAAACTATGACAAAATAAAGATTAATTTTTTAAATTTTTTTATTATATTTTAATTTCAAGGATAATAAATTTAACTTACTCAACAGGTGATTATTTCCAATGGAATTATAATTGAGTGAAAAATTAATTTATTTTTATTATTTTTTTAACGATATATTTTTACTTATTATCCCATTGAATAATATTTTGTAAATGACCACAATATTTATCTTAAACTAATTAAAATAGGATTTTTCGTCCTTAATAAATATGAGAATATTTCAACAATAACACAGTGATATTTAATGTTAATTATATAAATAAAATATATCACAGCATTTGTGAAGGATTTGCAGTTGACTAAGTTACACAAAAGCATAAATTATTTTTCTAGTAATAGTTAAATTTTTACATTTAATTAAATGTAAATTAACGAAGAATTAATGTTAATATTTAAAATTTATGCTATTATTGACAAAAGGATATTAAGTATAATTTTTATGTTTAATTTATGTGAAATTAGTGAATAGCAAAAAGTTTTTATGTAATTGTAATTATTATCCTTATCAGAATTCGTATAAAAAATATATACAGAACACATTTTTAATAAAAATGGAAAGGTCTTAATAAAATTCGGACAATTATTTAGTAATTTTCCTTTTTAACGTTAATATTTCGTTTAAAATTATGTAAATTAAAAAATTATTTAGCAATTACAAGAACTTATAGAGAAAAAAATAATAATATTAAAGCGTTTACATAATTGAAGTGTGGTTCATAATTGCTAGCATAGAATATTCAGAGTGGACAGGAAATAGTTGATCTACGATATTTCTGGTAGTATTCATAGCAAAAAAAAAATCATGGATACTTTCCCGGATTTCAAGTTACAGTCCATTTTCGGATTAGCATTTACTACGTGCCAAATTTAAAAAATTGTTTTACGGGACAAGGATATTCCAGGTTAAAATAACTTCATATTATAATACTCGAAATGTTTACTAAATAATTTGAATTGAAAGAGTGTAATAAATAGTTTATGGCCATTTGTATATGGTTCATCTAAAATATTGTTTAACTGAACCCTATTGAAAGTATTATTATTTGAACTTTTAAAATTGCACATATGAAAATTCTGAGAAATATCACAAATTCTTAGTAAAATGAAAAATAATATACAAAATGTCCTTCATTATACAAATTCAAACATAAACAGAAATCTAGACCTGGTAACAGAATTATTGCGTTGTGGTAGGACTAAAATCCTTCTAATAAAAAATTATAAACTTTAATCTGTTTTCATTCATATTCTATTCCTGATTCATATCTCTGAGCATTACGTATAGAAAAGGATGAGAAATAATAGTATTTTATTTCACTGTTGGTTTGGGAAACTGCTGCAACAATCAGTATTTATAATAGACTATATTTAATTCCTATGTACACATAAATATCACACCCCTAATCGAAGACTGTCATATCTCAAAATTTATAATTTTTAAATAATCGCCAGTCTAAGTTAAACAAGTTTTGTATGGGTTTTAGAAAACCTCCAATTTTTTCAGTTACGCCAATATTTCAATTTTCTAAAGAGCCTTACGAAGCAAAAATTATGTTTAAACAAGTTTAAAAAAAATGTTAAGTACTGTAATTTTGTGAAGACTATTAAATCTTAGTAGTGTTTGTAGCTACTTTTTATTAATAGTATCAGCTGATATTGAAAAAGTTAAACACTTAAACATACCTTGAAGCATTAAATTTTTGACATATGGCATTTCGTTCGTTATGCTGATAATTCTGCTCATACTTATTTTTTTCCTCGTATCATGAAACCGAATTATATATTAAATTATGGCAGTTTTCGTTTGACATATTTTGGTGGAAGCTGTAGATTTTTGATAAAGTTTACTGCTAAAGTCTAAAATGGTATTAAATTTTTGGAATTAAGTTTTTGAATGAATTATGGTTTGGTTCAATAAAATAGTAATTACATATTCGGTTAGTGAGAAATTTAAAAAATCCTCAAGTTTTTTACTCTAGCTAAATAACTCAAACTATTGAGATGTCACAGTCTTCGATTAGGGGTTCGAATATAAATATGCATTCAATTTACATACAAATTTTGTTAAATATGAAAAGTTTTATCATGTCTGTAGAAGAACCTAAATATATACAATGTTATTTATATCCGGATATAGAAAAAGTTTTATGTTTATATCTCTGTTATCCTGAAAAGTTTTGATACAAAAGGATTTTTCAATTCATATAAATATGACATACAAAAACAAAATTATTTTTAATTCTATTTTTCAATGAAAGGAAAATTTTTAATAACAACTGACAAGGTGGATGAGTTGCAGATATTCTACATGGCAGTTCTGTAGTATATGATATAGATATAGATAAACACAAACACGTATAAGGATTTTCTGCATATTGAAAAAGTCAAAAATAAAATACTAGAAATGATGAAGTCAACCAGAATTTAATGAATATTTTTTTTTAAATTTCATATTCTATAAAAATTTAAGGTAAAACATTTTAAGTTTTTTATTTGTGATAATTTTTTATAACCAGTGGAAGTATTCACAGTGGAGTATTCACAATGGAAGGTTATAACTAAACTAATTGTTTGGCTTTAAGTCAACAATTTAAGTTCATTTATATTAAATTTTTGCTTAAAACTTGCACTAAAAAAATAGAAAATAAATTTAACTGAATTATAAGGTCTGGCATAGGTTTAGGTCAACCTGTAAGAGTTAAATTTAATAGTCGACAAAAATATCATTCAAATATTTGATTATTTAATATTTAATTATTTTAATACTAAATAGAATCAGAAAACTAAGCAAGTTTGTTTGATTTTTGTCGAAATTCTGCATATTTCAAATAAAAATTATACTTTATTGAAAAAAAACTCGTCATTCCAAAAATGTAGTTTTAACAAGTATAATTTAAATTCTTTCATACCCAAGGATTATAATATTTAAATTATGAATTATGTCCCAAATTACATATAACTACATAATAAAGAAAACATAAAATGATTCTAATTTCAATTTTTAAAATAATAATTTAAAAATATTTATCACTTTTTATTAAAAAGTTTAATACAAATATGTAAAAATATTGAGTTTTCTGGAATTGGTTCCTTATAATAGAAGTAGCTAATCTAACTACAAACTTTTCCATTACTAAATCTAATATACTTAATTATACATTAATTTACTTATTTATATGAAATTAATTACTAATTATAGAAATTTGTAAGTAATTAATTAAACTTCTTTAACTGTTACCAATTTTATTAAACAAATTTTATTCATTTCTATATTCCATATGAATAATATTGAAATAAATCTTTTACAACAATACTAATTAGTACTAAACTTTTCCAATATAATATATACTAAACAAAAATAATCCAATTTCTTACAATAATTTATTATTTCCAATTTGGCATCATTTCAAACCTCATAACAAAAACGATAAACATCAAAAAACATTTTTTTTGTAGAAAATATTGTAGAAAATAAACAATAAATGTTTTCTCTTAAATATCTTACCAAAATCCTCTTCCTACTTGACATAAAACTACCATTCGCCATTCCATTTAGACAAACTTTTCTATTTTATAATTCCTTCATACCAGCGTTTTTTTCAAATTTAGTAACAGGCCAAACAAGAACCAAAAAAAATCTCCTATTTTACATTTTTTGGTAGTTGGTTAAATTAATTAATTTTTATTTTCTGCCCAAAAAATTTTTGGCTGGTACAGTGGTTGTTGTTGCTGCTGGTTTTTGTGTGCAAATTAGTTTTGGTATTTTATAATTAGATAAAGGATTCAAACGAAAACAAACTACAATAAATATTCTACTCTTTTAAAATTCTATACATGGAACAATACATTAAAATAGCTTAGTTGCCGGTATAGTTTTTGTTTTGTCATTATATCCTGTTTCATTGTTTTGGTATGCCAAATGATACTGTTAGCCAGAATTTTATTGGCTTCATATAAAAAATTGTGTTTGGTGTGAAAAAATCGATTTATTTTTTTCTAAAAATTTCATATTCTTTATAACGAAATTATACCAAAAAAAAATTGTTTATATCGATATAAATTGAAGGTAAATTGTTTTTATTATTTATTATTTTGATCCTTAAAGGACATTTTTTTTGCTATTTTTATACAACAAAATTTTTGAATAACGAGTTTATATGTAGAGGAAATGAAAAAGAAAAAAGTTATAAATAGAAAATGATATTTTATTAGAGTATGGTAACATATGTAATATAAAAATTACAAGGACATTATACTAAATTAAATGTATATAATGAATATATAAGGACCTTAACTATATTTACAATGAATTTTAACTAAAATTAATAATCATTTCCATTTCTGTTAGTTAATTATCTGTTAAAATGGAAACAGATTAAAGTAATTTTTGATAGTAATATATCGAAATTATAGCTTTATAGTCCAGGGTGAACTAAACTCTCTTCCGAAATGGGTTTTGTTACAGTTATATTACAAATACAAATATATAGATTACAATAAAATTTTATTTAATTTGAATTTTAAGTTTTTCATAGCAGTTTTAAGTAACACTTTAACATTTAAATTAAATTAAATTTTAAATTTTCTTGTCAATTTATTGTCTGTAATCACGATTTCCTTAACTTTTCAGTAATATTTTATTAAAACTCAATTCTATATTCCACATAAATGATAATTTTCAACTATTTTTATTCTGTATATTATAGCACAACAATAATAATTTAAAAGGAATATCGTTTTTTTTACTATAAAAATTATTGTCCTGTAATAAATTATTGTACTTCAAGGACTTTAAACATATTTTTTATGTAAAATATGTTTTATCAAATTATTTATTCATTTAATATACATAAAAATAAGCTAGAGGAGAACAAAAATAAAGTTATAGAGTATAAAGGTTATAACTATAACTACAACTATATTTTGATCCTTTTCGAAATACATTTTACTCTCTTGTTGTAATAAAGTGGCACCAAAATTTATAAAGTAGAATTAAATTTTTAAATTTTTACTCTATTTTTATGTATTAGGATTTTTAGTTGTAATTTATATAATCTAGATTCCCATTATTATAAAAGTTACTGTATCCACCTATATTTATTTTAACATAACAAAAAGAGGGCATCAAAATTGCTGAATTATAATAATGGTTAGAGTAGAGTGTAGGTAATGTATAGAACGTTAGAATGAGTATAAATTGTAGGGAAGAACCTAAAATACATTTTAGTATAAAAATTATTTATATTGAGAACATTACCTATAAGGACATAAGCAATATTTCGATTATTGTGTTCAATGAGCAAAACAAAAATGTATTTACATATTGATTAAAGGGTCGTCTCGATTACACTTTTTTTAGCCAATGTACGGGATTTAAGTTATTAAGAAGAGAACGAAACAAAATTTATTTTGGGCTTTTGAATTTATATATAAATTTTAAAATTAATTTGAAATCAATGATTGATTATATTTGATAATTAAATTATATAAACTAATTCGCATTATATAAACTTTTTATATCAAGGTTTTATCAGAAATATCGTTTTTATCATAAAAAAATTACAGCGGAATCACAGATAATTGACGAATTGACGTCTTGTTTTTCGGAAATTAGATGCTAAACAAAATCTTTCTAAATTCTTAAAGTCCTATTTCCTTTGTTTGGTATTTCGTCTGACTAATTACTACTATTAACATAAATTAATGGAGAAGACCCCTTGCAATGCACCCAATATACATATTTATACTGATATACATAAAACCGAATTGGTTGCTGGGGTATACAGCTTTGTGTGATTGTTATACGTTACATATAATCAGGATTACTTAGTTAAATAGCAAAATGTAGACAGACGGATAAATTTACAAAGTTGTTTTTGTTATTATATATTCAATAATCACGTTTGTTTGTATGTTATTTTTTACCTAAAACATTATAAAGTAACCATGGTGTGTTAAATGTGTAATTTAGTATTATTTTGAAGAAGTTATTATATTTTTAATAACATTAATTAAATAATTAAGATTGAGTTAAATTTTTGATATTTATTCATTAAAAAGGATTTATTTAATATTGAAAAACGTACCTTCATAAATGAAACATTTTTTGTATTATCATTTGGTTACAATCTATGCAAAATCAGCTTATACAACGTGATGCTTTATTCATTGTTGACCATATTCGTAACTACATCAATTCAGATTATTTCTGATCTGTTGTACTTACACGATTAAAAGATTATGGAATTCTAAATTCCTATTTAATTTCAACCATTTAATTAGATGTTTAGCATCAAATATCGTAAAATAGACAAGAATTGAAATAAACTTTTGACCGCAGCATAAAAATTATATATAAAAATTTGGTTTTTCTGTTTTGCATATGGGGAATTTATTATTCTAAAAAATATGTTTGAATTGAAGATACGATAGAAGAAATACAGGAGGATATTCCTTAACCCTGGTGGATATGTATACAAGCTATGTAGGATATTCACTGATATCTGGAATATAAGGTTACTAACTGTTTATATGAATTTAAGAAAAATTCTCCACAAAATTGTACTTACTAAGTTTACTTTACTCATATTTGATGTTATGAGAAGGACCTACGACCTACGATATACAATATCACTGAAGTTTTTTTGTGATATCCGTTAATTGTCACCTGATGTACTATTTATAGTTAATTCAATGCTATATGTATCATGATGTCTTTCAAATGCACCTATTTTAGTCAAAAATTCCGTTTCAATAATAAAATAATGTTACCATAATGTTGACAGTGTTTCACAGTATTTTCAAAGTAACCAATTTTATTGATGATTAGTTTTTTCTTGTTAAATCCGTTTGGGAGCATAGGAACTTAATGTAATTTGAACAATGTAATTTTAAATTTGAACCTACTAATTTTTTATTGACTTCGAACCTTAAGTTTTCTAAATAGTGAAGAAATTTTTAATTGCAACAATCTATCCATTTCCATTTTTCCTTGATGAGATGAGACTCCATTTTATATTTTTGAAGTTATAACAAATTATTATTGGTACAAAATGACGTACCCAAATAGACATTATGTGTACAAAAATCGTACCCATTTAAAGAGTTTTTTAAATTATTATAACAAATTGCATCCAATACTACTACAATAGATAGCAAACTACTACTACGTCAACACTGATGAGTAGCAATCAATTAATACTCTAATCAAGTAAACAAGTTTAAACTAAAACAAGTTTTCAACATGCTCGACGAGACGAACGTACCGGAGATGGATTCAAATATCTAACAAATGTATGTATTAGTTCAAATGTATTACGAAGATATGAAAGTTAGCGAAGTTATGTATGACACGACGTAGACGATGTATGCAAGACGCATAAGTCAATTGATTTGAACTTTCAACAGACAATGGCTATTTTTTTTTTTTTAAATTAACAATTTGATAAATAAAAAGTACCCGAGTAGCCATAATTTGTCATGACAGAAAAATTTGGAAATTTGTCAACAAATTTGTCTATAATTGTCACAAATTGAACGATAATATTTTTCACCTCAGTGTCGAAATACAATTTTTTGTGGAAAATCAATCAAAAACTGTCGTATATTTATTTATGAACATATTTTTGACAGATGGCGGCTATACGGACATGTTCAATAAAAAAAGATATTCTAAAACTTTCAACCAATTTCCTATGTTTTATAACTTTTAATTTCGATACCTTATCTGGAAATTTATTAAATAAATCAATTTCAAATTTAACTTGTTGAAAAAATTAAATTAAATAACTATACAAATATTTACTCTATATCTAAAAGTTGTCACAGTTTATATACATAATTGACCAAAATATATATGTAATAAAATTTATGATTTTTCTATTAATTTAGTCCTTTTTAATAAAAATATATTTTTATACATACATTTACACATAATATTAAAGTAATTCTCTTCATAGAATTTATCTGCCTCAGTATCATGTATCATTCTTTCGTACTCTATTCACTTTTACATCTCTATAAAATCATTTTAGATTTCGCTCTTGTACTTATTTAACATAATATCGACACATATATTTTTTCAATCTAAAAACGATGTCATTTTATATTTTTATGTTGGAGCGAGCACCCAACAAGTTCATTAACTTTAAAAGCTTCCAAAACAAATTCATATATCTACATACAATAATGTGATATTTTTTTTATTGCATGATATAAAAATATATTTTTACTTTAGTTTTTATTTCAGCACTCAATATATATCAACAAATTCAACTCTGTGAAATTCAATTCTGTATAATATATAAAAATATATAAAAAAGGATATTTTTTTTTAATATAGTAAACCCGAAATACTTGAACATATGTAGATTAAGGATATCTATATCTTTATAATATAACTCTTAACAATTTTTGACAAATTACCAATTTATACACTCATGTATAATTTGTTGGTTTGGCTCTTTTTCCTAATATTATATACCCCGTGAGGGTAAGGAGATGACTATAATGGTGTTGAAAAACACTTTATATGATGAGAATTTTGTTAGTCCTTTCTGTATTTTTTCAATATTTTCAGACGGGGCCGTAACGTATATAATCTGATACGGTTTTTGTTTTAGTAATATGAATTTACATCAACAAAATCATTTAAGTTAACTATATTTTCTTGTAATTTATTTTTATATTTGGAGTCTTTTTTACGTACTACCAAAAAAAAAATGAATAAATAAATTTTGTAAATTTATCACGTCTATTAAACAACCATTCAACACTATTTCAAGTGTAATGGCGAACAACTCATTATGTTGATTGAATAAGTTTTTCAATCTGTTTTTATTCAATTAATTATTTACATTTCCAGTGTTTTGATTTTCCTTTCAGTTAAAATCATGATAACATTGAATTGTAAAAAAATTATAATAAGTTTTTAGTATCTTTCTTATTTTTGGTGTTGGTAACAATTATGTTAAATATTAATTCCCGAATTTACAGTGCCAGCTTGGACAACATTAAGTTAGATTGAGCCTGAATCAAGAATTTGCGAACCAAAAAATAAATTAGCTGGTAAGATAAATTAATGTAACATATTTTTGTTATTTGTTTGTAAATATGAAAAGGGTTTACTATAAAATTTCAAAAGAGAATCTTAAGCTTCAGCTATCTGTTACTTAATTGAAACCCCGCTTTAAGGAAGGCTTATCTTAAAACTTAGAAAACAGAATATAAGTTAAACTGAAGTTTAAACCAGGGATGGAAACCATTTTCGCACCGAACCAAAAAACAATGCGAATCGGCAACATTTCTAGGAACCGAAACCAAAACCAGAACTTTTATTATTATTTTTCAAAAACGAAACCGTTTGTGGCTCTAAAATTTTACACCTACACAGCTAGTTCAACTTCTCAATAACTTTGAACTTTAACTTTAAAATAATTAAAATAATTAAAATTAATTTACTTTAAATTATTGGAAAGTAGATTTAGTTTTAATGGACCAAAACATGGTTTTTTGAAATACTAGAAACCAGAACCGAACCGGTGAGATTGCGTTCGGTTGGATTACGTTCTTGGTGGGATTGCGTTCTTAGCTTTCAGTCACAAAAAAAAAATAGTAAACAAATACAGAAAAATTTAAATTTTAGTTAAATATAAGAACCCAATCAAAAAAATTACAGCTTTTATATTTTTAAATCTTCTCTCAGTTTACAATTTATAATAAAAAAAAATGAAAACTAAACCCCAGCCTAAGCTAATAACATTTCATTTTCTTATTACAAAATCACCACTTAAAAAAGTTATAATATAAAATAATATGATATCAACAAATTTCCCAAAGGGTTACATTTACAATTTACTGACTATATAAAGTGATGTTGTCGTACCCACAAAATAACAAAAAAAAACTTCTGAAACCAAAAAGGATAATATTGATAGAATGGAAACATAAAGAAGGAATTATAAGGATTTTAAATTTTATGTCTGCGTGTCGTTTATTATTTATACATACATATAAAAGAAAAATATTATAAAATATATTTTGCATAATTTTCATTTCTTTAATGGAAATTGGCATAATAGCGTAAGAATATCATTTAGAAAAGAAGTGAGTCAATGTGAAAAAGTATGATATTAAACATTGTATAGATTTGAAAAATTGAGCTATTTCGAAAATTATGTTACGATTATTTTACTGCTTTTTAGTATATTCTCAGCATTATGGAAAAGTATAGAAATCGTGCAGAAAACAAAATTTTTTAACTCAAATACCATACTTTAACTTTATTAAAAAATTATTCATTTAACAAGGAAACTAATGATTTTATTGGAACAGAGAAAGCAAAGAAACATGAAAGACATCACTACAGTAATTTGCTTCATTCAGAATTTTAATCAAAGTCTCCGTAATTTGGTTCGGAAATGAATCAATTACGATTAAAGTGTGCGCTAAATTTTTCTTCACTATCGGCCAACGGTAATTTGACATTTACTACTGATATATTTCCAAAACTTGTTAATAAATTGTAACTAAATCAATAAAAAATGTATTAATCTAACAAATATCAATAATTTTACAAAAAATTAAATGAAAATTTCAAACACTTGATTAATTATAACCACAAATATTTGTATAATTATCACTGATTAATTATCTTGCTATATTGATATCTAAAATCAGTTGATTAATTGTAAGCAGCTAGATAAATAATCATCGAAACCTGTTAGCAACAAAAAAAAAATTATTTCTTCTACTGTATGTTAGCTGACAATTTATCCAAAAGGATAATTAATTATTCTAAAATTCAATTTTAGATTCAACCTGTTTTTTCTGTCATATTCAATTTTCTATATTTTTTACTGAAAATTAACATCAATTAGATATAGGAAAATGAAAATAAATTAATCAATATATTAAATAATAAAATAAAAAATCTTAAAATATGATAAATTAATTTCAATATAATCATATTTTTTTCATAAAACATAAAATCCAAAAACTTTTTATAACTAATACGATTTTGCGTGACCATAAATATAAATAATAATACGAGAAAATTACTATAACAAATTTCGTTTTTTATATATGATTATGTAAACAAGCCATATCCATATCATCATATTAAATGTATATTAGCTTATTGTTCATATTTTTTATCCAAATGTTCCTATACATCCTATATAAACATTATGTATAAATGACGAAACTAAACTTGAGTCCTAGATTTACTTTAATGTACACAGAGTATAGAAAATTTAATATTTTACTGAAAATATAATAACTATCTATGCAGTAGTTACAGCAGTTCCAGATTAACTTGAACATGGTAAAAAAATGATAGTTCAAATTATAAACCGATATTATCCCGAAACATGTTGCAATCCTTGAATTGATAATGATGGTCTTACTCTGCAGATGGTTTGTTGGATAGTTTGTTGGTTGGTTTGAGAATGGGGGAATGGAAGCAGCCAAACCACGTAGACGGTACGGTCCGTTGTACCCCTTGCAATGTTCATCATTTTCACCACAAATCGTGTCATCCCATTTCATTTATAAAGTTTGTCATCTTAGCAGGTTTTTCACTGCTTAATTCTATTAAATCTCCTACAAAATAAGAACCGAAAATTTTTAATGTTTTATTACACAGATAAGGACAGTCACATAATTGTCTTGTCATCTTCAAAAAAAGCCTCGACAAGCAGTACACGTTGTCAGTCTGAGTTTCCCGCCATGTTTACGTAATAGCAAATGCCCCGTGACAGTTCCTGCGTACAGTCTGAGCATGGGTTTGGTCATATTCAGAATACTTCTCGAATGTTTAGCGTTGGGGTTACTCCAGAACAGTTTTATGAGAAAAAAACTGTTCAGCGCAACCTATTGTAATGTGTTTTGTTCTACTAGCCATAGCTTAAACAGTCTTTTGATCAAATTTTGATAGTTAGGAATCATTAAAACATCTACTATATCAGTTTTTTTTGCTGCAACATAAATTAACTTAATAACTTTAAGACCCCTTAATAAATATAATCAGTTTCGTCGGCATCAGATCAACCAATCTAATTAGCTCAACTAATCTGACCAATCTGATTAGAAATATGCTGTGTTGATATTCTATTTACGTTTAAGGAAAGTGATCAATAGAAGATTAGGATACTAAGAATTAACATGAATGGTCTACCGCAGATAGTATATGGTTACCGAATAACCAGCCACCTAATTTAAACATATCCAAATCGTATTCTATATAAACTTCAAATTTTTGTGTGATTGGAAAGAACTGTCTCAAATATTAAAATGTCATATTTAATATGGAAATTTTACATACTAGATAAGAGAATAGTCTAATTTTTATTTTGAATTTGTATGTAATATATACAAATATTGTTTGTTATATGTTCCACTATCACAGGGTGGTTGGTTTTATATTATACGTTTTACCTTTAAACCTATATAAACATTATATTTATCCTTGTATTGTTTATATTTAATATTATAATATGAATATTTTACCTCAGCATTTACGTATTTACTATATATAAAATAATACGATGAATGAAAACACAAAACGATCTGGCAAAGAAAAATACCCTCTAGATTTTTTGGATGTATTCCATTTCACTTTGCAGAATTAATACACACACACATATAAACACAATAACTATTTTTAAGGACTGTCTTTTTTGTTATCTTCTATAAAATATCTAGAATAGAGTTTGTCATATTATTATACTGTTATAATCATCCCCCAGAGACGTTATTTTATGTAAAGAATATTTTTTATATTGTTAATGTGGGTGGGGATACGTAAAGGATATGGTAATATTATTAAAATGAAAAGGTCACTAAATTATAAAACCGAAAATCGGTGAAATAATCTAAAGAAAAATGACAAAACTAGGTTTCAATTTGTAGTTAAAATTAAGATTATAATTATTTTTTTTGTTGGGGGGGCTACGTAATATCTTGATTTATGAATTCTTATTATTATAATATTTTTTTTTTCGTATGGTTTAATTTTTCTAAGGATTAATTTTTTGGAATGTGTTTATGATTTTTGTTGCAAATATTACTTTTAGCATTAATTCAATTGACTGAATATAATACTGAAAATGAAAATAAAAATTATTTTTAATTAATTTATTGTTCAATTTTGATTATTACATATTAGTAAAATTTTGAATATTATTTTAAATAATATGTGACGAACTTAATTTTTATCAGATAGTTGAAATAAAAGGAAAATATTGTAGTGATAAATTGGAAATTGTTAGCAACACAGAATTGTTCTATTTTAGAGTAAAATGGTTGGGAAGACGACTGATACTCAATAAAGTTTGGTTCACCAAATTTCATGGGCTCTGAATTATTTTTGTTTCATCTGATGGAAAAAATTAAACTCAAACTGTTTGGAAAGACTGATTACTGATAGTCACCAGTCGTGTAATTTGTTTGGTCCTATAATTTGATACTCATCAGTCCTGTATCTTCTTTGGTTCACCAAATTTGATGGCCTCTGACTTCTAACTGAACATTTATACTGAAATACGAAACTTGGAGTCTGCTAGTTTATGCTTAGTAATCGAAAATTGTCTTGAAAGATCCAAAAGAAAATTTACAATAATTACCAAAGCTACTTGAGTTTTACACATCAGGATTGTTTGGACCAGTCTATTAAATTTAAGTAATAAATATAAATATGATATAATATAGATTAACTTTCCCAATATACTTTTTGTATATAAACAGTGTAATTTTCGAGAGTAATACCGTGTAACACAAAATATCGATATAAGTATTATAGGAAGTATTTTTTTCTATTTGAAAAAGTCATAAACATAATTCCATATTCATAATAAATTGTGTTATATCTATTCCAATACCTCCTATATGTATGTATATATATTTAAATGTATCACTATTTCAACAAATTTCTGTTAAATATTGAAAAAAAAATTATATTGCTTGGAGCCCAAACTTTTGATCAATTTTGATTAATTTCGTGTACGACGGAATCAACTTTTTAAATCAATAAAGGGAAAAAATAAATTTATAAATTGAATTTTTTTTTACCAAATATGTTATGTAATTCTGACTGAGCAGGTGAAATCGGTAGAAAATATGATTTTTAATATGAGAAAAATCAATATTAAAATAAACGGAAAATTTTTACATCAATTTGTATCAAATTCAACTATATTTTTTTTCAAAAAATTATACAATTCTAATACAATTAATAACTATCAAAAAATATTTCATCTCAATTAAATATTCCACAGAATTAGTTTGATCAATTTTAGATTAATATCACAATTAAATGAATATATAAAATTAACCTTCATGCTAACATAAATCAATGAATCATAGCTATACCAAAAATAATTGAAGATTTTGTTAATATGTATCCTTTCACATTCACCGCCTATTATAATTACAAGTTTAGTTAATATGAAACACTTTAAAAATTTTACACAAAAAAAAAACATACAAATATTAAAGAAAATAATTTCATCGCCCTCTAAAATTGTGTGAGAATTATTATCAGTTTACAAACAAGCAAACACAAGCAACGATTGTTGATTAAGATATGAAGAAATAAAATAAGACAAAATAACAAAAGGCAAAATTAAATTAGTGTAAATGACTTCCGGCTTCAAAAAAAATCCGAAAATGTAAGTTACACACTAAAAACTAAATATATGAAATTTCGTTATTTAATTTTATCTCCCGCAAAAAAAGAGTTATGTAGAATACTTTTATATACTAATTAAAATGTTCAGTAATCTAAGTAAGCAATACGATATTCTCATATTTGCAGTAATAACAATACAGAAGAACTGAGAACGTTTAAATAAGTTACAAAGCAGAATAAAAATGCAATTCACCAGAAATGTCATTACCCTGTTTATGGCTTTGTTACAAAAGCATATATATAAACATATTTTATGTATTTGTATAATCGAATACATTTGTTGATTCCACAGTGGTACAGTCAAATTGCCCAACCTGCAAAACGATTTTTTTGTTTTTTTCTTTTTCAGTTTTGTGGTATTGAAGATGATATAAAAGAGGATCAGAAGAAGAATTAAAGAATATTAATAAAATACTGGAGAACGTACGATGATATGATAAGAAATCTTAACTAAAATACAGGAGATTATTAGGTGAAATTACCATTTTAGATAATTTATGACCGAATGTTTGGAAGAGTAGATTTTCAAAGAATAATAATATGAATCTATACACTATACTCCCTTAATTATAAGATCTTACAAACCATACCGGTTTTTAACCGAGTGTTCACAACTGGGTCTTTCGGTAGCTATACTTATCTCCAGCTCGAAATATTCAATCTTCTGCCATCTTGTATAATTGCTTTGCACCGGTTTTAACCTAGTATAGTCATCTGGGTCTATCGGTACGGTAGTTATGCTTGTATCCAGCTCGAAATATTCAGTCTTCTGACATCTTAGATAACTGCTTTGCACCAATTTTAGAAATTACGATAATTATTCAAAATTATATCATGAAAAACTATCTTTAAAGATATTACTTAATCTTTGTTCATTTCAATATATATTTTTAATATTATGACTGATTTATACTATAGTCAATTTATTGCTTTCCTATTTTCAGTTCACTATTATTCGTATTTATACCAGCATTAGCATAATTCAAGTGTGTAACCCGACTGAATAATGAAAAGAAAATTAAAAAAATTGGTGTTATTTTACAATAAAGTAAAATATTTTCATCATAAATTTAGATAAGGATTCTAAAGATGTGTGAAAATATAACCATAAGACATACAGATAATAAACTTTTGTTAATAAGTATACAAAATATGTACAAACAGATTTTCTACAGCTTTTAATATTAAGCTGGATGTGTACAGATTTTATTGAATGCATAATGAAATTCTTTTAAAGTTTTTCTACTTTTTCAAAAATAATATTGGGATTCTAAAGGAAGAAAATTATTGTTATCAAACAAAAATTGACCTTACCAAATTGATAGAAGCAAATTTTTATGATCGGATTTTTGATCTTCTATAACTTTTACAATTTTGAAATATTTTGTTATAATCAAATTAATAATCACATCATCAAAGTATTTATAAATTATTGTTATATATAATTTGTAATTTTCATTCTATATAAACAAACCTTTATGCTGACCATACATTATACAAGCTGGTTGACAACATGTTCACAACTTGGTCAAGTTGTATCGTTTGTTGGTAAGTTTACCATACATTAACAATCATGTTGAAGGTTGACAAAACGGTTGAAGACTATATAACTTCCCAATCAATACACTATACAACTTAGCACTATCACTATAAAACTTACAACTATCAAACGCGGCGTTGGTTTATGGTTGTAAGTTGTATAGTGTATGGCGAAGTTACAAAACCAAAATGACGTTTCTTGAAGTTTTCTATCAAAATTATATTATATTATGTAAAAAATTTATAATCTGATTAACAAGCAGCTTGCATAATGTATGAGCTGCTTTATAATTTCACAGTACACTAAATTCTGATTTTTCTTGAACTGAATGTAATTAAATTCTCAGGCATATTTATGAACTAAACATAATTATTGGTTTTCCAAAAATAAATTTGTTGGATGAATTATAATACTGTGAACATTATTATTTGTATGGATATGATAAGAAAATGGGGAGTTATTTATATATTAATTTATTTCGGTAGACATCAAGTTTATATTGGTTTGTAAATGTTGTTGTTATTATATTGCAGAAAATATATATACAATTACATAATAAATGGGGGAAATTTAATATATATATCTTATCTATATGGTCTTATAGTTTAGAAGTGATTTTGTTTGTGGCATAAAATTTATAGTATATTTCTATTAAAATATTGTTTCAAGAGCAAAAAGTTCAATGAACTAAATTATATTGATGTCAAACGTTTACATATAAATTGATAGTAATAAAATTAATTAAAAACCAAAAAAAAGTATTACTGAATTTAGCTTATTTGTCTCAGTTTTTAGCATTATGTGAAATGTAACTGAGAATGTGATATAATTAATCAACAACATTTCATTTTCTTTAGAATTTTCTATATTAATAAAATGTTTAATCAATCATTTAATTTGAATTATATCGTTGCCTAAAGGATAAAGGATAATAGACTTAAATCTGTGGTCATATTCCATTATTTAAATACTATCTGACCGATTTTTTTCGTACTTATATTTATGATTTTATAGGCTTTTGAATTTTTCGACACTCAAAAGGGATAATATTCAGTATACCTAACAGTACCAACATATTTAAAAATTACTACTATAATATTAAATATTATTTTGAAATATTTTTGCCAATGCATTTCAAAATCTATATAGATACATACATGAACTATATATAGCATTTCTCTTCCGAACTCCCTCACAGCAAATAATATTCCTTTATTGAAATGTTTAAGGATGAAAATGAATTTTTTACTGTTTAAATATTAATTTTCACTTTGTTGTTGTAGTTTACTCCTATGAACCTTTATCCCATAAATAGTTTTATTTTATATTATTTTCAATTTTTTACAAAGCTTTAATATTGCATTTTTAATAAAATGATGAAAATGCTGAATTTATATAGAATAATTCTATATTATAGTAACGCAAATACTAAACTTACACCAATGAAATTTAATGTTTTTTGTTCCCTTTTATTTAGACAAGTTTATATACTTTTTTTTAAATAATATTTTTTGAAAATCACAGGATTAAAATGCATAATTTTCAGGATATATATCGCACCACTAATCGAAAACTGTCATATCTCAAAATTACTAATTTTTAAATAATCGCTTTCTAACTTCTTTAGTATGGTTTTTAGAAAACCACCAATTTTTTTAGTTACGCCAATTTTATAAATTAAAAATATATTTCTTACGAGGCAAAAATTAATCTTGTGAACGCTATTAAATCTTAGTAGTGCATCTAGCTACTTATTATTAATAGTATCAGCTACTTCACTATTACCAAATATTTAATCACTTAAACACGCTCTGGAGTATGTAATCGTGCTAAACTTTTTGGCATTTCGTATTTCCTTCACTTAATCATTTAAATACGCATTTGGGCATGTAATTGTGTTTAATTTTTTGACATTAGCCGATAACTCTGCTCAATCTTCATTTGTTTTAATATGATTATCTATTTTCTTCATATGATTATCTATTTTTATTATGAAACCGTGTTATATTAAATGATAAGAGTTGTGAAATTTTGATAAAGTTTACTCCTAAAGTTGGAATTGGACTTAAAGTTTTTGCATTAAGATGCAATATTTTTTTAGAACAAAGCAACATAAATTATGATTTTGTTAAAACAGATAGAAAATCCTGGATAAAGAAGAAACTTAAAGAATATACCAATCTAATTTATTCTATCATAATAACTCAAATTCTGATTTTTTGGAAATACGACATTGTTCGATTAGAGGAGCGATATTAGTTATTCAAAAGCCTTTGTTATATTCACTTTTCAAAAGCTTGTTTTTCAATAAAAATCTATATTTATGTACATATATACCAAAAATATATGAAATACACAACAATTTTCATTAGATAAAAAATGAATTCATAATTTTACCCAGACGAAAATTTAATAAAGGATTCATAATTTTTGCACAGACCTCGTAAACACATAGCAAAAATAAAAATAAATTTAATAATAATAATATCCTTACAATTCCAAAATTAAACTATAAACATTTTACTAATATTAAAATATTTGTTATCAAAAAAAAATTGTATTTCGTGACTGAATAACATCAACATTAAAAATATAAAAGGATTTTTTGTTATATAAAAAATATGGGAGTGTGATGGTATTAAAATATGGAAAATTTGATATATTTAAATTTACTGCAAATTTTTATATATTATTTTTTGTAGAGATATAAAATAAAACTTATATACTATAATTTGAAAAGTGTTAAACAAAAATCATCAACAAATTCATTAAAATATAACAAACTTAAAAGTGTGGATGTGAAATAACAAAAATATTATAAAGAAAATAACTTTTACTATTGATTATGAATCTTTAATGTGGTTATAGAAATTGAAAGAAATGAAAAGGCAAACCGGTTTGCAAAAAATGGATCAAATGCAAAATTCTTTGAATCAGAGCCGTTCTGCAGTTAACAAAGAAAACACTCCAATGTCATCTTAGGAAGATTGTCTGAACAATAGACAGTCTACCAGGACTCTCAATCTCAAAAAAACTTATAAAACCACAAAAAATAAAAAAAGAAGATGTTACGAAACTCAGCATAAGGAATTTCAGAAGCATAAAAAGCCTCCGTACAAAACTCTTGCTGGAAATCCAACTTCAATAAAATGGGTCTAGTTGGAACAAACATCTACCGTCTCTGTCTAAATGACAAAGAAACTACCAAGCGGAAGAAAACATCGAATCATTATATAAACTCCAAAAATGTGGGATATATGGTTCGAAATAAGATCGCACTACTACTCTACAATAAATTAGATGGTTGAACTTTAAAATACTTTTCTAAACACTTTTAAATTTGTGTAGAATATTTTAAAATCATAAAAAAATACCACTATTTATTCTTGCTATTGCTAGAATAAATGTTCATTCTGCTGTCATTTTCTTCTACTCTTTCTACTGCTGTCGTTTTATTTAAATTATTGAACGTTTAAAAATGTGGTCTAGCAAGACCTTGACCGGACATTTATTATATCAAAAATTTACATTTGAAAAGATTACGATAATCGGAAAGAGACAGTCAAACCATTAACATAAGTGCATTTTCCTTATCCAAAAGAACTCTAACAACAATCTACGCGAATCATATTTTTTATGAAGCATTTTGGTTATAAATCAAGCTACAGATACATCTTTCTATAATATTTACGCTTTATTGTTCTAAACCCAACAAGTAACTGTGCCAATAGATTTAGCACATTGAAGCGGAATGACATGAACGCTTGCGCATATACAAAAACATTGTGATGCAGTCCTAACCATAGAAAGACTAAGATAATTTTGAAAATGAACAAAATAAGGGCCAAATTACAAATGAGAATTGTCGTGGGTCATTCGTTTCTTAGAAAGCATGCAATGAGATTTTCATACTCCACTTGTCGTGGATGTACGGAGGAAAAGTTCACAATTATACTTTTCTTATGCTATTATTCATCACTTCAACATTAAAGATTAAGGTAGTTGGGATGTTTTTTTGGAAAAACAGAATCCGGTTGAAGTTATATCATTCATTAAAAATAGTAATGAGATAGTTCGACACGCTGGTATAATGATGTAACATTCGACATGATATGGCTGACGTGCAATGAACCCTCTAAGAACAAAGAAACAACCAAACTCAACAATAACTGAAAGTCTATTGATTTTTTATTTAGATTTAATTGCATCTGTATCTGTATCGGTATCACAATCAAAACATTAATCATTTAAAATAATTTTAGTCTTTTTATTTTACGTTAAATGTTTCGGTTACAAAAGTCTATATGATTTTAAGTAACCCTATTTTTTTTTTTCGCGTCTAGTGTAAAAATTTTATAAACCTTTTGACACAAACAAAGGAAAAAATATTCTTGCAGACTAAATGATTTTATATTCTGGGTAATATTCAGTGCGGGTGAGTGAACTTTTTAATACCCCCAGAATATAAACATGTCAATTTAAAGTATCGTATACAAAATATATGAATATAATATTAAAAACGACTCTCGTGCTACTCAATTTCACAAAATATTTTCTGTCTGATGGAATATATACATACAAACAAATAATATTTTCATTGATTTTTATTTTATGTTGTCAACATAGATTACATAATTTTAGGTATAAAAAAATAAATATGTTAAAACCAAAGAGACTTCATAGTCAAACTATAAAAAAAGTGTAACGAAATGACTGATGGTTAAACAAGAAAATATTACCGCGCTAATGAGGTCTATATACAAATGTCCTTCATATTTTCAATTTATTCCATTTGAGAGGAAAATCCTTTTTGTCTGTAATTTCTATTATGTATGGGATAAATGTATGTTGAGAGGAAGTGAATATATATTTATATATGGGGTGTTAAAAGATTGTTGATTTAATGTTTGTATACTTGTGTGAAATGGAAATAAATGTAAGATTTATATTTGTTTATGGTCCCATTTCCATTCATAAAATAAATAAAGTAATTAAATACTACATTAAAGTATATTCGTTTTTTTTTATTAAATGTTTATTCAATTATTTATAGTGATTTATAGTGAACCAATATGAAATAGTATAATAAAAATACAAATTTAATTACACTGAGAGAAATCAAAATAATTGTTTCATTTTTATTTATTCTACAGCGAACCTACAAGTTTCTTCTACCGCTTGTGTTAATTTATCATAAAGTAATTGATAATTTTCATAAGGTGGTAGGTAAATCAATTACAAATTATATTTATGGTAATTATGCTTCACAATGCTTCAAAAAAACAATTATAGATTGCGATTATCATTTCTTTAATTGCCAAATTTTCTTACATCTTTATTAAATCATAGGGGGAAATGTTAGTTATGATTATATTCATATTAGTAAATTATGTCCATTTTTTAGTTATGATAGTCCCAATTTTTGAATTCCACATTTTTTTAACAATTTTTTTCCCAATTAAGTTATTTATGTAATATTAAATTATGTAAAGGTTCTTTTTCTGTCGATTCTCAGGCGAAGAGATTAATGAGATATAGATTATCTAAACCAATCGAAAATCACAAGTAAAATGGTGATTTTTTGAAACACTGATTGACAGAAGAACGCTTCGTATCATAATCAGCCGTGAGTGAAAAATATACTTTAGTTGAAAATTATAGAAATGTATAAAGTTTACAAATTTATAATTTAATATACTGTATTTAATTCTTTCAGTATTTGGAATTAAATGATATATGATATATAAAATTTTAACATATTTTTTGTATATTTATAAAAACCATTTTACGTTTTGAATTTTCTTCTGGCAGGTCCTTTTAGTATAAGTTATATACATTTCATTTAGGGGTTCGTCATAATAATTCAAGTGTATTTCATACCGATAGTATGGCTGCAAATTGAATTAACATATAAACACCAATATTTATCAAAATTATTGTAAAAATAATGATAATAATTTGACCTAGAAATCTTTATAAATCATAATTTTAGTATATAAGTAACAAAACTGAAAGTATGCAATAACTTAACTACAAGTGTTAACTGAATAATATAAGTATTCAGTACTCAATGACACAGCAGCAGCAGTTTTAAGTATTTATTATTTATATAAGGCATTAATTCTCTAAAACATTATTTTGACCAGTTAAAAAGAAATGTTGATAACAATATTTAAGGAAAATTGAATATGTAGAAATTAAAATTAAATTGTCTCTATACGATATGTACATAAAATTTATGTTCATTTAGATTAAAAAAATATGAAAAGGAAAGAATATATTTCGCTTCTGAATGAAGAAGATTGATCTCTAAAACATAACTATTGTATCCAGGCAACTAAGAAAAGAGCAAACAACGATTATTAAGGAGGTCTATTTAAATATTAATTTTAAAATGTGATGGTCGATAGTGTAATGATGTAATACATTTAGCACATGGGTCCGATTCCAGAAGTATAAATCCACAAATAAATTATGAAATTATGACTCCGACAATTCCAGTGATATACTGACAATTATTTCGACATTTTTTGAATTCGATGAATATATTGATCAACTATTACTTTACTAAATAGTTGATTGACGTTATACAACGCTATTTGTGGTATAGTATTCGAAGCAAAACAAAATTATAGAGACTTTCACGAATTCCAGCTTCTATTTCACGTTTGTTTGTTTAAAGCCCATTTTCGAGTACAGTCTAAAAACAAAAGTAGAATCAGAATTTATATTTTTTATGTTATTAGATTGATAACTAAATAAATGCCTTTTAAAACGGGCTACAAAACGTTTCTATAAATATAATAATAATTTCTATGATAATAATAATGTGACCAATATTGTTTAAAATTTATAGAATTTTTCCAACAAATATTCATTAATTGCCAAAAATTATAAATCTTTAAACTTAACCTCAAAATCTACTTTATAACTTTATCAAGGACGTACGAAACAGTGCAATTTTTTATATTTTTTAAAAATCATTTGTTTTTCCGAGCTTTTTTTATGTTTTATTATTATGTATAATTTGTATCTTTCTCATTTCTAAATACTTTTTATACTCATAGTCATTCTCTACCCTCTACCGGAAAACTGATATTTATATCGATATAATATATCGATATTTATATAAAAAATATTGTTGTGAAAAAGATTGAAGACAAGTCAGAAAATATTTTATTTATTTTTTCATTGATATCTAATTCGAACAACAAAATTTACAAGATAATAAACAAATATTGAAAAGGAATATTGAAAAAAATCGTGCAATGTCGAGCAGGTCAATTTTTTTTTATAGAGTATACGTATAAGATAGTTTTTGAAGAAGACAACAAACATGAAATGCTACTTTTGTAAGCACCAAAAAATATTGTTATTTTCTTTTAAATTGAAGAATTTAAGTTCAAAACGGAAATATTTTCATGTATTCAATCTATATATTTATATGTATATCAATGATTATGATTTGTTTTTGTGTTTTTTGTATTTACAGTGAAAATATATTTTGATAAAATATAATACAAATACAAATTGGTCGAGAAAGAGGAGATATTTTGATAATAAAAATGTGAAATTATTATAAATAGTTTACACAACAAAAGAAAACATAAACATAGAATTCATTACGAGTTGGTTGAACTGAAGATATTCATTTACATTCCATTCTATATAAATATTTACTATTGATTAATATAAATTTTTTGATTTAATCACTGGGTTAATTATACTATGCTTGCCATAGATTAGCTTCTAAGCTTAAGATTCTTCACAAGTCTCCATCATATAATTGTCAGGAATAAAATGACAATATGTACATTTCTTAACATTCTTATTAGAGAGACCATTGAACACTTCCTGTGTCATTGTCCCTGCCTCATGCACCTACGTTAAAAATGCTTTGGTGCCTATCTCCTGAAAGAACTGAGCGAAGCGGGATTCATGAATGGCAGCAAATCTGTAAATTCGGTAAAGATAGCCGATGGCTCACAACCGCCACGGCGGGAGTGACATGAAGTCATGAAGGTTCTTCGCACCAAGGGTTACAATGAGCCTAGTTTTGGACTGAGTGCTTAAGTCCTTCACGGGCTCCTCTCTTTCAATCCATCCATCCAAACAACATTCTTATTTAATTTTATTATTAATTATTTTTAATGTTTTGTCAACTAAAAATGCAAATAAGCAACCAAAAATGAACTAATCAAAAAGTTTTAAATTTGGAATCAAATGTCAGAAAATTCAACGAGTTAATTAAAACATGAATTTTGGAGACAGCGATACGACTATTTTAAGTAATATTTAGCAGCGTACCATTTCATCAGAATATTTAACATGAAACAAGGTTTAAATGTATAGAAGAAAGCTTTACGAAAATAGCAATATCGAATATAATTTTGAAATATTGTCGTGTTATGCAAATGCAACGACTTAAGTCGTCTCTAACGACTTAACCATTCTTAAATTGTATCCCATTTTTATTGAATAAAAAGATATGCTTTGTTCCTGGTGTCTGAAGGAATAAAACTTCTAACGAGCATAAGCTCAAAAAATCCTGCGAAACCACGGAGATAAGTCGGATTATGAGTAATCACAATATTGTTTGTAATTTTGAAATATTATTGACTGAATACCTTTGACCCTAATTACGAAAAATTATTTTATATATTGAGGTGAGTTCTGAACAAGATAATCTTGGTGACTAATTAAAAAGTTTATCTCTTCTCCGAACAAAAAATAAAATTTTCGTAAACCCAACTTCAGTTATCTACAATTTACGTTAAAATAATGTGTTGTAAGGTTAGATGCGATTATACACCGAGTCAGGAGTGGGATCCTTTCGTTTGGAACTTTTAATATTAATAATTATTAGATTTTAATCCGCATTTTAATACCTTTAATCAGCTTATTTTTCATCAAAAAGGAAATGAAAACAATACATAAACAACAATATAGTAAAAATTCCATATAAAACATAATCTGTGTAATACTCGTAAATTAGATTTAAATTATTATTGTACATTGTATGTAAAGTGTGAGCATAAATTGCACTGAAAAAGATGAATAACAAAATCAAAAAGAAGATTTTTCAAAATGTAAGGTAGCGGATAAATTGAAATCAAAAATAATTACAACATTCATAAATTACATATATTTGTGATCATATCCAGATTAATGACTTGGATCTACATTCAATTGTAATGTCCGTTCACTGACGATGCAGTACGGTATGGGTGGTTTTTATTTATTTAATATATTTTCAAATTATTGAAAATTACATACAATTAGCTATATAAATTTATTCACAATGAAACGTCAAATTAAAAATTAAGAAAAAAAAACTGTTTACAAGTTGAATTTCATTTGTATTGCAGAGATGCAAACTTGTTCTTGAACTGAACCAAAAAAAAAAAACACTGAACCTCTCATATTTTGGAGAAACAAAACTGAACCAAAACCAAATCATTTTTGAAATTAATTTGGTTGAACGAAACCATTATTCTAATACACAATTTTACCTCCAATTACAGCGTTTGTAGTAGCTAATGAAATTAAAACAAAATGTGTTTAACCACAATCGAATCTAAAGCTATAAATAAAAAAAGTTCTTGAACCATACCAAAACCAAAATTTAAAAAAATTAAGTAAAACCGTACAATTCCAAAAATTCTTTTAGTTTGCATCTCTCTGGTCTTTGGAAAATAATTTTACAATACTTAAATTAATATTAAATATTTTAAAGCAATTTTTTACCAAATATTACCATAAGTGCCTTAAGATTACATTTTTCCTGTTTTCATCACTTATTCTCCCAGATCAAAAAGTACATTATTTACAAGTCTCTATAGTTAAATCTAGAATAAATATTTTTACTAAAAATTTCCGAATTACAGATTTAATATAAATACCAAAAAAAAATCATAAACTTAAAGCATTTCTATTTTGTACTGCTTCTGCCTTAAATATAATATTGATTTAATATGTCACTTAATATTAAGTGGAACAAATTACCAGATTTTTGTATAAAAGTTTAAAGTGTTAACTGAAAAATACATAATAATATCTCATTAAATTCTTATGAAAACTCAAGAAAAACATAATAATATTTATATAATCTAATAAAACAAATACATTTAAAATTCTGTAATACATTCAACAAAAAAAAAAAAATGATTTTTCTTTTAAATTTTCAGTTCACATAGTACAACAGAGAAAATATTATGAAAATCACTTATTTTCCTTTCTTTTTTTTAAAAAAAAAACATAAATTCATGATTTTATAATAAAAATGAAAAAAAAAATCAAGAAATAATCATTAAAATTCTCAATTTTTTAATGGTATATATTTTTGTTGTTGCCATTTCATTTAACCCCCTTACTTAACATTGTACGTTTCACGGTCTCATCAATGTGTATAATACTAAATACAAATGTTTATATACATACAAACAATATATTGATATCAAACAGCTGTGAGTAATATAGACTTTAATTGATTAATAAAAAAAAAATATTTCATTTATTAAAACTAAAGGAATTAGTAATAGTACGAGTACGAGCATTAGAGTTTATGACTAACTGATGAATTTTAAATATGAATTAATTAATAATTTAAGTTATATTTTTTTTATTAACATTAACTTAAAAATTTAATTGTTTTTGGACAAATATTTTGTAGTGCCAATACTCGTTTATGACATTTATTGATATTGGACTAAATATTTCTTTAAATTTAATTCAAAATTTGGATAGATTTAAAGAGGGCATTATAATATTTTTAAATAAAAAAAAATCAGATTTTTTAAAAATGCGCATGAATACTCACAAAATCTGAACTTTATAAAACGACATCATTATAAATTTAGTATTGTGGGGAATGAGATTATCAATTTTTATAACAAACAGATTGTGTTCAACCATTAAAAACAGAGCACATGCTCTGGAAATTAGAAAAAAAGTGGTACGGGTACTATATAGTTTTTGGTTTGTTTGTACCTTTGTTATATTTACTAACTATTCAAATCATACCATAATTAATACGTATTTAATATATAGCTAAAAATTTAATATCCTTTATAATGATTTGATATAGCCTCGAACTTAATTATTATAGACTATGAATTTAAGTATGTTTTTGTAAATTAACTGATTATCTAATTGGTATATTATATTTAATAGAATATGCTTTTTGACATATTTCAGATTAAAATTTATAGTAAGATTACCATTCGCTTCTTCTGATTAGCTTCATAGATTAGCGCTGTGATAAAATTTATTTCGAATTTATCATAAATTTATTTTTAAAGTAAAATTTAAATTTATAAAGCAAAGAAACCAAACTAAGCCATATCAAATGTCGAAAATCACTTGAAATGTTCAGATTATTATTTCACATGAAACAATATTATAGAGACATTTGGAAAAGGGCATCGATAGTACTACGCTATTAGTACTAGTACATACTCATTCATAATTTTTGCATTAATCGTAATTTTATCATAAAGCTAAGCCAAATTTTATATGATAATCTTGTCTAATCTGAATCAGAGTGTATAGGGATAGGCCTTTAACTTGCAAAAAAAAAAAACATGACTTTCCAAAAATTATGAAAACATATTCGGTAATAATAAAAATAAGCCTGAAGTAATTATTAATCGAAATCCTCATCAATTTTTATATATGTATGAATTTATAAAAATGATTTGAGCAATTCAGTATTAATACAAATATTGTTAAACAACGCCGCGTGTTATCTCTCATAAAAAATAATCTGTTACAGGACAATTTATCCGTAAAAAGCGTCTCAGCAATCTTATGTTTTGCTCGCTACTGAGCAAAAGTTTTATGTTTTTGATAGCTCTGACAAATCGTCCAGCATAAATAAATAAATAAATAAAATTTTAAAAAAAAATATTGAGTAGGACATGCATACAGTAACAGTATTGTAACATAACGTTAGGATCTCAATTTTCAGTATCCTCTGTAGATTCTGTAGTAGTAGTAAATAGTATGGTCAGAGAGAAGTACTACACTACTCCATTCGAAAATTACTAATACTCTCAAATCAAAATTTTCCTTCAATATATTCTTGGAAAATGTACCTTTCATTTGGAGAGCAGGTGTTTTTTATATACTCTATTTTTGTTACACTCACTAATATTGTTATATGCCGGAGCCGGAAAAAACTGGTTTCTCAATTTTGCTGTTAATGCTCTTGGAAATTAAATGAGTAAAAAAAACTTAAAAAGAAAAATATTTTATAGTCAATTTTGGTAATGTGAGGCGTGAGGGGCGAGGCTGATTATGTTGAATGGGACAGGGAGGGACATGGGAGATAATGGGATGATAAAATATCTGTAATAAAATTACTCTTGATTTCATTACAGTTCTCTCTTAACGCGTGCCAAAAACCAGTTTGTTTGTTATTTCTATTGTTTTTGGTAGTCTTGCGAAAATTTCCCATCATAATACTAAAATACATAATTGTTACTAACACTAACACAATTTTAATATTATCTTGCCTCTTACGAAAACTTAATTTGTATTGAGTTGAAAAACGTAAAAACGTAAGAAAAAGCAATACGTATATTTATATTATGATTTTATTAGTAGAGAAGATAAATTTCAATAATTTATGTAAATATTTGATTAGGTTTCGTTAAAAAGGAAAATATATTTTATGTATAATTACAATATTTTTATGATTATAAAAGATTTGATTTGTTCTTTTTTATAGGAAATTAGAAAGAATTTATTATGAAAAGCGATTATTTATTATTTAATAAATAGTTTAATATTATTTTAATAAATACGAGGCAATTTATTGTTTTGTTTTTTAGAAAAGGGGAAGAAAATTCATAAGAAATTAAAATTAACTTTGGTTACTTACATAAAAAAACTGCATATAACTTTTCACTTTAAGGTTCTATCCACAGGTCTCCAAAATAATCAAAAATAAACATTTTGTATCAGTTTATTTAAAAGCCAATAAACCAAATTAAACTTCAGAAACTAATTAATTTTCGCATGAAATGTGAATAATTTCACTCGAAATAATATTTAGAACATTATTTCACATGAAACTATAAACTTTTGGTAAAAGGCATGGATAGTGTTTTACGTAGCTTGTAACTTCAACATAATTTTAACATTTATCATAATATTTTATCATAATTAGATTGTATAAAGTTAAGTGGCATATTAGAATTTACTATTATGTATAGATAAAAACCAGATAATATGAAAGAACGTAAAGACTATATAAATACTGATTTCATCCATAATTAGTATAATAAATCGTCTAATACATCAGTAAGGTCATAAGGAGTAATTTATACATATAGAGACAAGATTAGGTTACCGGAAATGGGAAATATCATAAAATAAGTGAAGTAGGCCTTATAAGTCTGCTTTGTGGTATATATTAATAAGTTTTTATATATCCTAATTGTAAGATGCTTGGTCGCACCAAGTACCAAGATAATGGGTAAATTTTAGTATAGATAAAAAGTTAAAAAAATTATGAAATTACTAAAACCAGCAAAGAACCAATTGAACTCTAATTTAATTTGAAAACGTTTTCAATTTTATTATTTCAATTTCCGCAGTAACAATAAATATTTTATTATTTTACCAGTTCTAACTCGAAATAAAATAATAATGAGTAAAATATGTAATAATATTAATAAATGCCCAGTTGTGAAAAATTGTATGTGTATAATAATTTAATGTTACTTGGCCTACTTTCCGATACCACATATGAATGAGTCTGTCGTGAGTGTTCAAACTCTTGCTTATACGAGTATTATTTGTATGAAATTTTTGTTGGATCATATAATTATTAAAACAATACACACATTAACAAGAGAAACTTGTCCGATGTTTAACAAAAGCTACTAGCTATTATGAAAAACAGTAGTGCCGTAGCATTCAAATTCAAGCTCAGCAACAAATATTTTCAAATTAAAACATATAATTTTGCTGACTTTTTTGTTGTATACATTTTAGGGTTTCTTTTAATAAGTTTTTCTTGTTGAAATTATATGCTTTCAGAAAAATATGAAAACAAATCATGAACAAAAGATGATTTTTTTTTAATTGAGACTTTATGGAATAAATTTTAAATATAGTTTGCATAAATTTATGGAATGTAAATGGGTAATAAATGAGAAACAAATACATTTTAACAAATTGTAAGAAAAATACTTAGGCTTAGAGTTGAGAATAGTTTTACTTACGTTTAACAACCACATAACTTCTTATGTAGACCATTTGACATTCGAGCAATACTGAAAACGACTGCTTGCCTGTAAGAATCTATGTTTCAAAATCGTCTTCGTCTTCGCAGTCGCTATAAATATTTATATCAAGTTGCCTAATAATCATCCGTCTGGCAATTATATATCTTGATGAAAACATGTAGCGACTGCGAAGACGATTATGCGATAATCGTGCACATCTTCTGAATCATTATAACTTGTCGGTGTGGATGGATTTTTTTTGTTGCTTAATTATTTGTTGATCTAATTATCTAACCCAATGTAGACAGCAGGGCAAAAGTCTGGTTGGTTAGTTCGTATAAGTGGCGAACCACCCATCTGCTGACATGGAGTCCCAATTAGCGCGTTATCGGCGTTTTGAAATCATTCACTCCCGTGTCCACAAGTATTGTTATTAAGTACCGATGGGGTAGTTTTAGAACCACCTATTGTCGGCCAGAAATTTGACCTTTTCCGTGGGTCACTTCGCGGCAAGATCGCTGAGGTTGTTGAAGAAAATGCTACTAAGCGAACAGAACCAGGCCTTGTTGGTATATTAAAGTATATTTGCGATACGCACTATGGAGATTATTCGCTAGGCGAATAGTTCGAGTATTTTTGCACGATGCTCTTGTTGGGTAATATAACGTTTTTTCTAAAACTGACAATTTTTAACGCCTAGCTAGTGTTTCATTAAGCGGTTTCATTAAATAATACATAATGTGAAAATTAGAGAATATATAAATTTTTCTTATCTGGTTAATATATATTTTATAAAGGTAATTCTAGTATTTTATATGATTTGGTGAACATATTGTTTATATGGTAAAAGGATGATAAAAATAATATATTTTTAATGAAAAAACCAAAGAAATTTACAAATTTTTGTATATTTTACTGAATTCTTAAAACACTTTTTTCCAAATTCCTAAGCTAGTTGATTTTAGAGTAAAATGTTGAAAAACAAATACATTAAAAAAGGGGAGCACAATTTTTTTTAATCCTGATTACAATTAATGCATTAAAATAATAAAAAAAATATATTTTTTCTTCCAAAGAACGAAAAATTTTATATCGAAAACAAGGATTTTATGTTTTCCCTAGGCTACTTGAGGAATTTATATTATCTTCTTGTTATTTTTGGGGATAAAGTTTAGAAGAAATGACCAAAATATTTTTATTAACATTATGTCAGTTACAGTGTGATTTATGCTTTTTAAAGATGTTTAGTGATTGTTTTTTTTTGTGGACTGTTTTATTTAGGGAAAATTAAATTAAATTTTCATTTATTTACATAAATTTAATATTAAATTTAAAATAAAGAAATAAATTTAAATTGGAATCTTTTTTTTTTTAAAAAAAAATCCTGAATTAATTATGTTAACTGGAGAACACTTAATAAAAAAAAGTTTTTATCGTAACATAAAAAGATTACCAGTTTTTTCCTGATGGTTTCCTTCCGTGAATTAACAGAATCATAAATTATCATTGTTAATATTAAATGAATTGTTTTTAACAATTTTAAGATAAAATTCTAAACTTTTTATAATTACAAATTTACAATTTCTTAGTCGATTGAAAATTATAATTGATTGTCAATCCTATTTAACCAACTTTTAACTTTAAGGGATTTCACTTATATTCAATAAGTTTCTTACGAGACAATTTAAGTTCAAATTTTGAAGTAATTTTAATTATTTTCTTTAGACGTTATCCGCAATCGTTTTCATAAATATACGTACATATAATTTTGCATCCTTCCAAATGGATCAAAATTACTTTGATAGAACTTTAAAATATGAAAATCTGTCAAAAAGACAGGAAGGAGAGATTATATTTTTAACTATATAATAACAAAATTATAAAAAATATAAAAATCACTGTATCCAATTTAATTTAACATATTTTCTGATTAGTTTATATATTTTCCATATAAAATTTCATCAATTCCAATCATGATATTCACGCAATGATTAACAATTATTTTCAGCTGTTGACAAAATATTTATAAAATGTATTTAACTATATAATTAATTCTATGTATATAAGCAGTAAACTAAATAAAAATCATCAAATTAGTTATAATAAAACATAAATATTCACCTGATTTATACAATTTAAATTTACCCCAATCAAAATTAAAATTCCCCATTATCCGATACATCATAAAAAAAATATTATCTCCAAAATGTTTAACTTCATATTAACAGAGATTTCCATTGGGAATTTAAATATAACGAAAGGACATTTTATATATTCAAGGAATTGCAATATCCATTCCATCAACACCAAGCCATCACGTTAAGCTATGATAAAAAATTTCTATATATCCTTTTTTTTTATACAATAAATTCTTCACTTTTCAAAACCGTAAATTTAAAATACACATACATGTAACAACAAACCAATTTATAAATATAATACTACCCTCCTCCCTTACTACCCAGTACCCCTCAGTATATTTTATAGAAGTTTGTGCAACTTTAAGTCCTTCGATATACATATATGCAAGTACACATAGTCTCTTTATACTCAAAATTTAATAAAGGATATGTTGTAATATGATATAAATACTTTTTTTTATTGCAATGCAAAGGATATTTTATATATTCAGAGATATCACCACAATTTTCCACATGTAAATGCTTGATATTTTATGTAAATGTTATATAATATCCTAAAAAAGAAAGATATAAATAAAGTAACAACAGGAATAAGGATTTTTTTTTTTGTTATAAGTGCATGAAAATTCAAAAAGTTTTTGACATATAATCGTGAATCGCATAAAATTCATATATTAACAAACATTTTCAAGAATACTTTAATGTTAAAAATTTATACAAATAGTCAGTCATCAGAGAAATAGAACCACAAAAAGGCTAATACGATCAAGGACATCAGCTAAAAAGAACTGAAAGGATTTAATGCGAGAATGATAATAGAAAATATCATGGAAAAATTTGTTTGTATTTACAATATAAATAATTAAAGATGTACAGAAAAGTTTTGTCCTCATTTGCATGGCAGTAATTTAGTTTATTTTTGAAATATTTTTGACATTTATATGTGCACAATAATTTTACTTAATTAAGTCAAAATTTTATAGTTAATTTTGAATTTAAATGTATAATTTAGTTTCCTATTATTTTAATTCTCAAAGCCGGGAACAGTTCAGAATCAAAGCCATTGTACGTATTAAAACCGTTCATGTTATACATGTCATGGTGGTTGACTACTAATTCATATATGCTCTCCCATCCGAATCTTAAAATTAGTTGTCATGTTGCCAACTCTCCTAGACACTAGAAGCAGGGATAATGTCAGATTCATCTTCACACATTTACACATTAATTAGCTCAGATCAAAGAATTTAAAAGTGTAACATTGCGTGTTCGGTCCGGTAATAAACGCGTTTGACAAATAAATCGAAATTTAATTAAAGCATGGATATTTTATGGAATCGACTTCGACTGGAACGACCCTAATTTTCAAATTTAAATTCGATATTTTTCCAATCATTAAAAGCTAATACACTAAATCAGTACTTACCAAAATTCTAATTATTAAGGCCAAATTTAGGTAATTATTAAAAAAAAATCAACATACAAAAATTTATGTTAGTTATAATTCCGTACAAATGCTGTGGAGAAAAGCTACCGCCGGGTTTGAATAATGTTGAAAATTAATACCCAGCAATAGAAAATAAAGTAAAACGGAGTAAAACACAAGTTTAAAAAATTTTAAATCAACATTTCCAGCAGAATAGAAAATTTTAATTTTGACTAAAAGTAAAATCAAGTGACCTCATTGTGTGAGGTTTGGTTTTTATTATTCTGTAGTAAAATCCAATTATAGCTACCGCCAATATTGTGCATCTATTGTTGATATATTCACTTTTTGTTTCTGTATATTCGGTATACTTTTCAATCAGCCAAAGGATTGTAATATCACACAGAAATATTTATCATTTTGTAAATTCTTGTTCGAAATTAGTCTAATAGGAATTACATAATTATAATATTATATTTTCAATTAATTAAAATTATTTACAAAATAAAAGTTGTCTGACTTTTTTGCAAACAACTAAAATGAATAAATAAAAAGGACCTTTGATCCTAGTTACATTTAAAATTAATATATTTCGAAAGTTATTGACATTTTTGTTTTGGAAAATTGCCAATAAAATTTTTGTAATCTTGAAAAACTTTTATTAAAGTTGTAATTTATTTATTTTTTTATTATATTTAATTATATTGAATTTAAATCTAGGATCCTTGTAAAATTTTAAGGCAAATATGTTTTAAGGATTTTTAATAAAAATATTTTTAAAAAATGTTACGAATATTTTTGCATAATTTAAAATTAAATTTAAATTTAGCAACAATCAATTTCTTGATATTATAAAATATCCTTTTTATTACATATATTCATAAGGATACAATTCAAAACTGAAGTAACAAAAACTTTACATTTATTAATATAGAATTATTTTTATTTACTTTCAATTTTCATAAATTTAATTAACCAAATAGTAAAAAAAATTATATCCTTTATAAGTAGAGTCTTTCCGCACAAGGATAAATAGTTGATCAGAAAATATAGACAGAAGTGAAATCGGATTGAAAGAATAATATGAAAAAAAAAATCATTCTGATGTGTATGTTTTTACAGTTGAAGCAACACAATCAAGACAGATTTTTATTTCGTATTTTTTTTTTCACCATTCTTTTGCCATTCTATTTCGAAGGATATAACTTTAAAAGCAATGAAAAAGGATATATATAAAAAAAAATATTTGCTTTTGTTTTACAACATTTTTGTGTAGTGCTGTTGACTATAAGACAGAACATAAATGAAAAATTTTCTTTCCCCTTTGCAGGCAGACAAAGGAAAAACTTTTCATTTATAACAGAAAAATGTTGGGTAAAATATTTTACATCAAAAATGTTTATACATTTTAGAAAGAATTTTTGAAAATTCAATTTTTTTTTTATTCTGGTTTGTTGTTGGAAAAGTCAATTAGACCGTATGTAATTGTAAACGTATCTATTATATATCCTTGCCAGTTTACATTTTCATTTTGGAGATTTTTATGTGTTTTTATTTTTTTCAATTTGATCAGAAGATTTAATTATATTTGTTGATGATGAATTTTTATACTTAGATTATCGTGGTTTGCTGATGTTTATTATCAATTTAAACTATTATTCCTGAATTCACAGTACGTGTTTAAGTTTAAACGTAATTAAATTGATTGCGTGGGTTGAACTTACTTGATTTGTCAATCTACCCTAAGCCTAGCTACACCAATAAAATAATTATTGAATTCAAACAAAAAATACTCAGTAATCTTCTGTTTACATATAACCGGTAGTTTATGTAGACTTATCTATATTATATTTACTCGTATGGTGGATTTCACAGTTAGGTTTACTTAAGCTAAACAAAAGCTAAACAAAACCTTAAGTAAATCGATTGTTTAACTTAAACCTGCAGATTAATAGAGAAGCTATTACTGAGTTTCACTGCTCACTGAGTTTCTTCTCTTAAATTAAAGATCTTATTATTTTGTAATTTAATTCTGCATAGTAATTAAATGCTTGGTTAGGTTTAGGTTATATTGGAGGCAGATATTATATATTAGACTATTTTCATAGGTAATAGATAATTAACTCTGAGTTGATGTTGAGTAGCTTTCTAGTATTAATTAATTGTTAAAATTAATTTTATTAATATATTTTATAATTTAAATACAAATTTCCTTAATTTTTACTATCACAAATAAACTGGGTATGAACAGTCAAAGACGAATTCACTAAATGTTTGTTGTTGTTGTAGCAACTCGAGGTCTGTAAGACCCGTTGTTGGATTGACGTTCCTTGGCCTGGTGTTCGTCGTTAGATTTACACCAGGGTCCCCCCGGTGCGGAGAACCGAACGTGTTTTTGATACCATTCGCTGGTGAAAGCATTCATAAACATAGAAAACATAAAAAATCTTCAAACTATCAAAAATATATGATTCAACAAAAAATTAGACGCAATTACAACTTAATATTTATAAAATATTAAAATTCGTCTTGCAATTAAATGGAAAATTTAAATTTCAAATTTAATTTCAAACATTATCAAATATTTTAATATTATTTATAAAAATTATAACAAAAAGGATTTATCATTTTGAAAATATTTAATAAATACAATACCGAATTAATAAAAAAAAAATATTTTTTCTTCTCTTGAAAAATTATATGTTTCAATTAAAAACGAAATGTCTGAACAAATTTCCACCTAATTTAATTTCAATGGAGCAACAGCATTGATTATTCTTAACTGTTTAGATTATCCTTCGTGTTTCCCTACATCCCGATCGTTATATTAAACACCGCGTATATACAATAATAAAAAATGAAATTCATAAACGTTAAGGATATATATTTTTATCCTTGTTTGCTTATATATATAAATATAAATAAAAATCTTCCGTTTTTAAAGCAAAATTATATATAAAATAAAAAATAAACAAAAGCGTATTTTTTTATATATTATACGTAATAAAAAAAACCAATTTTCATTTAAACATAAATTTTTTTCTAGCACAGACAGAATCTAAGGAATATATAAAGCTGACAATACAACAAGGACGAAAATATATTTCAGGTTATAAAAATAAAAAAATCCTAGCTGTATAGTAGCAGCAGGAATTAATTACTTTCGTATACCTTCCTACCCATAATTTTTTTTTGTACTACGACGATTATAAACCGTAGTCAGTCCTCAGAGTTCTCAAAACTCATCCTTACAAAAAAGAATTCTGTTTTAGACGAGTGTAGATTTTGGCTTTAATAATATTATTTTTGATGAAATAACCCTGTAAAATTATTTATTTAATGTAAAGTTATGGAAATAGGGCAGTTATTGCTGGAATATTTCATCGCAAGAGAGTTTCATCGAGTATGAAATTATAGATTTTTGTGAAACCTAGAAAATATTTATCAGTTTTTCCAGAGTTATTGATTGAGTGAGATATTAATTGATCTTAACGCGATAAAAATCTTCCCGGAAATAAAAAATTCGCGATGAAATGTTCGATGATTTGCTCTGGAATAAAATTTTATATTTCAAAATGATATTTTTATATAAAGATGAAATTTCTGATTATGGAGGGTTACATAAAGGATCACAAATATGTTGAAATACTGATACATATACAATTATTGTCTGTACAATTTCTTTTTGTTTCGGAAGATTTTGTGTACATAATTATTGTAATTTTTTTTATTTTACATAAATTTATGCACACTTGTTGGCATAAAGGATAAAATTTGACAAAACCAAACACGCAATCATTTAGGATATCTTTACTGTATTTATTAATGTATTGCTTTTATTTTAATTTTTATTTTTTTGGGTTAGTGACTTTAGAGTTTTATGAATCGTGAAAAATGATGGTTTATAAAAAAAAATGCAGGTATTTTTCATATAGATACTTTTATGATTTGTATTTTGTTGTTAGACTTTCAATTGATGTGTTTGTGTCTGAATTGTCTGAATAATGTTGAATTAATAAAGTTTTTCAAAAAAAAAAAAGGAATTTCAAGTCTTCAAGTTAATTGATGTATTACAATATTACAAAATTATAGTGTTAATTACACTTTGTTTTCGCAATATCTCTAGAATAATGGAGTCATTCCAACCAGTAAATTGAATAATGAAATCTATAAAATATTTACAAGAAAATTGATTTTCATTTCTATATTAAATAAATAGAGTTTTTAAATTACATACAAAACATTTGATTAATTAATTTTAACTTATTTTATAAGTAATGTTAATATGTAATGATATTAAAAAGAAGTTTTTTTTTAAAAAAAAAAAAGTAGTCACTAACCAAAAAATAAATGACCTAACCAAGAAACTGTGTACCACAAATAATATTGTTTATACATCAATTTCAAGTCCACTTACTATATATAAATATAAAATATTATTAGTCCCTTTTTAACCCTCATCATTTTATCTGTAAAATTAATATTTATCTGTAAAATGATTCAACAAAATATTTCAAATTGAACTGACGGGTGAGCTTATAGATATCATTTTCCATATAAAAATTATATTAAAATATTTTTATAAGTTTCTATTTTTATAAGGTTATTATTTGTGGTTTGTCGATGATTATTATGGTTATTTTGAATTACTAGCCCATTCAGCATATAGTATAGGGTCAGCATAATAATAATTTCTATAATATTAAAATCCTATTAAAGTTACTATGAAATTTATAATATAAAATGTATTTAATTGAATTTTGTAACTAATTTTAGATCAAATCATAAAATTAATTAATTAAGTAAATAAATTTTTTATTGTAATTATTATAATTAGAACCTTTTTTTCAATATATAATTTATCAAACCAATTAAAACAGATATGCAGAGTTTGTGTAGTTTATTTTAAATAGGCTTTTTTGAATGTCAATAATTGTATACTACTTTTTCTTAAACACTTTCTAAACTGTTGTAGCATATTATAAAATGAATATTCAAAATTAAGTGTCCACCAATTGGCCAAATTATACAATAATTTTAGCTCTACTCTTTATCATCTTTTAATTTTTAAGTCTAAAAATTAATTAATTACTTAATTTACTTAGTTTCTAGATCCCTAGAAAGGCATAATGGCTCAACGACACAAACGCGCCACTTGTTTTCCAAGTTTCTGGTATTCCTCTTGGGCTGATCTAGGACGACCCACTCTAGTCCCTCTTTCCGTAAGTGGATTCTATTGTATTGCATGCCTTGAAATTATCGTTTTTACGGATCATATTATCAATTCAATGCCACTTCCGTCTCCTGAACAAGCTATTTTGTTTCATTCAACATTGGAGCAGGAAAGTTTAAACTTGATTTTTAAGCTGATATCGTTACTAATCAAAATGGTGGACAAAATACCGAAGGCGGCATTTGCCTTTTATATTATGTTGTCAATGTTTCGTTCTATACTTTTTAAATACTATACGAAATTCTTTACTGTTTCTACTTATTCACCAGCAAAGCCGTCTTAACCAGCAAAAAAAAACTATTTTATTTATTATATTATATTTTAATATGCAGCGTGATAATGTGGCAAAAAGTTTTGTATCAGAATTTTATTTTATTATTTATGTTAACTCTTCGATGTGTGGTTGAAGGACGGGTTAATGTGGACGACCAGTTAAATCGACAGATGTTAACATAAAGGTTTAACAAAAGGGATTCTGAAAATAAGTAAATATTGAAGAATATTACAATATTTTTAATTACAATTTCTTGTAATTTTTCTAACTTTCAGATACTTAACAAAATTATACGGAGCGAATAATTAACAAATTTAAATTTATTCTTCAAAAGTATTTCAATTTTTACATAGAATAAAATAATTTTCTTAATTATTTATTACCAAATATGAATTTTAAAAATATTATTTAGTTTATTACATCCCAACTTTAATGATTACAATTTGTAGTATTAACCATTTATGTGATTTCATCCCAGACATATTTACCCGAAAAGGATAACAAAAACATACAAAAATTATGAATTCATAAAAATCGATTTGCATTTTTTTTATATTTTCTGGTAAAACAAATAAAAATATTTTTTTTATAAAATTGTCTAGCAAATTTTTTAAACAGAAAAATTACATATTTTTTTATGTATATACACATAAAAATATTTTTTTTTTAGTTTAATATAAAGTAATTTATAAATGACTAGTACATAAAAGGATTGGGAAGGATACATTTACAAATAATACACAAAATTTTATTTAAGTTCTTTCAATTATATTATAAATTTTTATAAAATTGTATCCGTTTTTTTATTAATCTTAATTACAATCTTTATTTAATAGTATAATTAGTTGAAAGTAGTTTAAAATTGAGATAAAATATGTGAAATTTTCTGAAAAGGACATAAAATTAAAGGAAAAATTAATATTATCAAAAATCTTGCAGAAAACAAGGCTAAAAATGTTGATTTAAACAGTCTTTGCAACAGAATTTAAACCTATCACAACATTTATTGAAGTCTCTTCACTTGTGATATGTGAAAATCAAAGTATGTAATATCAAAATCAAAGTATGTAAATACATTTCGCTTACCTCTCGTGAATTTATTATTGAATTTGGATAGCGGAAGCTACAATATTAAAAATATTACAAACTATACTTCAAAATAAATTATTTTTTTAAAAAAAATCTAATTTATAAAAATATAACTTACCTTGGTCTATCAAATTAATCAAAAAATCTGTTCATCAAAATCTGTTTTAAACATAAAACTACTTTATAAATTTCAATGCAAACAGTGTACAAATTTCATTAAATATTTCCTTTATATATTTATAAACACCATTTCACACTATCCAACATAAAAATGTATATAATTTAATATTCATATTGCATGTTACAGCATAGATCAAAAGTCACACGTAAGAATTCTTTTACTTTTAGATTTTATTAATTAATTTTATTTGATTTTTCGGAATTATGTTAATAGAACCTTAGAACACGAAAACGTTAAATATAACTAACTAGCAGCGAGCACAAATTGTAAAAATTTACTTTGAAAATGGTCAATCAATATTTCTAATACAAAAATCGTACCGAAATTATGAGTAATAAATAGAATACCAGATTTTAGGGTACTGGAACTGTGAGTTCCTCACCAACCAGTGTCAATTATACACGGTAAAATGCACAGTACGGATTGATATCAGAAAGGATTAACAGGCCTTTTGAAAATGAATTTGCCAATGCAGTGACGGTGAATGGGGACAGGTGGTTAAGCAAAATGTCCTTTTTAGAGCCGTAGGAAAATATGGTCATAATTTCATTATCATACTTAAAATTTAAATCCTACAAAGTTCAACTTATTTAATTGTTAATTTAAACACATGTCTGACTTTTGGCCCACACTGTATATTCACAACTATTTACGCACTCATGTAGAATCCTTAATATTTTTTTATTACATAATAAATTCCTTTTTTTAAGATATTTATATGTTTAGTGTTAAATAGATATTAATTATAGTTTATGTATTTTATGTTTTTGGTTATGTATAGAATTCATCAAACATAATTTATACACAATTTTATAATACTGTAAAATGAATACATAAAATGACAAGAATCAATTTATAGCGAAAAAAAATTAAATAAATTATGCTAATTAAATTGCATTTTTCATAAAAAAAAACAGTTGAAATTATATTATGTTTGAGGAGAAATGTATGAAAATTGGATGGACGTAAACATATTTTCGTGTATAACCTTTTAATTTGAAAAATAAGTTAAATTGTTCAATGGTTTTTCAATATTTTTATTTACTATTAATAATTATTATATTAAATTTAATTATTATAAAAGATAATTAATTACAATTTTTAGATAATATTTAATAGATAATAAAAATGGCCGAAAAAAAATATTTTTTCCTGAATTACACTGTAAATAAAATGAATTTTCATATTTCAAATATGTACGTTCAGATAATTTATTAATACAATATTTAATTAGTTGCAGTGGTGTACAATGTTGGGGGTCATTCCAAATTTATAAAAATAAATGATTTTATTAATTTTGATTATTTCTTAATATTTATTATACATATAATTTTATTATCTTCAGTGGCTCTCAACGGGTATGCCATAAGCATCTAATAAGAGTGCCACGAACCCAGTGGAACAAATACATACAGAGATAAATTTTGAATTAAATCCATACTCAGTAATATTTAAAAATGACATAAACTACTTTTACATAATCCCACAAATTTATTTACAATTTGACTAAATTAAATACGCCTCACAATAAGTGAAATTTTACATATGAAACATATTTCTTTCGTTCAAATTTTATGTTAATATCATAAAAAAAGCCCTAATAGCCCCAAAAAAAATATAAGAAAGAACAATTGGAATTGGCTATTTTGTAAAAATATACCTGAATAAAATATAAAGGGTGTCTCGAATTTATCATAATTAATATTGGGGTGTCGTAACCCTAAAAATGTTGAGAACCACTGATCTATATCATAGTTGTTGTTATTTTTGCATATTAATATAGTGACTCACAAAAAAACTGACCTATAGAGCAACAACGACAAATTACAAATATTATGGAAATCAATACTTTCAGTTACGATACCAAAATCAATACTTTCAATTTGTGCGATACCAACGTAAGTTAAAATATTTTAAAGTTTTAATTTTGTAGTTGGTAGTTGTATCCGTGATCATAACCAAGGTATAACCATAAATAATTTTTAAAAATAAAATTAGGATAAATTTATACTGTATTTATAGTTCATCTAGACTAGAGTCAACTTTTATAGCGACAACGTACACAATATTTTTCATCTTACACAATAATTTCCTGGCTACCAAAAAGTTTTAAATTTTAATTCAATTTTCAATTATTATACTGTAATTCCAATACGATTTATAATACCAACACTTTGAATCTTTAAAAAATATCATTAAATATTTACATAAATCCGAACTTAATATTAAATAAATTTGTCAATAATTTTTGCAGCTGTGCAAATCTACTTGAATTTCCTTTTTTTTATCGTACTCTAATAAATAAATAAAAAAAAAACAGGACAATATGAAAAAAAGGGTCAAAATTAGTGGTAACATAGTATATAACATCCGGTTAAAATTAAATGTAAATCGTCATTAAACAAAATGTTTTATATACCAAGGGGGAGAACGAATTTTTAGTATCATTTTTATGGTGTATGGTAATTAAAACCTTAACGATAAAAATGTCGAAAACAATATGCTAATATGAAATATATTTTTAAATTAATTTGCTAAAATAGGAAAACCAAATTTGTATAATTTATTTATAATAAAAAATAATATTTCCCATATTCAATATACCTTCTTGCTCTGTATTGCGCCTTGCTTTCTTCTAGTACCTACGTGCCTTAACCACGTCGTCTTGGTTAAGGCAGTTTGTTTCCAGTTTATCTATCTTCACGTTATCTTCCTACATAATTCGCAGTTTTCCTACAAGTCTTCTTCCACTGAATGATACCAATAACTAGTAAAATTTAATTTAAGCATCTTCGTTAGAAATATTATTGTATATATTACGCATATTCGTAATTTCGTATCAAAAGGATTTTCTATTTTGTACAAAACACAAAAAAAACTATGACGTTCATAATTTCGCCTACATTTTATAACTTTGTGACGTAATTATTATTTTCTCCTGAAAATGGATTTCATCTCTACATCAAACATTTTGTCCATTAATGCTGTGTTTATTCCTATTTTTAGATTATTCTCTTTTTGGTCAAACTTATGGCGTAAAAGGAAATTTTATTTCACCAAATTTTCCATACAATTATTTCTTATTAACTTTATATTTGATTTTAATTGATTTTTTTATATTTTTTAATAAAAATTCAAATGAAAAAAATATTTATTTAGCTATAAATATCATTATCTTTCTGGGAAAGAAACCTAACGCTATTGACGTAATTAATAAAATACTAAATACGTTGTTTGAAATGTGGAAATTCATGGGAATTTTAGTTATTTAGCAGTATTTGATATAAGAATATTGAAAATCACGTTTATAAATAAATTTATTTAAATTTCAGAGACTATTTTTACATATAATTTCTATTTATAATGTTTAAAAGTTATGGAAAATTACTGAAATTTTTATTAAAATTATAGCTGATTTAATTACAATTTAAAATGTAATAAAATGTAAATTGTTTGATACGTCTTGAACACATAAATAGACTAGACTAGCATCAATTATTGTATTATCCAAAAATATTTATTTCCAAAACACTGAATTCATCCAAAAAATTAAGATTAACATTGGTTCCTGAACTGAATTATATCTTCTTAGATCAATTATTATTGGGTGAGAATTATCTTTTGAGAAATTCGGTTTTGATTAATTTCGATCACTGACCAAAACGAATTGAGCTAATAACTACAATTATCCCTCGTAAGATATTTCTTTAAAACAAATTGCAGTGAATTACATAATTTATAATTAATTAACAAATTAATTAAATAAACTTTATACGGTATATATAAAAATTCTTTACACAATTTTTCACTCATAAAACTTACAGCATTGTTGCCATCATTTTAAATTATTCGAAACGGAAAAATTTAATATTCAAGGTTTTATTTTTCCTGAATAGAAATTTCCTTTTACTAAAACAAAAATAAAATTATAATATTTTCTGTTTTTAAAAAGAAAATATAAATTTAACATTTTAAATATAAAGGGAAAATCATTGAAAATTATTCAAAGAAAATATATCAACTTTATTAAATTTTTTTTTTTTTTCTTCAAGGTCAAATTATTTTATACGGAAAATATTATCCCTTTGATTCATATTGTTGACAATATACACCAAATAAAATTGATAAAAAACTTCTGATGAATAATATTATAACTAAATAGCAACTATTTCAATGGTATACATTTGGGTTGTAAGATTAATTTGGTGGGATTTATTACTTTTAATAAAATGATGTTTGTTGGTATATATCATTTTTCTCAGTTGCTTTTACTTCAAAACTTATAAAAATTAAGTATATTACTAAATAAATACGACATGGATTTTAATAATTCCGGAACTGATTAAATGTGTGAGATTTGTTTATGATAATAATATAAAGATGAACCTTTTTTCATCAAAATAGAAACTAAAAATAGCGTAAATATTGGGTCATAATTCATAATTTGTTACTAAAAACATAATTGGTAGTCAAAGGGTTATTGAGTTATTGTTAGCTAAAAAAAAGTTAAATTTTTTATATGATTTAAAAATAAAAATATATAAATAGAAATTTGATTATGATGTATAATTTATTTTATGAGAAAGAACTTTAAAAAATTAAATGTTTTTAAGGGCACACATTTTAATTGGACGAGGCAACATGCTACAAGATGTTTAAAAAATAAGGCAAGAAACAAATTTGTAAATCATACTATTTACTATAAAAATCTATAAAAATTTATTATCTATTCATTCTATGGTTGATTGGTTGTTTTGAAGAAGGGAAGGTTGATTTTGAAGAACGCTACATGCAATTATACTTGAAGGAACCGTTGTACTATCTCTTATTTTACACTAGAGCACATAATTTTAATTTACCTCACTCATGAATGCAGTTCGCTTTCTCCATATTTGACAAAACATTAAGTGTTTAAATCTTTTATATTTTGAATAAGGGCTTGTTTCTGGATCTGGACATTACGTCCCAAACAGTTTTCGTTCCGTAACAATCATTAGTTCGTCTAAATGTTGAAGTATTTCTATTCCGCCCATATGCCAAGGATTTCTTAGCGGTTCCTAGAGAAAGTCCTACTTTGTTGGTAGATTGCCAATTGGTCAGCCGTTACAATTCGTTACAATTAATAAAATATTGAAAATTGATTTAATTTTAATCAATAAATATTGATTACATTTATTTGTGATAAAAAAATATTATTTGGTTGGTTTGAGTTAAAGTAGCGAGTCTTGGACAACTTGTACATACTTCAATTGCACTCTAGCACCATTTTGATGCCACTAACATTCGTGAACAGTCGCTAGAAAAAAGTTGGTTGGAGTTGTTTAGATCCAGCTCGTGCCATTCATGAAATGTTTCTTTTAATTGTTAGATCGTTATGATCATTACGTGATTTCTTATTAAACAATAACTGGTCCTCGCCAACACTGCGAAATTGCATAGCAACTGTGTCATTGTCTGTTTTTCTGTCGGTTCTTTACATCTACGGCAAGACTGATTATATGGAATGCTTAGTCTATGTTTCTAAAAGATAGTTGTAGAATGCTTAGTCTATGTATCTACATAAATATTTCCATATTTTTCTGGTGTTTTTACACTTTGTTATATCTCTTCATCTTAATTGGCCACATTTATACGAAGTGAATGTAAGTAAGTTCAAATTACATTATTATTCTCTTAATTTATCCATTTATATATTTATTTAGGAATTATATTTAAAAGCTGGTACCACATTATTTTGTACAATTCCCATAACATCAGCGGAAATTCATGGTCGTTAATTTAACCAACCTTGAATTTGTTATAAATTAATTATTATATAAATGGTAATTCTAAATCATCAAACATTTATTAATAATTTAAAATACAAGCTACAAATTTATATGAAATAAACATATTTTTATTTAAAATATTAAAATAAAAAATTTATTAAAAATTTGAAAAAATAAAAGACAAATTTATTATAATAAATTCTGTTTTTGTTTATAATTATGATAAAATAATTATGTTTTATTCAATTTAAATATAAAAATAACAAAATATTTAAATCTATTTATAACAAATTTATAAGTAATTTTACGAATTTCTTTGAAATTTTATAAATGAACATTTAATTTTGAAAATACAATCTTAAAAATAACATTGAGAAAGAGATAAATCTAACAAAATTTAATAAAAATTAATAGAAAATGAATTTTAGTAGAAATATTGAAGAAATTTTAGTTTGAATTTGAATAAATAATTAACAAAATTATAATTTCATATTGGAAATTTCCGAAAAAAACTATAAAAATCAGGGTTGGAAACCGATTATGAACCAAACCAAAAAACCGCTGAAATTTAAGAAAACGAAAACTATAAAAACATAATTTTAAAAAACCAAACAGAAAACCCCATTTCAAAAATCAATTGAAGTTTTGACAAGCTCAAACCATAGGTCTCTGAAGGACAATCTTTGAATTGGTTAAAAAATTATAACTACTTCAATTATTTTATACTTCAGTATGATTTTTTCGTTTCTCAGGTTTCAGAAGTTTTTATTTCTGATGGTGATGATATTTAGCCAAAATATTCTGCATATTATTCTTAAACTTCTAATTTACGTTCATTTGTATTCAATATTAGTGCAGTTTCTGTTAATTACTTCAAAGCTGATAGCATTAAATTATCTGGATATATGTAAAACGCTTCGATATTTGTGTAAATTTACAGATAACTTGTGTAAATTTACTGGTAACTTGTGTAAATTAAATTATTTGAAATTTAAAAAAAAATTTTTACGATTTTTAATTTACATCCATTTTTATTTTTTATCAACCAGAAAAAAAATACTTGAATAATGAATTCATAATTAAACAAGACAAAAAGTGAACAACCACAATTAAATAAAAACAAACTATTTAGGACTTAATAATATAATCTGTAAAAAAAACATAAAAACTTTAAACGAAATAAATATTTATTACATAAAACATACAACAACAAAAATGTAATGAATATGTTTTATGCTACAAGAACATAATAACTGACAGAAACGGAAAATTATAAAGAGTATATACATAAATATATTTAGTTCATGATTTTGAAATTGTTATCACTACTTAATTCTCCCCCTGACCCTATACCCCTGTCCCATGGAATTCCATTACATTTTTAAATATGTTTAATATTTTTTTTTTCAGTAATTTCTTTTAGTAAACTTGTACAATCATTAAAAACAATTTCTCTTTAATTTTACTACTACATTAACATTGCACTACTAACACAGTTGCATGTAACACACACACACTAACAAATATATCTCAAATACAAATGCATTTATTGAAATAAAGAGAAATTCTGTGAAATTTAGAAAAGAGAAGTTTTTAAATGAAAATAAAATTGAAAGATAAATATTTTCTCAATAGTATTAGTGAAAATATATCTAAGTATTTGTGTGTAAATGTGGGATTTTCGCTTTTTTTAATGTTACTAAATAATTTTTGTGGGTTTTTTTTTTGTTGTTGTTTTGTATCTGCTTTAAAAGAAAGTTTATTTTTGTTTATGCTTTGTTGTTATGTTTATGTTATTTCTAATGCACCATAATTAATTAAAGTGTTATCTAAGATTAGTCCAAGGGCATTTAATTCAAAGTTGAATGATTTTCATTTTTTTTTTTTATTTTTTTTAGTATTTATTATAATTATTATCAAGGCTAAAAAAAAAAAAATCTGAAGAATTATTACGAAATATTATTTTCGGTTCTGTTTTTTTTTCATAAAAATTGTATTCAAAAGATATTTTTACAAATTTTTATTGATTAATTTTCATGAAATTATCAATTTGCAAATTTCTTTTAATGATTTCTTTTAATGGAAATCTATTAACTGATTTTTCTATTTAAAATTTGAAAAACTCAAATTGAAAGCGTTTATTTTACTAATATCAAAAAGAATTGAAATCATATTCGTAAAATCAATTCACATTATTCGTAAAATCAATTCACATTATTCGTAAAATTATTCACATTATTCGTAAATTTAATTCACATTATTCGTAAAATTATTCACATTATTCGTAAATTTAATTCGATCAGCTTTGTATTTCTATTTTTAGTATTTTTGACAGTAATAACATTTGTTCGTGTATATTTACAAAACTGGTTACAAAAACAGTTGTTACAATTACAAGTTACAATATGTCAAAAAAATGTCAAAGTTTTTTGTTTATGTTATCTACAGAAATAATTATATCCGCTCAAATCAATTTTACAAACTATTAAGTTTACTCACACTGGCTAGCTGTCAAAAATACGAACAAAATTAAATATCCAAATCGTAATTATACGAAACCTTAAATCAATTTAAATACAATATTCTCTAGGAATTTTAATCTAACATTTTTGACAAACAAAATTTCTATAATGTCAAATTTTATCTGCTGAACTTATATAATCTTTAAAATATATAAATAGAAACATCCACAATATTTATTGACCTTCTGGTAATTATTATTATATTTATATCTAATTTGTTATTTAAAAATATAATTAGAAAAATAGTCATAGTTACAAAGGATATTTTATATAATTTACCATTCAACAATATTTCTTTTTTCACTGTAAATATAAAAAACGTGACTAAAGTATTCATTAAATTTATATGTACATAAATTAGTTAAACTTGAAGCAAGTCCTTGTAAATATACTATGAAAAATACAAAATATATCAAATTTGTTTAATTATCTGGCTTTTAATTTAATTTATTACATTATTTTTTTGGAAATAATTTCCAAACTGAATAACAATAAAATCATGATAATTTTAATTAAACTTTAATGAATCGCATCACAAGTTTTTTAAGTTAATCAATCCAATCAATATATTTGCAAAAAATGAAATAAAATTTCAATTTAATTCAAAATTTTACAATTTCTATATTAAAGTGACCATAAAATTATATGTATATGAATAATTTTTTTTATATAATACTGAAGTTACTCGCAACATACACAATGGCAACAACGCTCTACATCTACAAAGTAACTTTTATAACGGGCTAAACGTACTTTCAAAGTTGTATTTTGATGGGTTAGTACATAAAAAACTGATTTTATATTTAATAAAAATTATTTAATTAATTGTCAATTATTTGTTATTAATAATGAATTTTTTTTGTCAAATTTTAGACGAATTTATGATAACATTAAGAAAATTATAAAAAAAATTATGTTGCGAATGTTTACGTTCAATTTTTCAAATGTTTCCATTCAATTTGAGTTTATCTACTTCTACTCCCATACATTTTTATAGGTTGAACGTTTTTTTTTTTTGACAGCAATGAGTTGTAGCGCGTTGCCGTTGCTGATATTGAGTGTAACTGCTGCGTTAACAAATCAAGTGATAAAAGTGCAAAAAAATTAAGTTTCTATGAAAATAGTGAATATTTTCTGTTTCTACAACAAATGCAAAATATAAAAATTATAGAAACAACTGTCAAGATGAAACTATAAAAATAAATTTGTATATAATTTAAATTTATATTTTACATATGGCACGCGAATAAATTGACGTAAAAGAATTTGTAAAATATCTAAAAATATAAATTAAATTTTTGCCTACATTATTATCACCAAAAATGCTCATATGTTTAATGTTTATTTCAAAAGTATTGTAGAAAATAAAAGCTATTCTGACATCACAAAACACTTTATTTTTCGGTATTAAAATCTATTTTATAGCTGGCACTGGCACAAGGCACTATTTATATTTCTCTCTGTATTTACATTACTGCGGCAGCAATTAAAGCTTTCTTAGCTACAAAAATTTATTTTAATATAATATTGTACATTGCCATCGAATTGTTTATCTCACCTGATGATGTACGATCATCTGTTTTACATACGTTCTGTATCGAAATGCTATTTTGTTTTTATTAAATTGATATAAAAACAAGTTTTATGCTGACGTCAGGATTATTTATTATATAAAACTGTTTTTGATTATTTGAATACATAAAATATTAAATTTTAAACTGAAGTTGTTTGACTGGTAAATTTCATTTAAATAAACTATTTAAGATTTTTCATATGTATATACCTTGAAAACGGTGTAATGTGCTGCTGAACGGTCAATTTTAATGCAGAAGAAAATTATATAGATCATTTAATAACTTGACAAAGAAGACAATGAAAATATTAAGATTAGATTTATTCTGCAATAGTCAAAACATGATGAATATCTGAATATTTTTGATAAATTTGACACTATTGGTAAAAATTGTACGATTTTTTGACATTATATTATTTTTAATTATGAAATCTTGCCAATTTTATTTCTTCTTTCAAAACGCTTTCACAAACACAAATTTAAAATTTCTATATTATGATATTTTGGCTACGTTTAAATGAGCTATTATCATTTGTGTATGTCTGTAAACATTATAACGTTTAAGTTTATAAATATACTTTTGAAAATGACCAAAATGACTACTTTAAAATGAATGAACTCATAATACTTTCCTTCGTATTTCGGAAATAGCTTTACAAACTGTGAAAGCCAACTTGAAAAAATGAGATTCTCATCGCCAACTCTTAGCTAGCAAGTGATTAAGGTAAAACTATTAAGAAAAAGTGGCATCTTGCTTAGTAGTAGTTAAGGAATTGTATCCTGTAGGTGTTTATATAATGTCAAATTAAATTTAATGTACTTGTACTGTAGATGTTGCTACACTCGAGCATATGTCTATATTTGGTTGATTCATGAACGAAGTTTGCGAGATAGAAGTTCAGAATTGGCGGATATCCCAGTCAGCCGTGGCTACATGTTTAACATAAATATATCAGCTCAGTGGGTGAATCGTTTTGTAGATTTCGCTATTTGAGTATGTATAATGTAATGCTATAGCAGAAAATATCTTTTATGATTATAGATTTATAACTAAACGCTCGCACTCAATGTGGCAATAACCGCCAGTATTATTTGCATTTACAATTTTTTTTTACAAAACTCCCCCATAATTTTACTTATTGTCATTTCATATCATAAGAAAATCTTATTTCTTATGACAATTTCAATGATTTATTTTCACCAATTATCGCAAAATTTTGTAAATTGAAACTTTACACCTAAGGATAATTTCTTTTCTATCAAAATATAAATTTTATGTTTACCAAAATATTTAAAATATTATTTTTTATTCAATTATTATATCTTCCAATTAGTAATTTCTGAATACTTATGTCGTTGACGTCTTATATAAGCTGCTCCAACACTCAACAAGCTTTAAAAAAAAATATATTATTTATTATATATCCAAAAGCGAAAATTAAATTTAATTTGACTCTTAAGGAAAAATTACAAGGCAATTGGAAATTAATTATAATCAAAAAGCATAATAAGAAAATTTTTGAAAATATTAATATCAAAATTCTCCCATTATACAAAAAGAATTTATTTTTAATGAGAACTCATTTCTAAGAATATAAAAATAAGGATAAAGTTGTTTTCATTTCAGCCAACATCAATTTCTTTTGAAGTTAATAATTTCTTCGGTAAATTCTTAACCAAAATATTTATGATAAATACAAAAAATAAAATATAATATAAAAAATAAAAAACGGATTTATACCAAAAAGTATCCGTAATGATGTCGGTCATTATCATCATGATAACATAAAAAAAGAAACCATTTTTTTTAAAACTTAAGCAATTATAATTCAAGTACTTAAATTGTGAAAAAAGCTTTAATTCCACGATAATATCAAAATATTTACAAATTATGTAAATAAAATATGTTTTCTATCCAATATTAAATTCACGTGCTAAATTTGTATTTTTAAAAAATTTCATAATTTTATTGTTTTCGTATCATACAAAAGGTAAAAACAATTAATTTTCGGATTTAAATAATTGGAGGATGATAGATAATTGAATTTACTATCCACCAGCATTTTGGATAAACAATGTAATCTTCTACTACGATATGAGAATAACGTAATCCTAAGCAAACATGCGGTAAGGTTAAGATTGACTAATAGATACCTTAGCGAGTAGAGGATGTGAGGAGGACAAAGATCCCAAAATGCTGAACAAAGACGGTTCAAGAATTTGGAAAATTTCTTTCTGGACAACATGAAGAAAACAGGCGGGATAATTTCGACTACAGTGATGAAGTTCATTAGAAAAGTTCGACACGCTACCATGTGAAAAAAAGGTGGTCGACTGGGAGAGGGTACAACGAGTTTTTCAATAAAGCTTTCCTTCATGCGTTTTAATTCATTTTCGTCTATAGTGCCCCCATCAATGGCAATTAATAGTCTCAAATTTAAAGTGTGGAAAAACTTTAATCCTTCCTTTAGTTAGACTCTGTACAGTTGTATACATTAATACATTTAACATTCCAAGGTTTGAATGGACCCCAAAACTTGAAAATCTGTCAATTGAGTGCGTAAAATTGTCAAGTGTGAAGTTGAAATTAGCTATATATCTGCAATATATATATTTTAAGTAAAATTAATTATTGACTTAATCGTACTAAATATTTATAAAATTAAAATTAAAATCTTTAGTAAATATACAAAAAAAAGTGTAAATATTTACACCTTTAAGTTATGTAATGATTTTAACGATTTTTTTTTAAAAAAAAGGACGAAAACAGTTACATATATTCACACAAAAAAGGACATTAATTTAAAATTTTAATAATATTTTATATTAATAATTTGAATCACTTAGTGGGAAATAACTCCATAAAGTGAGAAAATATTTCGCACATGAAGTAGTAATTTGTGGAGTTATTGCACTGGCAATATAAAAAAGAAATCCTTTACTTTTACTCAATAAAGGAATATGAAATATACTTTATAATTCGAAACCAATCTCTATTAATCCAAAATTTGGTTTACTATCTTATCAATCATAATCTTTTCTGGACCCTGACAATTAAACTTGTTTTTTTTTATCCTACATGCCAATGCCCAGAGCAATGAGCTAACTAAATATAAATTACTGAACTTAGACATTTTGAATAATCCGAATTAATCATAATCTGAAAATTACTTTCAATTGTATTATAATTTTGAATATAAATTATATAAATTTCATTAACTTTAAATAAAAATTACATTTTTCAATATTATTATCAACTTTTACCATAAATATTATTTTATTACCATAAAAAAAGGATGATACAGCGACATCTATTAACGTCAATCACCCTTTTTTCGGTAATTATAGATAATCAAAGTCTTTCTAAATTCAGTCCTTCATATTTCTATATCGCGTATATCTTACATTTTATCTAGCGAAATAGTTAATTACTTAAGTAGAACTTAGATTAAATAGAGAGTCCATTGTAATATTACTAAATAATTCGGTATATGTCCGTTCCGTACTCACTATATGCCTCCACTAAAAATTAACTGCATTATATATTTTTATTTTCCGAAATTTTACATAATGTTTTTTACATTTTTTTTTATATTTATCGTTACCACATTTTTTTGGTTTACAAAACGATAAATCAAAAAACCATTAAATTATGTTGAGAATTAATTGGTACACAATTTAATATTTATCCATAATATATTTTACTAAATACTATATAATTATTAAATATATTTTTGAATTCCAATAATCTATAAATGTAGTTAGAGGCTATATAGATTTCATAAATTAAATATTGAGTTTGATTTGTCATCATATCATAATTTATTTACTCTATATATATACAAAATACTGGTTTTAACATAATCATACTCATATATACATATAAATATCTTGTTTGTAGCCTGCTTTTTATGGGAAAAAAAAACAACAAATAATGGTACAAAAGATAAGATAATAATTGGTCATCAACGATAAAATATTATGGTCAATATTATGATGTGATAATTTATAAAGTCATCAAAATTGACACCATAAAAATAGTATAGTTAGTGACAATAATTAATTTTATATGGTTTCTAATGATATGCAATTTGTTTATGGTTCGAAAATTTTCAATTTTATGACACCCATATAAAGAAAGGTAGAAGCAAGCAACTTTTTAAAGAAAATATCAGAATTGGATGTTTATCATTATCGGGTTTTATGTCTTCTTCGATAATTATTCATAACTATATGTATCTTTTAGATTTTTAGTAAATGGATTCATTAGCGATAATAACAGTAATCTTTAAGTTTAAAATTGACAGCTATTATTTATAATATAGAATGACAGTCGAACTATGTCATTAAGATGTTAACAAGATAATTATAGAACGACTAATAATTAAAATTAATCGGAAAACATTTATATTTTATATATTTTTGTTATATTCTATTTAAAATGAATAATTTATGTCTATATTTTAGAATCTCTGAGTAAAATTAAAATAATTATGGACTTTGTATAACTATCAGACACGATCTTTTCATCTGAACGATGGTGTCACAGTTTGCCAAACAGAGGTGGCAGCTGGCAGGGCAGTGATTAAAGAGATATGTAACAATTTCCTTGAATTTAATTTTACAGGTAAAAAGTAAAAAATTCGCTTTGATAGTCAAGCTACTGACTTTAATTATGGCAAGATCTCTAGGCTAGTTCAAAAATATAATCACAATCTTAACAATCTAGCTCGGAAAAACAAAGTCACCCTCAAATAGGTACCAGAAATGGAAAAGTCAACGAGCTAGAGAATAAATCATAGATTTACTATTTCTAAATGAATCTTATATATAGTTTCCTACTCTGGTTATGGAAAATAACTTGGGGGAAAAAATCATCAATTTAAGTAGTACACTATTGGCACGTTTTAAATAATTTGATGTGTTCTATTTCCTCTATATATTCATTTATATTCTATTACAAAGCCTTTTCGATAAGAAATTCTATTTATTCTTTAAATTCCAGTAAATCATTTTTTTACACAGTTTTTGAGATTCGAACAGGATGGAAGATTTTAATTTCCCGGAAAAGTAACAATAAAATTTACAATTTTTATTTCTTTTTTCTACCTATAAACTTTTGAAAATTATACAGAATTTTTATTTAAAAATTTTTATGTTTTTCTTTTTTATTAGTTTTAAAAATCTGTAAACTTTACAGATTTACTTTTATTGATATTTCCGGTATTTTGAAGTTTTGGAAAAGTTTGAAAATTAATTTGATAATAATGTGTTAATAAACAAAATAACTAAACGGACCCAGAAATATTTGTGTTTCTTAGGGGATACGGTTACCATATAATGAATTTAAAGAGCTTACTCAATTATGGTTTTTTTATAACCTAAAATCTACTAAGAATTAATATTTACATAATTTATTGCTATGAATAGAATTAACAGCCATTCTTATTAGTGTACCTACAATACTACAGTAGATGTTTTAGTTTTATTTTGACAGTTTGCTAATTCCCACGCGTACTAAAAAGGGACTTCTAGCCATTACAAAAAGAAAATAATTTATGAACCAATATTAACCTTTCATAACGCTAAACAGAGCTAAACAGAATCAGAAATATAACGCTACGCCTGTCAAATTAGAAAACATAATATAAATTTACATGGTGATGCTTCCAGATCATTTTGTTTAAAATATATTTCTAATTTCGTCGCCGTGTCCACCAGAATAATCAATGATTCCGTTGATACCAACAAATTTATTTACATAATATTTTCACTTTTTTATCGTTGAGTATGAATTTCCCTCTTACTGTCCCGTTGAGTGTGCTTTTATTTTGCAGTTGGTTGTGATCTTACCTTTTACTATGGTAGTTATAACTATGGCGCCGATGAACAAGAAGTGTTGAAGTTGCCGTTCGGCGTTGTATTTGATGATTTTTCTTACAACTTTAGAGTTCATTTAAATTGATTATTACCTTATTAATACAGCTTTGAATTCGTTGAAATAATAGCTAATCTGAAAAAACCAACATGAAACATTTTTTTTTTCCTTATTTTTTGATTTTTGCAACAATATAAACAAAACCAAAAGTCAACTGAAAAAACAAACTCGAATTATACTTACATTTTACATTTATAACATTAAAAACCTTAAAAAGAAAATAACACGTAATCATTAATAATTCCAAGTCGCCATAATACATTAAATAACAATAAAACATTATTATATTCACAAAAATATACAAACAATTATGAGTCCTTTTAAGAATCCTTGTCATTTTCATTGTTTTGTTCCTTTTTATATATATATTTTGTATTCAGTCTTCTAAAATCTTTATTTTAACTACTGTGTAGTTGGCCCACTTTTAAAAACCACGTAAATGTAGTAGTCCTTTTCATTGAATTTTTTTTTTAATTTTTTACTATTACTTTAACTCACATAATTTATGTCAAAAAAAAATGTATCATCTAAATTTATATATATTTGAATGAATACATTAAAAACCACATTTCTATCACCATTCAAAGGATATGTCAAAATAATCCTTCTTTTGTCTAAATTACTATACAACCCCCTACTCCCAGTAACACCATATAATAAAACCACTATCAGAATTCCATCATCATATCCATTTCATTTTATAAAATATCCTGAACTCACAAATACTAATTTAAAAAAACGTATATTAGCAAAGTTTTCTTTATTTTACAGGAAAATTCATCTCAGAGTATTCAAATTGTTATTAATACTATTGCAAAAGCTTCAATACCAAGAATATAAATACTCTTATTACTCATTTTTATATAATATTTACTCAGTTTCTATAAAATTCTCATTTTATGATAATTTTTGTCAAACCCCCATATTTTTTTTAGTATCCTTGAGAGCATTATATTTATATGTACAATTGCGTGTCTAGTAATATTCAAAGTCCTACAATCCCATTTCAGAATTTAATGTATTTAGATAGAAAGAAATTTATTTTGCGTATTTTTTGCATTTTGTACAATAAAGGTAAATTTTAACTTTAAGGATATTTTTATAAAGCTTTAAATTTCTATATTAAATAATTGTCCTTTTTGTCCTATTCCAGTATGAATTTTTCGATTTAAAAAAAAAGAAAACATTAAATTTTATTGGTACAATAATTTGATGAGAGTTTTCTTTTTTTATTATTTAAATACAGGACGATTTCGGAGATCACACTTGTGTATAATTAACACCACAAATTTAAAAAAATTTAAATTTATTCAGATTTTAAAGTGACTTAATTTAGATTTTAAACACCTTTGATTTTGTTGTTCAATATTTTTGATTAAATAGAAATTTCATTTGTTTGATTTAAATTGGAAAGGATTTTTTTGTAAGTAATAATAAAAATAAAAGTAATTTTTTTGGTTTGGGTAAGATTTTAGTGAATTCCATGTGCAATTACCACCACTAATGGGACGATATTATTACCAACAATCAAATCACAAAAGAAACACTTTCTACAACGCAACCACAAAGTAAACCATGAATATCAGATGAAACTTGGATTTTATTCGCTCAAAGAAGGGAACTTAACCGACAGCTAAACAACAACATTACTAATAGAGGCAGCAATATCAAATACTGGCGAAATTGGTAAATAATGCTGCCAACAGAGATAAGAAAAAGTTACTTGAAGGATTAGCAAGATCAGCAGAACAAGCAGCTATTCAGAACAATTTTCAAAAATTAAATTACACCAGATTATAGAAAGTTTCACCAATAATTGTAAGTGTAAGGAGCCAAGCAGTATATGATAGATGCGGTGTGCTACTAACGAACGAAGATGCACAAACACAAAGGTGGAGAGCGCATTTCAAAGAAATTTGTAAAGTGCCACAGAAGAAAAACAAAAGCTGCAATCAGCTGCAATCTGGAAGAAAACAACTTAATTATATCCAGCAACACAGAATATCACAGAGGCTATAACGAAATTAAGCAGAAACAAGGCATCAGCAAGGGAAGACGGTATACTAGTTGAAATTTTGCCGGTTGGTGTCGAAACCTCAACAGAACTTCTACAACCTCACATCATCATGGGAAGAGGAAAATTTACTTGGAATAAAGTTACTTGGTATTTTTCCATTTTGATATCGAATTGCGTGGGGATGAAATATGCGTATTGAGTAATGAGCGTTGAAAAGTGCTCGATAATAAAATGAGCACGATAAAATAATCGGAAGTATCAATTTAACTTTTTAAATGATAAAACGTGTTTGGTCATACAAAATTGAAATGGGATAAGTTAAATTGTCCAATTAGAATTATTGCATGTGGAATTTTTTCAAATGAAAATGCCGCAATGGAGTCCTGTCCAGTATAAGGATTAGAGAAATTCTGCTTTACTCTTTACATAAATAATATTAACAAGCGAAATGGAAAAGCAATTTTTTTATAAACTATAAATTTAATTTTATAATTACTAATTATATCATCAAATTTATTCTTTTTTATAATATATGTGTGACTTCGTACTTCGAAATATTTAAATAGCTCATTTTCAAAATGTGTGCATAAATCCCCAAACAAATTCGATACATAAATCTAAAATATATTGTTCATTATTATCCTTTTAACCATAACCTACAAACTTTTAAATAATACCTTAACCAACCCAAAAAAAAAAAAAAAACTGATATATTTACTATAAAACGTATACTACATTATTTCATAAGGACATTATATATGTATATAAGTTTGTTTATATGTAACAATATTAATTTATTACCCTTTAAAAGTCTCTTCATTTACAAAATAAAATATAACATTTTCCAATAAGTTCTTTATTTATATAATTTATACATATAAATAAATCCTTCGTGGGCATGCAAAGCGTATATTACAGAAATTAAACTATATATACATACCAACAACATTATAAACCTTATGGAAAATATTTATGTAATGTTTCCTGGTGCTATAGCTTTACATTAAAGGATAAATAAAATATAAATAAACTTTTTTTTTTTTTTTTTTGGGTTCGTACAGAAACAAAAAGCTCTCAAAGGACGATAATAAATCTCATCATAAAGTTTACGTTTAAAATAATATATGTATGGCTTTTTACACATATCGTGCGAATAGAATTATTACAAACATATTTTTTTTTATATCATTGCGTGCTTACTAATTGAAAATGTCATTTTCTCATCAAGCACTTAACTCATAATCAACTCAAACAATTTTTTTTTAACTTTCTTATAATTTATATGAAGAATATTCTAACAACGAAAATGTCCTTATTTTACATCCTTATGAATATTTATATATTATTTGTGGTGGTTTATATATTTTGTACTTACCAGCATATAAATTAATTCTTACAAAAAAAATATTCATACTAAAGTGAAAGTTTCATTTTAGTATAATTTGTAGTATGTTTTTACCTCTTCTGTTTTTGCATAATGTCAAAGTATCCTTGTACAAATATACTCCTTCGAAATAAAGTAGAAAATTATTATGTTATACATATATTTTATTTAGAGTAAATTTTTATATTTTATATAATTTTCCTTTTTTGAAGTTATAAAATATGGAAAATATGCAAAAGCATCTTAAGTTTTTTCTTCTTTGATACGTAAAACGATGAACTTTTGTATACGTTTTTGAAAAAAAAAAAAACAATTTCATTTTTAACTTATATACTACTGTGTAATGTAGAGAAATCCTTAATACTATTATTCTTTTACCTAAAACTTTTGCTAGAAATGTGTTATATTTTTCATATCTATATAGTTATTTTTCTCAACAAAGTTTTTGAAATTTCATAAATATTATATTAATGCCAACAAGGACTAAAAATAAAACTACAATAATTTAAACAAACGTGTAATACTGAAAATTCAATGTCTTTTTATTTTATATCAAATTTTTATACACGTTGTAGTTGTAGCCATATTAAGAGAAAGATGCTTCGAAAGTTCCATTTTTGGTACCAATTTTTTTAAGAAAATGTTTTTCTCTATATTTTTAATATAATAAACTGACAGGTATTACAGAATTCTATACACTTACTTACTTACTTATAACGCCCACAGGACACTAGGACCCTTTAGCCAACTCCAACTCAAGAACATCCTGCCTCCAATTCCGCACGTTGAGTTATAAATGTCGAAATTGCGATTGTTAGTTACAAATAGTTATTCTCTCATACACGAAATTATTAAAAATGTTAACCTTTTTCAGATACCCTGCCTGCGAAAGAAGTATGTCAACAAAACAATAACCATATTCTTAGAGAACTAAGTGGCATTGAAAGTTCTTGACTCATACTAACTCAAATGAAAGTTACTATGGTCCTGTCTGCAAGCTTTAATAACTCTTTAGGAGAGTAAATATGGTAACCATGTCCTGGATTCCAACAGAGGATTTTAAAGGTAATGTTTTATCACGAGTGCGGTCTTGAACATTGACGAATAATTAGAAAAGATATCACAATAATCAAAATGGCTGCAGTGATTATGAATGTATAATATAGAAGAATCTATACTCTACTCTAAACCTAACCAAACTTATCCTGTATATAGCTTTAAAAAATTTAATTTACTTCTTAAAGCTAGAAAAGCATAAAACAAAAATGAAGTATATTTTATAATTTTGGAATTATGTAGTTGTACATAAAAATATGATTTTTCTATATTTTCGTATAACATTGAAAATTGAAGATTTTTGTTAATACTTTTATGAATTTCTTTTAAAGCATATAAAAAATTGAAAATTTCTTCAAAAAGTGAAATTTCAAATTAAAGTTAATGAAATTTTGATTGCATTTGTAAGTGTTAAATTTAGCTATTATTACGAAACCCTTTATGGATTGTAGTATAAAATGTCAAATAATCTGAAAACATGAAAATTTAGGTTAAATGGAAATTAAGTTAAATTCTATTATTATTATTAAAAGTTCTTTTATTTCATGTATTTATTTATATGTAAAAGTTAATATTTATCAATTTAAAGTTAAAATCTTCAATGTAATGCTATCATAAGTTTCGTGTTCCCAATCGTCTCTTCATCTTTTAATTTGATGTTCCATTTTTCTTTATCCATCTTTTGGAATTCAATCTGTCATTCTTTAGCTCCATCGGTTGTGCTCTGCACAATGTGACTAGTCTATTGCTATTTTAATAATTTTGTAGATGTTGGTATTAATTCTTTATCTTATTAATGCTTGCAGAATTGTCAATTGTTATATCTCGCCATAGAACCATGATTGACCTGTAATAAATACTTTATTAAGTTCCATATGTCATTACTGGTAATATTGCCATATCATAAGGGGTACCAAACACATCCGAAAGAAGTACAATATTAAGCCAAAAGTAAATATTTCCATAAATAGTAAAATAGTCAAATTATGTGGGGAAATTTAATTAATTTACAATTTTATTATTAAAAACTTTTGAAGAGGTTAAAAGTGAACAAAATATTATAATTTCAAATTGATTTGAAGGACCTTTTTTCATTGATATTTATATTATAAAATTTATAACAATTACTGGCAATATAATAAATATAATTAATATAATTTATATATAATTATTAATACTATTATTATTAATTCAATTGATACTAATTATTTCAAAATAAATTACCAAAATAATATAAATAAATCCGGAAACAATCAAAGCAACTAAAAATACATAATTTTTTATAATAAATATAAACTAAAGGACATACCAAAAAAAATGTAATGGAAATAGGGCTGCAAATTATTAAATGACAATATAGACAGATAAAAATCAGAGTTAATTAAAATATATTACTTTGAATTAAAATATAAGAATTAATTACATTGACCTGTTTTATTCGGTATACATCTAATTAACCGAACACAATTGACCGATTTCACAATTGATGGAATACACAATTAAATTTTCTGAAAACAAATTAATCGATGGATCATTTTAAAAATTATATGTTTTTTACGATAAAGTTAGGTCAATAGTGTATTCTGTAAAATTACTTTCGGTTAATTATGAATTCAGTCAATTGTACAAAACTTTGTGTTCAGTAGCTTTGATAAATTACAGAATATTATTTAAAATTCAAATCAATATTGAAACATCAGTAAATTAATATTTGATAAATAGGTAAATTCTCTAAAAATATTTTACTATTTAAAAGTTGTTCTGTCAGTTCTTTATCCTTGTCTGGCTATTTCCAATGAATTTATTTACTATAGGAATTTGATTCTAAAGGTCAACGTACAATCTAGCCAAGCCCCGTACAATAAAATAAAAAGCTATACTGAATTTTGTACACTTTAAAAGCTACTGATTTTACTTTACGTAACTTTTCTTATTTAATTTTTAATATTAGTGGACGAGCAGAGTGGTGCTGCTACTATGCTATGCTTGAGCCTTTATTTTGTCACTCTATGAGCAAAGATGGAAGTGCGCGGAGTATAGCTTCTAGTCATGCGAGTAGTTTTGTTTGTTTTTTTTTTAATCTACATTATGGAATCATTGTAACTTACGATTGTCGTAATCTTTATTTGTTTGGTGCCGCAAAGGAAATCTAGTAAAAACGAATGTAATTAAACCTTCACTTTGAAATAACATTTAAAAAAGACTTCGAATTGCGAAACATGTGAATTTTTCGCGATATTGCGTATATTTGTAATTTAAACATGAAACTGTAATTGCTCGAAACTCAACAAACAGCATTACTCATTTAAATATATGTGAGTAAATTTCTAGCATATGAAAAGCTTCTAGCATTGCACAGCTTCAACACCGCTTATACGTTCGCGTACGCTTATAGTAGCCACCAGCATTTAGGTATGTTTGCCAAAAGCCACTGTACGGTCTACACTATGTGCACCTCTTTATATAACATTTCAAATCGATAAAATTTTGTAATAAACTTACTGAATGGTATTGAATTTGAAATCCTATTAAAATACTATAATATTATTTAATTATAATTTCGTTATACACCCAGAAAATCTATAATTATTAAATTATTAAAGGCTCATCAAAATATTTGATTATAAAATACAAGTCATCCTATAAATTATTTCATATACTAAAACCAACCCATTTACATCATCATAAAAACTAACAATATTCACACCTCCTTGCTCAAAAATTCAATATGACCAAATGCTTTTTTTATAGAGATTATTTTATATTAAAATTCAATCATAAATATAGAACTATAACGACATCAGAAATAAAATCTATCTATAGGATAAATTATTTTTAATATTAAATTGATATTTCGTTATAATTATTTTGGCCATTTTTTTTTTTAAATACTATTTTAATGGTTGCATACCTGAAAACTATCTAAATTCAAATAAAAATCAATATTGAATACAAATTTATTAAAATAATTTTAATTTAATTAAAATCAATTCAAACTTATTTTAATAAAAGTTTCATTTATTTTGTAAATATATTTTGTTCATAACTTTTAATTTTGATCGTACTATTCTGTAATTAAACAAATTATTATACAAAGTTGAAAGTTTAAAAATTCGAATATATAAAAACTAATTTTCCTACCAAATATTTTAATTACAACGCAAACCACCATTTTTAATTGAAGTGTTAATAATCAAAGTAACCCAACCCCAAAAATGATTTTTACAGATAAATTGAATTAAAGAATGGTGACTGCTGGTGAAGATAAGTTTTTATATAAAATCTTCATATTTGAACAAAATGTGTACAATGACATAAATGTTAATGTTGAAAAATAAAATTTTTTATTGATTTGTTTTAAAAATAATTGCTAAAAATGTCTATGGAAAAATGTTAGTTTTCTGTAATACCTTACAAGAAATATTAAAATGTACACCTAAAATTATTAAACTTAAAAACAGAATTTTGTGAGTTGGACCACTTTCATACTGAACTTTTCAATTTAGTTTAAAATGAAAAAAGTTTTTATATAAATTCATTTGCACGAAATATGTTATTTTTATGTGAATTATATATTTTCAATAAAATAGACAAAATGAATTAAAATTTAATATTTATTAAATTAATTTTTTTTTTGTTAGAAAAATAAATAAAATTAAAATTTACATAATAAATTATAAAAATAGTTTTATTTTTTGTAATTATTACTATATAATTTGTGGCGCGACGCAGCTCATATGTAAACATATGCTTCCGTTTTTCAAATCACATAATAGTAAATTAACCTTTTTTATTGAAGGACCAACAATATAACTTCGAGGTGCCGAAGTAGTTTCGACATCAATCCCTCACAGCGACATAGTATGTATTCCGCCATTTCGTCCTCGTATTGACAGACCTTATATGTTTAGTCTGTTGACAGTCCGATTGCGTGTATGTTCTTTTTAAGGTTACAGTAACCTGTAAAAAAACCTACCATTGTTCTGGTTTTCATCAGGAGCTCTGTTGCTCTCTTTGAGTGTTTTAACTCTTCAGTCTTCACACCTAAGATTGAGCAGAATAGGGAATTTTTATTGCAACAAGCTTAAACTAATTATACTTAAATACTAACCTCGTTTTGTTGTCGGTAACCCGTCATAAATGCCAACCTTTAGCATTTTCTTCCAGTTTTAAAATGAAACATTATATTTAAAATTTTATTACTGATATTCCATTTAAAGATGAGTCTCGGTTTGGAAGTGAATACATATCCTAAAATACATCGGTAACTATTAAATTATTCATTATCCATTAAATCTTAATTCATATTCAATAGATAACAATAATCAAATCACTTCAATTTAAGATATTTATAGAAGTAGTAAAAGATTCCTCAACTTTAACCATAAGAAATAATCAAGCGAAATGATAATTACCAGTAACTTATACTGAATATATCTCAATATATTATTTTTCATTAATTAAAACCTAATCATTAAAATTAATTACAATAATTACTCACCATTTAAATAATAATTAACTAATTAACCAAATCATTTTAAACTTATTCGTTTTAATAAATGCAACATTTTTACTATGAAAACATTAATAAATTATGTTGCCCATCAAAAAAAGTATCGTCAAATCATGCAAATTGTACCATTTCAACCGTAAAAGAACAATATTTTTTGTTTCTAATCATCAAAAAGGACACATAGATTTTCCACTTTATTGAGAGTTGAGACCGAAAAAGAGAGAATATTGAAAAAAAAGCGAAATATAAATAATTTATCTGTATCCTAAATTTTCTCTCAATTTCGATTGCAAAGACTTCATCTTTTACAGCATATCATAAAATTATCCTTTATAAAACTAATCAGGATAACATAACGCTTTATTTTTTCTCATATATTGTAGATTTTTAATCTTCTCTCGCCCACACTATTAATATATTTTCACCCACCCTAGTAATTCATTGTGGATGGCTGATGGGTGGCGTTAATAATGGTTAAACCTACTGGCCCATACTTTATTAACATTTTCGCTCGTAAAAGTTGTATGAATGATAGGGTGGTAAAAAATACGGAATAATATATTATAGAGAGAACATGAATATATATACGTAATGATGGTTTGAAGTGAATACATAATAGTATATATCCGTCGACGCCGCCGGTGGTGTTTGTCTCACTGATTCATTATATTAATTTAATGTTAAATGAAAATTTTCACTTCAACTAACACTGTTTAAAATACTATAGACTGTGGTGTGTAGTAAAGAATTGGGTAAGGCAAAATTATGTAGATTATTTCCGTGAAAAATGTATGGTACGTAGACGTATACAAGCTAAAACTAGAAACAAAGATTTAGGTCGAATTGGAAATTCAAAGTGCGCGCTTAATATATATATTAAATTTTCTTCTTTTTTTTAATTACAAATTTTTCGAAATTAGTACAAGGATATTTATTAAATACATATATAAAGGAATTTTTATATAAATATTTATTTACCTTTGTTTTTATATACATACTAATATTAAAAAAGGACATCACTTGGGAAAATTTTCTTTTTTTTTCTGTAGATATTTATGATAGTCAAAAGGTCTCTGTAAGGAAGTAATATTTTGTGTGTGTCGGGATCGGATACATTCTATTCGACATTTATTATGGGTGAAATTTATAAATGTTACACAAAATAGGAGGTAAACTGAGTAAAAAAAAAATTAAGATTATATAGAAAATGTTATTCAGTTTATATATATAAATATCATGCAATTTTTTTTTTTTTTGCTACGATATATACAAACGACAAGGAAATAGAATATTATATTAGCAAAGAATTTGAAATAAATTCGATACGTTTTTTTGTTTCTTTGTTAAGTAAAAAATTTTCATTTTCTATACTAACAAAATCAAAAGGAGATAAGTAAAATTTGAAAAAAGAAAAAAAAATTCGATAAAAAGCCAGCAATATAAAATAATATATAAAAAAAAATTGTGTCGCCGTCGAATGGCGGCAGCATAAAAAAATTTCTATAATATGGCGACATAAAATTGGTCTATATAGAAAGGATATCGCACAGATTCATATAGACAGGGAAAATCAATGAACTTATTATTATTACTTTTGGTTTTGACAAAAAAAAAAAACGAAGAAGTTATTTTGTTTTAAGGAGAGGAAAAACAATAACTTGTTGAAAATGAAAAATAGAAAATTTTTTATCCTTAAACCTATAATAATGAAAATTATATCTTGTCTATGTATAACAAACTATAATTTTCATAGATATTTTAATTTTTTTTTTAGTTAAATGGAAATTATTAATTTGCGATTTTCTGAACATTTTTAAAGAGATTTTTCTGCACAATATAATTTTCCTTAAAAAAAATTAACATCAAGAAGATTTTTATAGAGGTTGAGTTTAAGGGTAAATAATTTTAGCTTGTTGCCTTATTTCTACCCTATTTTTTTGTTTTGTTTTTTTGATTTAACATTGGTAACATTGGCAGGAGAAAATATTTTTTTTTTGCTATTTATGTTGTTAGGTATTGAATTTTCTTACGAAATGATATACCAATATCGAATTTTACATTTATTATACATACTATATGTATAAATAAAGGATATTTACAATGAAAAAGGATATACATTTTTTTTTTGCCTATTAAATATTAACCAAGTGGTTTTTATCGTTGGACTACTAGAATTTTTTTTGAAATTTTTTATATATGGAATTTTGATGTTGATATTTTCTTCATTTACAATTATCCTTAAGGGTATGTGTTTTATGAGTAGATTAAGAGGATGAATATATTTTGTTTAACACTTTATTTTTATTTTATTTTATTTTTACTTGAGGCATTTTACTTGTAAATGGATTTTTATGTTATTTTGTTTTTAATAAATTGAAAAGTTTTTAGTTTTATATTTTTTTACATTTTTATAAGATTAACTTTATTTGTGGGAATTTTTTTTTTTTTTAAATGATTTTTGTTAGAATAAAAATATTTATAAATTTAAGACTGCTATGTATTTAAAACTGTTCCTGGAACTATGATACAAAGGTTTCGGACCGATCGCAACATTAATTTCTCTAAAGGATTCAAAGATTTTGCAGTGGTTTTGCGATACATGTACTAAAGATATGAAATATTAACAAGAATTTCGAAAATTAATTATTATAAAGAACAAAAATGTGAATTTACTTCAAGTTTAAAAAATATACACGAACACGGACTGCACTGCAATGTATTCAAATATTTACTATTATTTTTCCTGATAAATTAGTCCTGACAATTTATTAATAGATAGTGCAATAATTTTGTTAATTTATTCAAATAGTCGTACATGACCACCCATGAAGTACATTCATAATTTCTAGGAGTCCCTAATAAAAATGTAGAGCTATTATATAGCCGAAAATACGTAGAGTATTTGGACTGCTGTTTTCATGGATGATATAGCGAAATAATATCTACATAAGTATTTGAAGAAGAGCTACGAAAATTAAAGACATTTCCATTGCCCTTAATGTTAGCGATTAAATCCACTTTAAATATATCCAGTACCCATAAAAAAAGATGTAACGAAAACCTTAAAACATTATTTACTATAATATTTTTTAGCTCTCTTAAGGGAAATTGAATTGAATTAATACAGGACTAATATCATTTCTGTAAATTTTTATAATAAGAAAAATAAATTTTAAATTTTGTTATAAAATTGAAAAATCAATTTTCATGTGAATTTATTTACGTTTTTTTCAGTAATAGCTTAAATTCATATTCAACTTTTATATTAAAATACTATAATTCCATAACGAATATTCATATAATTTTTATTATTTCTTAAATATAATTTCTTAAATATCGAGTTATAATACAGATATTCTTGCCCCAAGGATTCCACATTTACCACATATATTTTATATAGAAATTTAATATTTTATTTATCAAATACCTTAGGGATGAAAAAATTCTGTATATTGACTTTCTGGTATTGAAAAATAATATGATATACAAAATGATATTAAGGATTTTTTATTTGTTTATAAAAAAATAAACGAATTTTTTATTTGAATATTAGTTAGCTAGTAAGGGGGGATTACATCCCCAACACTAGGCCACTAGTTGGCCCATAGATTGAATATTACATTACGATTAAATTATTTTTTTATTTTTGTCAGTAAATTTCAGTTAAATTTATTGTATAGTAAGAAATTATCAATTGATAAATTTTAAATAATGTAAATTATAACAATTTTATTAACACGAAACAATTTATTCAACATTATCCTTACAGTTTCATCTCAAACTAATATAAATATCTAAGTTTAAAATAATATTAGTCCTTGAATTTGATAATCTTTAATATTAAATCGATTATTATATCTACACATACCAAAAAAAAATCCAATGAAATTTTTGCTTTTGGTCTGTTGCTTAAAATGTCAAAGAAATATAAAGGATATAACAAGTAAATATGATATCCTTATTTCGTCTTCAATATTCTCTACTGTTGTTGTTTTTAAAATTTACTGTTGAATTCCTAATTATATAATATATTTAAATGTATAGTAAAAAAAATATTCTGAATTTTTGTAAATATCCGAAAATGAATTTTACTAACAACAACTAATAAGAATTGTTCCTTAATAATTTTTTGTATTTTTCATTTTACCAAAAAGAAAATTATCTTTATACAAAAAAAAAAAGAAAAATCTCTTTAAAAAAAAACATATTTTCATGATTTTCCATTAAATTTCCATTTTATCCTTTATATAATATTCACGCTTACCCTATATATAAATACATCTTTATATAACTATTATTATATCCTTAAAGCAATGAAAACTCCAACCTATATTAATATATATATACAGAAAAATTTAACAGAAACAGTCAATTTTTTGGTATAAAACTGATACGTCGACAACAACGACTACTATAATATACACAAGGATGAAGCTATGAAGGAGGAAAATAGAATTTAAAATACATATATAGACAACAACAAACTGTTCTAAGGATATGCTGCCATAAAGATATCATATATATAAATATAGTAGGATGAACAAAAAAAAAAGAATCATAAAAAAAAACTGCTAAAGAAGAGAAAAATATTTAAGATGAAAATGAGAAAAACTTTTATTAAGGAAACATTATCCTTCACTAATACTGTCGGAGCCAAACAAATAAAAAAAAAATACTGAGCCACAAATTTTTTAGTAAGTATATATAAAAAAAAAAAGAAAACTTTAAGGATAAACGTTACAAAAAATATAAATATTCCCGTCCGTCCTCTTTGACTTCTTCGTTTTGTCAAGATTTGTGTTTTTCATATATAAAAGGAAAATGATATTTCTATATATTTCGTGTTGTTGGGATCCTGTAGAAAATCTAATACCAAAAAAAAAAATTTATGCCGGCTTTATTTTATTTACAGAATGAAATATATTTGCAAAAGAAAACAAAAATACTACAGCAACGTGAATTGCAAATATGATGTTGTCCTTTATAAAGGATATTTTATATGAAAAAAAAAATAACTTTAGATATAAGTTTTCTCTGGGAAGCTCCTTTTTTATATAATATGTAACATATAAATCATAATAATGTAGAAATTTATGAGAATTTTCGATTTTCATATTTCCGATTCAAGTTTGAAATTAAAATTTTTGGATAGTTTGTAAGATAGTAGAATAAAGTGGAATTGGTAGTGGCTAGGTATTGGGTAAATGTATTAAGGACAAAGTACTATTTTTTTACAATTTATTTGAAATATGTTTTTTGAAATATTGAAATTAATATATATTATTAAATTCGATTTTATAACATTTACTTAGCAAAATTATAATATCGATGAAAATCTATTAAGTTCTTGTGTTTGACTATCCATATTTGTAATAAATATTATTTCAATTTATGATTAATATTAATATTTTGGGTATAAAGCTTTAAAAATCATTTTAATTAAAATTTTAAATTATACAACATATTACAAAAAGCTATGCAAAGAAATCTTTGAGAAATTTCAGTAATTTTCATTTTAAAAATATAGGTACAGAAATCTTTAGGTCATCTTAATAATTTCTTATTAATAATCATATAAATTTCTGTACGAATCATTTGTAAAAACTATCTAGAAATCTGTTACGATATATCAGATATTTCGTAAGAATAATCCTATAGATAAATTCCCCCCTATCAGAACTCATACAAGAAGATCACAGATATTTCAAAGATTTCGCACACTTTTCGCTTAGAAGATCTCGGAAAACTGATTTTTTTCTGTAAAATATCGCACAAATTGATGGCAAGAATTCATAACTGCATATATTATTTTTGCAAGTTTTACCAGTTTTACAAGAGATACAAAGAACTATTTTTATTTGGTTATAACATTTGGCGCCTGTACATTTTAAAATAATAAAAATTAAAATTAAACTAAAAACACATTTTATTTAATACATTTTTCTAAGGACATACAAGGTTCTGCATCAAGAATTTTGCAGTTAAGATGTAATCAAAACCATTTTTTGTTATTAAAACAAAAGTTTTCAGTTACAGGTTTCTTTTGGCACCTTACGTGAGATATTAAAATGGTTGTTTTGTCCAAAGAACCAAAATTTATATTATAACAGAGCTTATAATCCAAACTTCATTAAAGTCTATTTGATATTGAACAGCATGAAAATACTTTTTTAAAAGTTAAATCACATAATTTGTTTCAATTTTGTTCAAGATATATTTCCAGATTGTACTTTATTGATTATCTCATAAATAATGATTGGATTGTTTAATATCTACCACATTAACGAATTATCGCTGATGCTCATATATTACTATACAATATCCAAATCGAAAACGAACCTTATTTATCGTAATTGTGATAATTTAATTAATTATTGTCACATTCATAGTATGCCCTTAACACTACTATGGTTTGTCATAAATTTAATGATTCTGTTTGTAACTCTTCCTGTTCACTTTAACAAATTTCTTTGAATTGTTTCCACAAATTTTCATACATAAAGAAACATCCTACATTTCCTTGTCCGTTAGCCGCCTACAATCTAGAATTTTTATAATTCTACAATCTAGAAATTTATAATTCTAGATTTAGTTCGCCTACTATCAAAAATTTTATAATTTTTAAGACCTACACAATATTATTATTTGTTGTACATACATTTAATTACGGCCTCCTTTAAAACCTACATAATTTCTATGTATTGATGTCATTTATAACATAATAAATCAAACAAATTCAATCTACAAAACTCATTATAACAACTGCAAATTAAAGTTCATTCGAAATTTTGAAATTATCTTTTATTTACATATTTTAGTATAAAATTATTATATGATAACTAAATTACTACTCTACAATTATGATAACTTAATACTTTCTTTCCCAGAAAAATATTAACTATATAATTTATATACAAAATCAACATATAATAACATAAAATCCTTTTATGAATACCCATATGAAAATAAAGGATTAATTTTGAAAGTATATCAATTCCTTAACCACATATTAAAATAAATCATAATACAAATACAAAAATTATATTGCCAACATATATTTTTATGTAATATACATATAACAACAAATATTGAAATTTCACTTGTAAGTTTATCAACAACATTTATTTATTAGTAACACTTATAAATTCTAAAATAAAAAAAAATATATTAAAAAACTATACATAAAAATACAAACAAACTAAAAATGTAAACTAGTATACATTTGGTGGCTAGGAGCTCAGAAATATGATGCAAGTAAATTTCATATTATATAATATTATTTACACCAGTGCTGGAAACTGGAATTTTCAAAATCAAAACCACAAAAACAATAAAACATTAAGAAATTAATGAAACCATAACCAAAACCAAAAAACCCAAAAACTTAAAAGTCCCAAAAATAATAACACCAACATAACAACTAATCCCATTGTTTTTTACTGGGAAAGAAAAATGATACTTTAGTATTTCTTTATCTTAAATAAAAACTAAACATTGACTTTTTGACTTGTAAAACTGTCAAAAAACAGTGAAATATTTACTTTTTTTTATATATAATAATTTCTACAGAATTTGTTCATTTTCCTTGCATGTTAGTTTCCTTGAAAATCAAAAAACCTGCTAATTATTATAGAACCAAAAACAAAATCATAATTTCAAAATTTATAAAATCAAACCCAAATCGTATCGGTCAGAAAAACTGAAAACTAAAATACAAATTGGTTGCCAGCTCTGATTTACACATATTATAAGATTTAAGGAATTTTCGAATATAATATTGAAAACTATCTCATATAAAGAAAGGAAATTTTCTTTTATAAAGAGGGTGAATTTAATATTGCTCCTGATGTGTTACATATATGTGTACAAAAATTGGACTCGCTCTTCGAACCACATATTATATAGAAGTGTGTTTTGTGGTTTTACAATAATAATATGGAAGTGAAATAATAAATAATAATATTAGATTTGTAATATAAGTAAATTTGTAAGAATTGTAATGTTATATATCAGATCTAAAGGTCACCGATTTAATCAAGGTGAAAAGTCTCCATTGGGCAGGCCACTTTAAGCATATACATAAGTCAAATATTGTAGTGACAAAACACAAACCGCCATGATTAAAGCAAATGGCAGAAGATCAGTTGGAAAATCAAGAGTAAGGTGGGTCGATCCAGTTTCCGGTCAGAAACATTGGAATTCATTTGGAATTGGGGAAACTCATATGGTTAAAGCTATGGTTCGATTTAAGCTGTGAAACCTGAAGAAGAAGAATAAATTTACAAGAATAAGACTCGAAAAATTAAAGCTATATATTAAACATGTTATAAAAAAAATTGACTTAAAACTTATTTACCAGTTATTTCTCATGACGTTGTTTAGACACAGACTTTTAACCAATCAGAAACTATATGTAAGTTTTTCTGTAAATCATTTGTCGTGACAAGGGTGATATATAACTTTTTATTTAAATGTCACAAACGGGAACCTCAGTTAGCTGAGAAGAGGAAACCAAAACTCGAATACTGTCTGTAGAAGAAGAAGTCATTTATGAAATTGTAGTCCCATTTGAATTTTTAATTATTGATAAATTTTATAATTAATATTACCATGGAAATGACTGTAAATCAACGTTTATTGTTAGATTAACACTTAATATTTAAGTGGTTATCAAATTTTTTTATAGGTTAAACTCTAAATTTCCTAATATCAATTGAAACTTTCATTGTTCAAATAAACTAAATTAATTACATCAAATTTTATTACGAATGAAGCTACATAGAAATATATTTATACTAAGACACTGGTAAACTGAAACCGGCCAAAATGATTCAATGATGCAGTGTTCGACAACGGGCTCATTAATATATTATGGCCTACGTGCATTGGAGTCTACAAAATTCCAACTCCTTTAAAACTAACAAACCATACCAATAAAAAAAATTATTATGCATACTACTACATTACATATCCCCACTAAATAAAACCATTTATATATTTATATTGTCCTTGAGTGTCAAACAAGATTGTATTTTCAATTTATCTATAAATCCTATAGCACATTTCTTTATCCCCCTCACCAAAACATCTGTCATTCCATTTTAGGTATAGCAACAAAAAACTTCAGTTTACCCTTAAGAAAATCATAATATTTTCATTTACTGTTCTAACTTTTCTTTGAATTATTATTTCCTACAACAAAAAAAAATGGTTTTTCCTTACTTTTCATTTTTGTTTGTTGTCTTCGTTCCTAAATAGCTTCTATTTATATATCCTTTTAGGATTGATTTATTTTGCCTTGTAAATAATATTTCTTTGTTGCAAAAAAAAAAAAGGTTTTTATTTTTATTTTCATTTTTATTTTATTTTTATATTTCTCAGTTTTGTTTTGTGGATTTATTTTTATTTGTATATGTTTGCAATTTTCTCTTTCTTTGTACAAAATTCTTTAATTTTTTATCATAATATTTTTTACACCGAAAAGCATTTTGTCTAAAGAAAATTTTACTATTTATATAAAAATTTCATTATTTTAAGGGTGACTTTTCTTTCATATACACACAAAATCGAAAGTTATTTCGTCCTGATTGTAATTTTTGGAGTAAATGAGATCAAGAGGAAAAATTTAGTTCAAATTGGTAAAATTATTTTATTATATTGTTTATTAGGAAGGATGGAAATCGTTTAATTTTCTTGTTAGTTTGGTTTTTATGGTTTTTGGACTTGGTTTTTAAATACCAAAAACTTGGTTTTTTTGTTATGGTTTTTTGGTATTTTATGCATTACAGCCCCTGTTTTTGCCCTGCTTTTCTAATGTTATCACTCATGTTAGCTAGAATATTATTAACTAGTATATTGAACACATTCTTATGACAGTTAATATGTAAAAGTCAGGTCGAAAGTGTTTAGGGCCAAGAAATAATTATGAAAAGAGTTTTCAATATAATATTTTTGAAAAAAGTTTGACGTTATAATTAATTCCAAAAAGGGAGTGTAAGAGAAACACTTCGGTGTTCTTCTGTATTTCAGGACTGTAAAGATAGTTTTTACAGTGAAAAGTTAATGAAAAACAGTGCAGGATTGCTTTTTATTTTCAAATGAGAAATCAATCATTGAAGCAAACAATATTTTTGTAAGTAATTTTAGTTTTAGTCTATGATTTTCTTTTATAAATATTGGTTTTGGTCAAGGTTTGGTTTCCTTAAATATCAGTAATCGTTCTGGTTTTTGGTTTGGTTCAATACCAGTTTTCCATCTCTGGTTTATAAGGTAAATTGTTATTTGTTACAAATTTTATATGGTGTAGTATACAATCAGAATTTCTCGTGTCAGACGTCTACTAGACATAGAGAAAAACAAAAACATTTTTTGTTATAATTTTAAAATTGAATTTCGATTTATGTTGATTATATTATAATATGATATTATACATTGCAATATGATATTTTATAAAATATTTGTATAACATCAAAGACAATCTCTGATAACATGAAATACTAATTCAAAATTAACAAATGAAAATATTTGAAAATCAAATATTATTTGAATAATTTATTTAAAATCTTTGATAATTAATAATCTTAATAAAATATAATAATGTAAAAAAAATTGTCTTTTATATAAATTAGAATGAACTTAGATTTAATTCTTCATATTGTTTTTAAAATTAATTAAAAACATCCTCATAAATAGCTGAGCTATCCTATCATAAAGCAATTATTTAATATATTGTAAAAATTAATTATATTGACTAAAATATTAAATTTTTAAAAAATCCTTAAATAATTTTAGATTATTTTCAATATTTTAAGTGATTTTAAATAGCTTAACTTATAATATAATGCCTCACACCAGTCACAACATTTGTAATTATAATCGTATATTTTGCCGCCTAATTATATGCAATTACATGACATCAAAAAAACATTTTCCGCGCCATCTAATAGGAAACATTGATAGGTTTTGATCTTTACTAATTTAATTTATCCAGACCCATACCCATAATTATATCAAATCTTCAAACTGCTTTCCAATTACAAAATATTTGGCATATAAATTAACCCGTTTCGTTTCACCTTGCACTTTAAAACAGCATTATTTTCTGTAGCTCTACTAAGCGTCAGTTTATTGTAGCATTTTTCCAATACATAACTTCAGAGCTTCAGAGCTTAATATGCTATATGCTTAATGGCCGAAATACATGTGCGTTTTTTAGGTGCGTTGAGGCATGCTTCGCTGCAAATATTATTTAGAACAATGGGTTTTCTATGTAACTAATTACAAAGATATTTACAAGATATTACAAGATATTTACAAGATATCTCTATTTCTAAATTTTGCTGCACGCTTTAAAGCATGCCTCAAAGCACCAAAAAATGTATTTAAAGTTGAAAGTTTTGTCAAATTCGGACATCGGTTGGATAGCATTATCTGAATCTACTTAAGTAAGTACAAATTTAACAACATTTTCGAATGAGTTCATTCATTACTTCCAGCGCTAGGTAGATAGATAATGATGAACCGCGCACATATATTTTGTATTCGTTATTTTAATATGTTTTTCTCTCTTTTTAATATTATTTATTATTATTTTTTTTTAATAAATGTCAAAAAATGATTATATATTTGATATTATTTATGATACGCAATAATAATATGAAATATAATACAATTGAAAATTGAATGTAAATAGAGAAATATAATCAATTTTATTAATTTTAGTAATTAATAATTTAATAATTTAATTCCTTATTGAATTGGGACGATTACGAAGTGGTCACGCAAAGGCAAATTCAATATAACCAACCACTTAAGAAAAATGTAAGTAGCTATATAATTTTTTTTTATCATTTTTTGTTTACATTTGGATTTTTCTCGTATAATTTCGCAAATAAAAAAATAAGTTTTATATTGTTGTGACCTCATCAGTAAGTTATCAAAAGTGGGAAATCCATTGTAATGCTGACTGTGTACAAAAACGAGTTTATTTAGTATTACTTTTTATTATTAAAGATCAGAACGTAACTATATTTTTATTAACTCCCTCTTTTTATTATTAATTATTCATTGTATATACCTTCAAATTTAGTATATAATTTTTATTCATATTTAAAATTGAATTGGTCTAGTAATTAATATATTTTTTCTTGTATTTATTCAGGATTTGGCGACGTATTATTTGTGGCAGTAGTCGATTAAAAAGACTCTACTGTTCAACTGAATTAAGGTTTAATGGAATTCCAGTGAATTTTATAAAGTATTTACATAAAAAACAGCTGATTAATAGTTAAATTGTAAATTAAAAAAAAAAAAAAAATTTAAAATTTATAATTTGTGAAATCAACAGGCTACAAAAAACTACAATAAAATTAAATAATAAAATAATGGGATCTATAAATTGTAAAAATCTATCGTCATCTACGCATGACTGTAGCGATGGAAATGGTAAGAAATTTATATTACTATACATTATAAAATTTTCATAATATTCATTCAAATTCTTTTTTGCTATAAGTTCTGTTTGATTGGATTTTTGTGCATAATATTCCATTGCCGGTGACATTGAACGAATTTGCCAATACAAAAAAAAAACTAGTTTGCCTCGCTTTAATTTTAATTTTTTTGAATTATTTCATTTCAATATTAAAAGTTCTACAGAAATATTTTTTATTTAATAAGTTCCTTCAATATGATTTTATAAATATATAAATCGTTTCTCTTTTAATGTCATTTGTCTTTAGTTGTGTAAGAATTGTTGAACAGTTCAATATATACCAAAATAAATTTTCTAAGACGAATAATTTAATTTATAAATTAATAATGCCAGGTAAATTATAATTTTAATAATAATATTTATTAATTTTTCAATTATATATTAAATAATGGATTGTTAATTTAATTGAATAGTGAATTGTTTTTATATTTTAAAAAGTTTTATTGAATATTATGACATGCTAAGTAAAATTATATATGGCCTTGAGAAATTGTGGTATCTCGATAAAATGAAAAAAAAAAAATCTATTTCGTTGTCCGTAAAACCTCGAAATTTTACTTTTTATGGCAAATATTTTTTAGACCATAATATATTTTATTACTTATACACTACAATAAAATAATTTGTATGAAATAGAATTATAATTAAAAATAACTACTGTAGAAAAATGCACTGTAAAAAAAACTTAAAATAAATTATAATTTTTATAAAGAAATAACAGTCGTCCTACTTAATATATTTACTATATTTTTAAAATAGCGCACTAAGTGAAATGATTTATGGTAAATACAAATACCAATATATTATTAATATATTTAAATCTTGAAAAATTAAATGTAGATTATACAAATAATTAAGTAGATTGGTATCATAAAGTTGTAATAGAAAACAGTCAAAATATTATTAGAATTATTTAAAAAAACAATACATGTTTTCATAGGATCCCTTGGAGTATGGTTGTAAATAAGATTTGTAATTATTTTGTAAAGTTTTCTTCTAAATTTTGACTTAAATTCGGTACACTTAAAAAAAAAAATATTGATTGTGGTCATAAATAATAAATATGTAAAATACGAAATTAGTATAAATCACTTAGAAATCAATTCATATACAATTTAACAATGTTTTTGAGAATACTTGCATAGATTAACAGGTTTTATCATATTTAAGGTGGTTTACATGTTGAATAGACTAAAAACTGTCAAGAACTGACTTTGATTAACACATTTAATGTCCTGTCGAAAAGTTTGTAACCAATTTGAAAAACTAGCTACACAAAATAAATCAAAAATAAAATAATTTTAAGTTTACTATCCCAATTTATTTTAATTAATTTTAAAAACTAAAAAATACACAAAAATTAATTGTTTTTTTTATTTTCATCTTTTAAAACTTTACACTGACAATCCAAACGTCCACTAACAGGTTCATTAAATTTTATTTGTGCGCTATTCAATTCATTCATCATCAATTTTTCAACAATTTTTTTTTCTTCTGTAATTATTGGTTTCTTGTCTCTTTTAACATCAACATTATTTGAATTTTTAATTTTTTTATTACATGGCGAATAATCGGAATGATCTAATAATGGTTCATCACGTAATTTTCTTTCAGCATTTAATAAACCAAATGTATGTTGAATTTGTAAATCAATATTTTCTCTTTGTATCATTAATGTTTGTAAAACTGTAAAATATTGTCCTTTTGGTATTTCCCAATGTGTCCAATCATTATCATATTCAATTGGTTTCTGATTTGATAAATTTTGTATTGGTAAAACTGGTAATTTTATTGTAGGTGTTGCTACTGGTAATGGTAAATAATCAATATTTAATTTATATAAACTTTTTGATTGATTTAAAATATTTGGATTAATTGTTGTAGTAGTTTTAACATGTTTACGGCGAGCTACTGATATTCTATGTTTTCTTGGTTTTATATTAGTTCTTCTAACAGAATAATGATTTCGATTATGTTTCCTATTTGAAGTTTCTAATGAAATTCTTTGAGTATCATTTGAAACAGGAATTACTTCACTGAGCACGTATGATATTGTAACAATTATGATTGAAATGATCTGAAAATAGTATTTGTTAAAAATTACAAAAAAAAAAATGTTTTGTTGTGATGCGTCTTACCAGAAACTTCATTTTTTGAAAACTAATTTTTTATTTGTTATTGAAAATTTCTTTTATATGAAAAATTCTCATTAAACACTAAGAAAAACCACCTTAAAATGAAAACAAGTTTAATAAAATGATAAGTACCGGTTTATTTTTTATTTTGATTATTACATTAAATTTTTGGGTAAATGACCTGAATTTCCAATGATTACAAAATTAGAAATTTCATATACAGGGTGAATTTAAAATATTTGATACCCGATTCATTTGCTCATTCTAAGGAAAAACATTGTAGTGATATTTGTTTGAAAGCCGGACCACTGGGATGGTAGTTATTTTTTTAAATGGATGTAGGCCAAATACATATTTATAAAATATTTTATTAAGTAACCCCCCCCCCCCCCTATTTTCCCATACTTGGAATCACTTTCAAGCTATGCTAAAAATGAATTGAATTGTCTTTACTTGAAGCGATAATGGTAAAATTCATTATAACTTCGAAAATATACATGCAATAATTAAAAATAATCGCTTCAAATTTCCTTACCGGTTTTACATTATTATTAACCTAACTAAACTATCATTCCACGAGCTGCCCAATATAATAGAAATTCTGTTTAGATGATACGCTATGTTGTGTGGTCTTCTTAGACGAAACTGAGCTACTGCATGTCTTCTGGGAGCTTGTGCAATTGTGGTGTAGAATTCGTGTACATTTTTTTATTTACTTCTGTGTTGTAATTGTTTTTTTTTTTATTATTTATCATGATTGTACTTTTTAATTTGTTTCAATCTGGAGTCGATGATTGTTAATGTAGCACCGTTTTTGACTAATTTATCTACTTTTCCTTTACCTGTGAGCTGTGATGTTAGTGTATGCGGATAATTTTTAAATATTATATCTTCTTTGTTGTAATGCAGAGTATTATTTTCTAATATATTTGGCTGTGCCTGTATCTGTTTTAATTTCATAGCTATGTAATTTTTAACTTTCTGAACTTTATATTTAGAATATAGCAGTTTGTAAAATTTAGTGTTGTTACATCAGTTTTTTTTTTTGTTATCTAATTCCAATATAATATAATTTTCAGATCATAAAAAAACAAATGATGAATATATTGAAGAAGCTGTTTGCAATGTTGAAGATATTCTGGATAATGAAATGAAAGCATTTAATATTGGTGAAGATAATCGAGTTTTATTAGTTAATCAATATGGTAAACTATCAGCACTTGGTCCAAATTGTTCACATTATGGTGCACCACTAGTTAATGGTGTCTTAGGTGATGGACATGTTAAATGTCCATGGCATGGAGCTTGTTTTAATACAAAAACTGGTGATATTGAAGATTTCCCTGGCTTAGATTCAATACCATGTCATACTGTTAAGGTACAAAATGGTAAAGTTATTGTACGTGCAAAAAAATCAGAATTAGAAAATAAAAAACGTATTAAAAATATGGTAAAACGTGATCCAAGTAATGAGAAAACATTTGTTATAATTGGTGGTGGACCAGCTGGTGGTGTTTGTGCAGAAACATTACGACAAGAAAAATTCACCGGTCGCATTATAATGATATGCCAAGAAAACGCATTACCATATGATCGTGTTAAAGTAACAAAAGCTATGAATACTGAATTAGATAAATTAGAATTAAGAACACCAGAATTTTATAATGCTCATTCAATTGATATAATGTTAGGTGTTACGGCAACAAAAATAAATACAGATGAGAAAATTATATATTGTTCAACTGATGGTAAAATTAAATATGATAAAGTTTTTATAGCAACTGGATCTGTACCAGTTAAAATTGCAATACCAGAATCTGATCGCCTTGAAAATATATTGACAATAAGAAATTATATTGATGCACATAAAATTGAGAAACTTTTATGTGAACCAATTGATGTTGTTTGTTTGGGTTCAAGTTTTATATCATTAGAAGCGGCTGCTTATTGTGTTAAAAAAGCAAAATCGGTAAGTAAATAATGTTTTCTAAATTAAATAATTTAAAAATCTAAAATTTAATTATCTATTAACTATTTTTTTTTTGCTCAAAACAATCTGATTAGATTTTAATTTGTCATTCACGTCAAATATATAGTTTCCAAATACTACGGGCGATATTAGTTACAAGACCCTTACAGAGCTAATTTATCAACTAACTTTATAAGTTAATTAATAATTCTAATTTTTGAATAACATTAGAAAAATTACGCGCTGATTCTCTAAGCTACAATATTACGGATTTCGACTAACCTGTCAAAAACGTTTAAAAGAAATCCACACTCTTTTAAAGGGATTATAGTAGTATACTAAATTTCCTCTATAAATTCTCCAATTAACTAACAGCACAACTCATCCAAAATCTAATACCTGTAGATTAATAAAACTTCAAAGATTTCATAGCTCTCTCCAGTATTATTTAAAGTATATTGAAGAAATATATGTCGTCAACCCGTGGTTTGTAAAATCTGAATATAAAAATATTATTCTATTCTAAACTAAAAATTACTTTAAAAAAACACAAATTGTTATTTATCTTAATCAGTTTTAGTATAATCTTTTTAAGTACTATACTTTGTAATAATTTATTATTACCTTATCAATTTGAGTAATTAATCAGCTTATTTAAACCCACAACATAACAACACTGATAATTTATTAATTACATAACAAAAATCATGGATAAATTTATATATATTTTTTTAAATGCATTTATTTTGTGTAATAAAATTCAAATAATATAATAAAATATAAGTATATAATATAAAAAAATTTAAATAATTTCAATTTATGTGATGTTTATTTACGAACAAAAGAATAAGTTAATCACAATATAATATAATAATGATTAAATTCTAATGAAGCGCTATGGCTCTGCTAATAATTGTATTTTCTTATGGTTTTTCTAACTGGCCAACTTCATATAAATATGCGCCCAATACTTTTGTACCTTGTACATAATTATATACATCTAATTTTTCATTTTGTGAATGTGCACCATCATCAGATGCCCCAACTGGTATTAATGCAACATTTTTACCAGTTGCTTCTTGTAATGTTATTGTAACTGGTATTGAACCACCTTCTCTAGTCATATCTGGATTTACATTAAATACATATTTTATAGCCATTTTAGCAGCTTCATAATGTGGATGTTTTGGATCTTCAGTCCATGTTTTACCACCATGTGCCATATGGCATTTCATTGTGTTTGGTGAACCACGTTCCTCCCATTTCTTATTTATATATTCAACAACACATTTTTCAATTTCTTCGGGCTCTTGATTTGGTACAATACGTAATGAAAATTTACCAATTACTTTTCGTGGTATTACAGTTTTTTGACCAGGTTCATAAAATGCACCCTCAATACCATGTATTGATAAACTTGGAAAACGCCAACGATTTTGTAATATTTTTGTTTTATCCTCATTATGACGTAATTGCTTAACACCAATATCTTTTTTATATTCTTCAACATCAAAATCAATTGATTTATATAATTCATGTTCATCTGATTCCAATGGTTTAACATTTTCATTAATATTATCAATTAATATATTACCATTGTTATCAGTTAATGTATTTAATAAATATATTAAATCTGGCATACCTTCATTTACAGTACCACCAAATACACCAGAATGTAAATCTTTTGATGAACATTCAATTTCTATATAAAAATAACAAATACCTCTTAAACCATATGTTATACATGGTTTATTTTTACCCAACCAATAATTATCTGATATACATACAAAATCAACATTTTTAAGAAATGCATTTTTTTCAGCAAATAAAAGTTCATCTAATCCTTCACTGCCACTTTCTTCCATACCTAAATGAAAAGAAATAAAATACAAAAATTAAAACTTATGTTTTCTTTAGATTAATTAAAAGTTTTATAGCTCTTAATAGTTTTCTAATCAATTCACAGAAAAACAGAAGTTACAGACGTAACTATTTCAAATTTAGGTCAAAATTGCTTTTTCTATAAATTGACTATAGTTATTCGACTACTTTAATAATTCTTTTATACTTTTAAATGTTTACCTTCAAGTACAAATTTCACATTAACTGGCAAATCAATTTTTAACATTTGATATGCTTCAATAGCATGTATCCAACATAAAACTGGTCCTTTATCATCAGTACTACCACGTGCATACATTTTACCTTCTTTTTCAGTTAATTCAAATGGTTCAGTATCCCAGCCATCTTCTTTTAATGCTGGCTGTACATCTAAATGTCCATAAATTAATACAGTATTTTTTTGTGGATCATGTCCTAATTGGGCAAATATAACATTTGGTAATGGTATTTCACTACCATCTGGTAATTCCTGTTTACCAACATCCATTAATTTACATGTTGCACCTAATTTTTTCAATCTATTTGATGTCCATTCCATCATTTTTTGTACTTCCTTACGATGATCTGGCCATGCTGATACTGATTTAATAGCACATACAGTACGTAATGTTTCAATATAACATTTTTGTTTGCTATCAATTTCACTAAATAAACGTTCTAAATCATTTGGTATATAGGTTGGTACATCTGATGATGCCATTTTTCGTTTATTAATCTTTATTTCAAAAAAAAAAATATACAACAAGAATTAATAAAATAAATGAATTTAATTTTTATTCAAAAGAATTTAAAGAGAAATATATTGACAAAATATTGACTGACGACGACAATGATGTGTTAATTATTGAAATGTTTAATTTGCACTGACTGCTAAAATAATTTAACGATACAGTTTACTTATTTTTATTGTTTTTAATTGTAATATTTGAGAGAATTTTAATCTATTTATATATAAATAAAATTGGATAACGTTTAATAAATTATGGGTTGTTTACTTAGTCATTTTTTTTTTAGTTTTTATGTGGTGTTTCTCTCACTTTTTTTGATTAATCATTATCATTACACATTATTTCTATATATAAAAAATAGAATTTGAAGTCTCTGTTGTTGTTGTAGTTGATATGATTACATGAGAAGCGAGTAAAAAAATTGAATTTATATCATAAAATTATGGTTTATGATTCCAAGCTTTTTGTTTTTTTTTACTAAAATATATAATTTATAAACATATAAATTTACTGATAATGTCATGTCAACGTGATATCTTTGTATATTTTTTACATTGGACTTTAAATTCTAAATTGATTTTTTTTTTATATAACACGATATTATATTGTGGGTAGACAAGAGTTTTCAGAACCACAAAACAATAAACTTACTTGACAGTACTTTGATAATGATAAAAATTGCTGTTGTTGTCGTTGTTGTTCTTTTTCTTTATTACAATTTACGTGATATTGATGAGAATTTATGAATTTATTATTATGTTTAATAAAATTTATAACTTTTGTTTGCTGACATCTACTAATTTGATGACGTACACAAGTTGTAATTATTTGCAGCATGCCGGTAACTTTTTTCTTGTTTTTTTTTTTCTTATATTTTTTTTTTTTGTTGTATATCAAAAAAAAATCAATACCTTTTTATATAAAAGATGGCAGTGTAATCGGAAAAAAGATTTTTTAAAATATGCAACAACAAAAAAAGTAAATTTTTGTTAGTTTGGTTTAAATTATTTATATATCCATACTAAAGTTTCGATTTATTTTAATAATTTTAGGAATTGGGTTATGCACTTTATATTAGTAAGAAAAAGGTTTTATGTTTTCACTATGTCCATAGTTCATCTGTAGTCGGCTATTCTGCGGATTTGGATTTCCAAATCGGGTGACAATATTAAATAGTGATCCATCTATTTGTTGACCGTTGCATTGAAACCGGGAATTAACTGAGATACGAAAGCCCAACCCCCTTAAAAATTAGTGTATCAATAACGGGTAGAAACTTCAAACCATTAGCTAGCCAAAAGTTCTAGTTAATTTCCCCAATCCTTAGTACTTTATAATAACTGACCAATTAATTAATTGGCTTAACTCAAACGGACGAATTCAAATAATAAATTTCCATCAACATTATCAAAATTGTAACAATTAGAATGCTTGATGAAATATATATAAAATGTCATTTTAACTAAATTTACTATTTTTTTTATCATTTCTATCAGGTAACTGTAATTTTTCGAAGTGATGCTCCATTTAAAAATAGTTTTGGTAAAGATATTGGTATGCAATTAAAAAAACTTTTTGAAGATAATGGTGTTAAAATGTTGGGACGCAATGATATCAAAAAATGTATTGGTAAAAATGGTAAAATCACATCGATTGAATTAAAAAATGATACAATATTACCATGTGATTTATTTATAATGGGTACGGGTGGTCAGCCTTGTACACAATTTTTAAATAATTCTGGTATTAAAATAAATAAGAATGGTACTATTGATACTGATAAATATTTAATGGCTTTAAGTTGTCCAGATGTTTATATTGGTGGTGATATTGCTAATGCACCAGTATTTGCAAGTAATAATAAACTTGCTGCTATTGGTCATTATCAAGTAGCACAGTATCATGGTAAAATAGCAGCTGCTAATATGGCAGGAAATATTAAAGAATTACGTACAGTACCATTCTTTTGGACACAATTATTTAATAAAAACTTTCGATTTGCTGGTTATGGAATTCCTTTTGAGGTAAATTATTATAATTAATATTTTAATATTTTGAAAATAATTATAAATTTTAATTAATTGTTATTGTTTTAGCTTGCAATCAAAGGAAAACTTGAAGATTATAGTTTCGTTGTATTCTTTATGGATAAAGATGGCTATGTAATTTCTATAGCTGCATGTGGTCGTGATCCAGTTGTATCACAATTTGCTGAATTCTTAAGGCAAGGAAGAAAATTACATAAAGATGATGTATGCGAAAGTACATTTGGATGGGTGAAACAATTGAATCAAAAATAATTATATATTTTGTTTTTACAGTATTTATTTAAAGTAGTAATCTATTTGAAGTTAAAACATTATTTTGTATTTGTATTATGATTAATAAAAAGCACAGTTCTTATTTATTGTTAAAGTGGGTTTATATTAAAATTTAGTAATCCTTTAGCTCACTGGTCGATTGTAAATTATTTTACTCAAGAATATATAGTTACATTAATTAATATTATGATACAATATTACCATGTAGAAATAAAACGTAATTTTCAACCGATTTCTTTATTTTTTAAAGCAAATTGATAAAAGGATGTCTCTTTATGAAATATCATTCATTTAATAATATTATTGTCCTCCAGATTATTTAAAATGGCAAAAATACAGAAAATTAAGTGTTTTTTTTTTTAAATGAAGAAATCATTATTTTGTTAATATGCTTTGTCATATTTAGCACAGATTAAATCCAATTGAGCTTTAAACTTTAAATGAATATATTAGCGAAATGGATTTGTTGATTGATATTTTCTGAATTAAAATTGACTAATCTGAATTACAATTGATACTTTCTGAATTACACTTGCAAAAGGTGGAAATTATATAAGAAAGGTTTGAATATTTAATAAATTATTAGAATTACACTTGAAAAAGGTGGAAATTATATGAGAAAGGTTTGAACATTTAATAAATTATTAGAATTAATTACACTCGGAAAAGGTGGAAATTATATGATAAAGGTTTGAATATTTCAAAAAATTATTAGGCTTACACTTGGTAAAGGTGGAAATTATATGAGAAAGGTTTGGACAATAATAAAAATATAGCACAAGATATTAAAAGTTGGGAAAACCTAAAAAAATTAAGTAAAAGTTAAAAATGTGTAGAAATATTAAGAAATATTAACTCATAATAAAAAATTGGAAAAAACGTACAATAAAATGATAAAAAATGTAATAAATTTAATGTAATAATTTACTTACCTCAAATGATACAAATTCAAAATGGCTGAATATACAAAAAAAAATTGCTTTTAATAAATTCTTGAAATTATTTTTCACACAAACACTAAAAAAACACTTTATCATTTTTAATTTTCATTTACAATTATATATTTTTATAATTTTCATTATATTTAAAGATTAAATTGCAAGGAAATATAAATTTTCTATAATTAACACTTTCACTTTAAAAAAAATTTAAATTTAAATTGAATTATAATAAATATTTTCACAAAAAAAAAAATAAAAACCTGAAAATTTTCTATTTTAATTCACTTAAAGCGGTTTTAAATATATAAAAAACTCAGAAAAAAATAATTTTTTAACAATTTTTATTCGATAAATATTTAAAAACCTTATAATTTTATTATTTTTTAATATTTAGCGAGGCAAAAAGTAAATTAATTTAATTTTAATTAATTTTTTTCACTACCGAGAACAGAAACGACTTTTTAACAACGACAATAAATATCAACTAAGAAAAAGAGGTGTGTCCTAATAATAATTTTAAATGAAATAAAAAAATTGCGAAATATAAAAGGGCGCGAAATTTGTATTTGAAAATATCGTTTGATTTATAAATGGATGAAATTATAATTGAAAATAAATTTTAAAAAATTATAAAATAATATAAATTTAAATTATATAATTGATATTTATAATATCTAAATAAATTTATATATGTATAATTGCTGTTGTTTGTATATAAAATCATTTTTGGTTATATTTATTACGAGTAGCTAGAATAATTAGTGTTTGGTTGTGTTCAGTTGGAATTACTGGTCCAAAAAATGGTTTTGGCTAAAACTTGTTTTCTAGACTTCTCGAGGTCGGGGTGACAAAGTATTCGGCGTAGGAGTAATGTTGGGAGTGCGTAGCTCAGAAAACTGTCGCCCAAATCAAAAATGTTCAATATAAAATTCCAAATTATTTATTATTACCTCTTTAATTTGCAAATTTCAGATTCGTAGATCAAATCGGTTTAAAAATAAAAAAAAAAAAAAAAAAAATTCAATAAACTGAAAAAGTACCTAAAAATTCTTTGTACTTTAGAATCTATAATGAAGTGTAAATTTTTAAAAACTTATTTTCTAAACGGATTGATATCCGAATTTGGATTTTGGACAGCAAAGGGACAAGACAAAATAAATGGGACCTTCCTTTATATATTTTTGGTTTCGTACCCACCCTTCAAATATATGGCACCAAATCACTATAATCTTTGCTCCTGGGTAACTAAGAGGGATGAAGTAAAAATTAAGTATAATGTTCTATGAAATTAACTATTTCTTTAAAATGTATTACTGTGCCAAATTTCAATAGATTATCTTTGTTCCGTGAACCGCAATGGAGGTGTGAAAAGTGTATATATTTATGTTTGGGAGGCCGTAGCTCCGAAAGCTGTCCCACAAATCAAAAATGTTATATAGCAAATTCCAATTTATTTTTGATTATCTATTTACTGTCCAAATTTCAGCTTCGTAGATCAATCGGTTTAAAAAATAAAAAAAATATATATTAATTTTCGATAAACTGAAAAAGTACCTAAAAATTCTTTGTACTTTAGAATCTATAATGAAGTGTAAATTTTTAAAAACTTATTTTCTAAACGGATTGATATACGAATTTGGATTTTGGACAGCAAAGGGACAAGAAAAAATAAATGGGACCATCCTTTATATATTTTTGGTTTCGTACCGAGGCTTCCAATATATGGCACCAAATCACTATAATCTTTGCTCCTGGGTAAATAAGAGGGATGAAGTAAAAATTAAGTATAATGTTCTACGAAATTAACTATTTCCTTAAAATGTATTACTGTTCCAAATTTCAATAGATTATCTTTGTTCCGTGAACCGCAATGGAGGTGTGAAAAGTGTATATATTTATGTTTCGGAGGCCGTAGCTCCGAAAGCTGTCCCGCAAATCAAAAATGTTATATAGCAAATTCCAATTTATTTTTTCTTGTCACTTTGCTGTTCAAAATCCAAATTCGTATATCAATCCGTTTAGAAAATAAGTTTTTCAAAATTTACACTTCATTATAGGTTCTAAAGTACAAAGAATTTTTAGGTACTTTTTCAGTTTATCGAAAATTAATATATTTTTTTTTATTTTTTAAACCAATTGATCTACGAAGCTGAAATTTGGACAGTAAATAGATAATCAAAAATAAATTGAAATTTGCTATATGACATTTTTGATTTGCGGGACAGCTTTCGGAGTTACGGCCTCCGAAACATAAATATATACACTTTTCACACCTCCATTGCGGTTCACGGAACAAAGATAATCTATTGAAATTTGGCACAGTAATACATTTTAAAGAAATAGTTAATTTCATAGAACATTATACTTAATTTTTACTTCATCCCTCTTAGTTACCCAGGAGCAAAGATTATAGTGATTTGGTGCCATATATTTGAAGGGTGGGTTCGAAACCAAAAATATATAAAGGAAGGTCCCATTTATTTTTCTTGTCCCTTTGCTGTCCAAAATCCAAATTCGTATATCAATCCGTTTAGAAAATAAGTTTTTCAAAATTTACACTTCATTATAGGTTCTAAAGTACAAAGAATTTTTAGGTACTTTTTCAGTTTATCGAAAATTAATATATTTTTTTTATATTTTTTAAACCGATTGATCTACGAAGCTGAAATTTCGACAGTAAATAGATAATCAAAAATAAATTGGAATTTGCTATATAACATTTTTGATTTGCGGGACAGCTTTCGGAGCTACGGCCTCCGAAACATAAATATATACACTTTTCACACCTCCATTGCGGTTCCCGGAACAAAGATAATCTATTGAAATTTGGAACAGTAATACATTTTAAGGAAATAGTTAATTTCGTAGAACATTATACTTAATTTTTACTTCATCCCTCTTAGTTACCCAGGAGCCAAGATTATAGTGATTTGGTGCCATATATTGGAAGCCTGGGTACGAAACCAAAAATATATAAAGGAAGGTCCCATTTATTTTTCTTGTCCCTTTGCTGTCCAAAATCCAAATTCGTATATCAATCCGTTTAGAAAATAAGTTTTTCAAAATTTACACTTCATTATAGATTCTAAAGTACAAAGAATTTTTAGGTACTTTTTCAGTTTATTGAAAATTAATATATTTTTTTTTATTTTTTAAACCAATTGATTATTGATCTACGAAGCTGAAATTTCGACAGTAAATAGATAATCAAAAATAAATTGGAATTTGCTATATAACATTTTTGATTTGCGGGACAGCTTTCGGAGCGGAGGCCGTTCCCAAACATAAATATATACACTTTTCACACCTCCATTGCGGTTTACGGAACAAAGATAATCTATTGAAATTTCGAACAGTAATACATTTTAAGGAAATAGTTAATTTCGTAGAACATTTTACTTAATTTTTACTTCATCCCTCTAAGTTACCCAGGAGCAAAGATTATAGTGATTTGGTGCCATATATTTGAAGGGTGGGTACGAAACCAAAAATATATAAAGGAAGGTCCCATTTATTTTTTCTTGTCCCTTTGCTGTTCAAAATCCAAATTCGTATATCAATCCGTTTAGAAAATAAGTTTTTCAAAATTTACACTTCATTATAGGTTCTAAAGTACAAAGAATTTTTAGGTACTTTTTCAGTTTATCGAAAATTAATATATTTTTTTTTATTTTTTAAACCAATTGATCTACGAAGCTGAAATTTGGACAGTAAATAGATAATCAAAAATAAATTGAAATTTGCTATATGACATTTTTGATTTGTGGGACAGCTTTCGGAGCTACGGCCTCCCAAACATAAATATATACACTTTTCACACCTCCATTGCGGTTTACGGAACAAAGATAATCTATTGAAATTTCGAACAGTAATACATTTTAAGGAAATAGTTCATTTCGTAGAACATTTTACTTAATTTTTACTTCATCCCTCTTATTTACCCAGGAGCAAAGATTATAGTGATTTGGTGCCATATATTGGAAGCCTCGGTACGAAACCAAAAATATATAAAGGATGGTCCCATTTATTTTTTCTTGTCCCTTTGCTGTCCAAAATCCAAATTCGTATATCTATCCGTTTAGAAAATAAGTTTTTCAAAATTTACACTTCATTATAGGTTCTAAAGTACAAAGAATTTTTAGGTACTTTTTCAGTTTATCGAAAATTAATATATTTTTTTTTATTTTTTAAACCAATTGATTATTGATCTACGAAGCTGAAATTTCGACAGTAAATAGATAATCAAAAATAAATTGGAATTTGCTATATAACATTTTTGATTTGCGGGACAGCTTTCGGAGCGGAGGCCGTTCCCAAACATAAATATATACACTTTTCACACCTCCATTGCGGTTTACGGAACAAAGATAATCTATTGAAATTTCGAACAGTAATACATTTTAAGGAAATAATTAATTTCGTAGAACATTTTACTTAATTTTTACTTCATCCCTCTAAGTTACCCAGGAGCAAAGATTATAGTGATTTGGTGCCATATATTTGAAGGGTGGGTACGAAACCAAAAATATATAAAGGAAGGTCCCATTTATTTTTTCTTGTCCCTTTGCTGTTCAAAATCCAAATTCGTATATCAATCCGTTTAGAAAATAAGTTTTTCAAAATTTACACTTCATTATAGGTTCTAAAGTACAAAGAATTTTTAGGTACTTTTTCAGTTTATCGAAAATTAATATATTTTTTTTTATTTTTTAAACCAATTGATCTACGAAGCTGAAATTTGGACAGTAAATAGATAATCAAAAATAAATTGAAATTTGCTATATGACATTTTTGATTTGCGGGACAGCTTTCGGAGCTACGGCCTCCGAAACATAAATATATACACTTTTCACACCTCCATTGCGGTTCACGGAACAAAAATAATCTATTGAAATTTCGAACAGTAATACATTTTAAGGAAATAATTAATTTCGTAGAACATTTTACTTAATTTTTACTTCATCCCTCTAAGTTACCCAGGAGCAAAGATTATAGTGATTTGGTGCCATATATTTGAAGGGTGGGTACGAAACCAAAAATATATAAAGGAAGGTCCCATTTATTTTTTCTTGTCCCTTTGCTGTTCAAAATCCAAATTCGTATATCAATCCGTTTAGAAAATAAGTTTTTCAAAATTTACACTTCATTATAGATTCTAAAGTACAAAGAATTTTTAGGTACTTTTTCAGTTTATTGAAAATTAATATATTTTTTTTTATTTTTTAAACCAATTGATTATTGATCTACGAAGCTGAAATTTCGACAGTAAATAGATAATCAAAAATAAATTGGAATTTGCTATATAACATTTTTGATTTGCGGGACAGCTTTCGGAGCGGAGGCCGTTCCCAAACATAAATATATACACTTTTCACACCTCCATTGCGGTTTACGGAACAAAGATAATCTATTGAAATTTGGAACAGTAATACATTTTAAGGAAATAGTTAATTTCGTAGAACATTATACTTAATTTTTACTTCATCCCTCTTAGTTACCCAGGAGCAAAGATTATAGTGATTTGGTGCCATATATTGGAAGCCTGGGTACGAAACCAAAAATATATAAAGGAAGGTCCCATTTATTTTTCTTGTCCCTTTGCTGTCCAAAATCCAAATTCGTATATCAATCCGTTTAGAAAATAAGTTTTTAAAAATTTACACTTCATTATAGATTCTAAAGTACAAAGAATTTTTAGGTACTTTTTCAGTTTATCGAAAATTAATATATTTTTTTTTTATTTTTTAAACTAATTGATCTACGAAGCTGAAATTTGGACAGTAAATAGATAATCAAAAATAAATTGAAATTTGCTATATGACATTTTTGATTTGCGGGACAGCTTTCGGAGCTACGGCCTCCGAAACATAAATATATACACTTTTCACACCTCCATTGCGGTTCCCGGAACAAAGATAATCTATTGAAATTTGGAACAGTAATACATTTTAAGGAAATAATTAATTTCGTAGAACATTATACTTAATTTTTACTTCATCCCTCTTAGTTACCCAGGAGCAAAGATTATAGTGATTTGGTGCCATATATTGGAAGCCTGGGTACGAAACCAAAAATATATAAAGGAAGGTCCCATTTATTTTTCTTGTCCCTTTGCTGTCCAAAATCCAAATTCGTATATCAATCCGTTTAGAAAATAAGTTTTTAAAAATTTACACTTCATTATAGATTCTAAAGTACAAAGAATTTTTAGGTACTTTTTCAGTTTATCGAAAATTAATATATTTTTTTTTTATTTTTTAAACCAATTGATCTACGAAGCTGAAATTTGGACAGTAAATAGATAATCAAAAATAAATTGAAATTTGCTATATGACATTTTTGATTTGCGGGACAGCTTTCGGAGCTACGGCCTCCGAAACATAAATATATACACTTTTCACACCTCCATTGCGGTTCCCGGAACAAAGATAATCTATTGAAATTTGGAACAGTAATACATTTTAAGGAAATAGTTAATTTCGTAGAACATTATACTTAATTTTTACTTCATCCCTCTTAGTTACCCAGGAGCCAAGATTATAGTGATTTGGTGCCATATATTGGAAGGCTGGATACGAAACCAAAAATATATAAAAGAAGGTCCCATTTATTTTTTCTTGTCCCTTTGCTGTCCAAAATCCAAATTCGTATATCAATCCGTTTAGAAAATAAGTTTTTCAAAATTTACACTTCATTATAGGTTCTAAAGTACAAAGAATTTTTAGGTACTTTTTCAGTTTTTCGAAAATTAATATATTTTTTTTTATTTTTTAAACCGATTGATCTACGAAGCTGAAATTTGGACAGTAAATAGATAATCAAAAATAAATTGGAATTTGCTATATAACATTTTTGATTTGCGGGACAGCTTTCGGAGCGGAGGCCGTTCCCAAACATAAATATATACACTTTTCACACCTCCATTGCGGTTTACGGAACAAAGATAATCTATTGAAATTTGGAACAGTAATACATTTTAAGGAAATAGTTAATTTCGTAGAACATTATACTTAATTTTTACTTCATCCCTCTTAGTTACCCGGAGCAAAGATTATAGTGATTTGGTGCCATATATTGGAAGCCTGGGTACGAAACCAAAAATAAATAAAGGAAGGTCCCATTTATTTTTCTTGTCCCTTTGCTGTCCAAAATCCAAATTCGTATATCAATCCGTTTAGAAAATAAGTTTTTAAAAATTTACACTTCATTATAGATTCTAAAGTACAAAGAATTTTTAGGTACTTTTTCAGTTTATCGAAAATTAATATATTTTTTTTTTATTTTTTAAACCAATTGATCTACGAAGCTGAAATTTGGACAGTAAATAGATAATCAAAAATAAATTGAAATTTGCTATATGACATTTTTGATTTGCGGGACAGCTTTCGGAGCTACGGCCTCCGAAACATAAATATATACACTTTTCACACCTCCATTGCGGTTCCCGGAACAAAGATAATCTATTGAAATTTGGAACAGTAATACATTTTAAGGAAATAGTTAATTTCATAGAACATTATACTTAATTTTTACTTCATCCCTCTTAGTTACCCAGGAGCAAAGATTATAGTGATTTGGTGCCATATATTTGAAGGGTGGGTTCGAAACCAAAAATATATAAAGGATGGTCCCATTTATTTTTTCTTGTCCCTTTGCTGTCCAAAATCCAAATTCGTATATCTATCCGTTTAGAAAATAAGTTTTTCAAAATTTACACTTCATTATAGATTCTAAAGTACAAAGAATTTTTAGGTACTTTTTCAGTTTATCGAAAATTAATATATTTTTTTTTATTTTTTAAACCAATTGATCTACGAAGCTGAAATTTGGACAGTAAATAGATAATCAAAAATAAATTGAAATTTGCTATATGACATTTTTGATTTGCGGGACAGCTTTCGGAGCTACGGCCTCCGAAACATAAATATATGTATACACTTTTCACACCTCCATTGCGGTTCACGGAACAAAGATAATCTATTGAAATTTGGAACAGTAATACATTTTAAGGAAATAGTTAATTTCGTAGAACATTATACTTAATTTTTACTTCATCCCTCTAAGTTACCCAGGAGCAAAGATTATAGTGATTTGGTGCCATATATTTGAAGGGTGGGTACGAAACCAAAAATATATAAAGGAAGGTCCCATTTATTTTTTCTTGTCCCTTTGCTGTCCAAAATCCAAATTCGTATATCAATCCGTTTAGAAAATAAGTTTTTCAAAATTTACACTTCATTATAGGTTCTAAAGTACAAAGAATTTTTAGGTACTTTTTCAGTTTATCGAAAATTAATATATTTTTTTTTATTTTTTAAACCGATTGATCTACGAAGCTGAAATTTGGACAGTAAATAGATAATCAAAAATAAATTGAAATTTGCTATATGACATTTTTGATTTGCGGGACAGCTTTCGGAGCGGAGGCCGTTCCCAAACATAAATATATACACTTTTCACACCTCCATTGCGGTTTACGGAACAAAGATAATCTATTGAAATTTCGAACAGTAATACATTTTAAGGAAATAGTTAATTTCGTAGAACATTTTACTTAATTTTTACTTCATCCCTCTTAGTTACCCAGGAGCAAAGATTATAGTGATTTGGTGCCATATATTTGAAGGGTGGGTGCGAAACCAAAAATATATAAAGGAAGGTCCCATTTATTTTTTCTTGTCCCTTTGCTGTTCAAAATCCAAATTCGTATATCAATCCGTTTAGAAAATAAGTTTTTCAAAATTTACACTTCATTATAGGTTCTAAAGTACAAAGAATTTTTAGGTACTTTTTCAGTTTATCGAAAATTAATATATTTTTTTTTTATTTTTTAAACCGATTGATCTACGAAGCTAAAATTTCGACAGTAAATAGATAATCAAAAATAAATTGAAATTTACTATATGACATTTTTGATTTGCGGGACAGCTTTCGGAGCTACGGCCTCCGAAACATAAATATATACACTTTTCACACCTCCATTGCGGTTCACGGAACAAAGATAATTTATTGAAATTTGGCACAGTAATACATTTTAAGGAAATAGTTAATTTCATAGAACATTTTACTAATTTTTACTTCATCCCTCTAAGTTACCCAGGAGCAAAGATTATAGTGATTTGGTGCCATATATTTGAAGGGTGGGTACGAAACCAAAAATATATAAAGGAAGGTCCCATTTATTTTATCTTGTCCCTTTGCTGTTCAAAATCCAAATTCGTATATCAATCCGTTTAGAAAATAAGTTTTTCAAAATTTACACTTCATTATAGGTTCTAAAGTACAAAGAATTTTTAGGTACTTTTTCAGTTTATCGAAAATTAATATATTTTTTTTTATTTTTTAAACCGATTGATCTACGAAGCTGAAATTTGGACAGTAAATAGATAATCAAAAATAAATTGAAATTTGCTATATGACATTTTTGATTTGCGGGACAGCTTTCGGAGCGGAGGCCGTTCCCAAACATAAATATATACACTTTTCACACCTCCATTGCGGTTTACGGAACAAAGATAATCTATTGAAATTTCGAACAGTAATACATTTTAAGGAAATAGTTAATTTCGTAGAACATTTTACTTAATTTTTACTTCATCCCTCTTAGTTACCCAGGAGCAAAGATTATAGTGATTTGGTGCCATATATTTGAAGGGTGGGTGCGAAACCAAAAATATATAAAGGAAGGTCCCATTTATTTTTTCTTGTCCCTTTGCTGTTCAAAATCCAAATTCGTATATCAATCCGTTTAGAAAATAAGTTTTTCAAAATTTACACTTCATTATAGGTTCTAAAGTACAAAGAATTTTTAGGTACTTTTTCAGTTTATCGAAAATTAATATATTTTTTTTTTATTTTTTAAACCGATTGATCTACGAAGCTAAAATTTCGACAGTAAATAGATAATCAAAAATAAATTGAAATTTACTATATGACATTTTTGATTTGCGGGACAGCTTTCGGAGCTACGGCCTCCGAAACATAAATATATACACTTTTCACACCTCCATTGCGGTTCACGGAACAAAGATAATTTATTGAAATTTGGCACAGTAATACATTTTAAGGAAATAGTTAATTTCATAGAACATTATACTTAATTTTTACTTCATCCCTCTTAGTTACCCAAGAGCAAAGATTATAGGGATTTGGTGCCATATATTTGAAGGGTGGGTTCGAAACCAAAAATATATAAAGGAAGGTCCCATTTATTTTTTCTTGTCCCTTTGCTGTCCAAAATCCAAATTCGTATATCAATCCGTTTAGAAAATAAGTTTTTCAAAATTTACACTTCATTATAGGTTCTAAAGTACAAAGAATTTTTAGGTACTTTTTCAGTTTATCGAAAATTAATATATTTTTTTTTATTTTTTAAACCAATTGATCTACGAAGCTGAAATTTCGACAGTAAATAGATAATCAAAAATAAATTGGAATTTGCTATATAACATTTTTGATTTGTGGGACAGCTTTCGGAGCTACGGCCTCCCAAACATAAATATATACACTTTTCACACCTCCATTGCGGTTTACGGAACAAAGATAATCTATTGAAATTTCGAACAGTAATACATTTTAAGGAAATAGTTAATTTCGTAGAACATTTTACTTAATTTTTACTTCATCCCTCTTAGTTACCCAGGAGCAAAGATTATAGTGATTTGGTGCCATATATTTGAAGGGTGGGTGCGAAACCAAAAATATATAAAGGAAGGTCCCATTTATTTTTTCTTGTCCCTTTGCTGTTCAAAATCCAAATTCGTATATCAATCCGTTTAGAAAATAAGTTTTTCAAAATTTACACTTCATTATAGGTTCTAAAGTACAAAGAATTTTTAGGTACTTTTTCAGTTTATCGAAAATTAATATATTTTTTTTTATTTTTTAAACCGATTGATCTACGAAGCTGAAATTTCGACAGTAAATAGATAATCAAAAATAAATTGGAATTTGCTATATAACATTTTTGATTTGCGGGACAGCTTTCGGAGCGGAGGCCGTTCCCAAACATAAATATATACACTTTTCACACCTCCATTGCGGTTCACGGAACAAAGATAATCTATTGAAATTTGGAACAGTAATACATTTTAAGGAAATAGTTAATTTCGTAGAACATTATACTTAATTTTTACTTCATCCCTCTTAGTTACCCAGGAGCCAAGATTATAGTGATTTGGTGCCATATATTTGAAGGGTGGGTACGAAACCAAAAATATATAAAGGAAGGTCCCATTTATTTTGTCTTGTCCCTTTGCTGTCCAAAATCCAAATTCGGATATCAATCCGTTTAGAAAATAAGTTTTTAAAAATTTACACTTCATTATAGATTCTAAAGTACAAAGAATTTTTAGGTACTTTTTCAGTTTATTGAATTTTTTTTTTTTTTTTTTATTTTTAAACCGATTTGATCTACGAATCTGAAATTTGCAAATTAAAGAGGTAATCAAAAATAATTTGGAATTTTATATTGAACATTTTTGATTTGGGCGACAGTTTTCTGAGCTACGCACTCCCAACATTACTCCTACGCCGAATACTTTGTCACCCCGACCTCGAGAAGTCTAGAAAACAAGTTTTAGCCAAAACCATTTTTTGGACCAGTAATTCCAACTGAACACAACCAAACACTAATTATTCTAGCTACTCGTAATAAATATAACCAAAAATGATTTTATATACAAACAACAGCAATTATACATATATAAATTTATTTAGATATTATAAATATCAATTATATAATTTAAATTTATATTATTTTATAATTTTTTAAAATTTATTTTCAATTATAATTTCATCCATTTATAAATCAAACGATATTTTCAAATACAAATTTCGCGCCCTTTTATATTTCGCAATTTTTTTATTTCATTTAAAATTATTATTAGGACACACCTCTTTTTCTTAGTTGATATTTATTGTCGTTGTTAAAAAGTCGTTTCTGTTCTCGGTAGTGAAAAAAATTAATTAAAATTAAATTAATTTACTTTTTGCCTCGCTAAATATTAAAAAATAATAAAATTATAAGGTTTTTAAATATTTATCGAATAAAAATTGTTAAAAAATTATTTTTTTCTGAGTTTTTTATATATTTAAAACCGCTTTAAGTGAATTAAAATAGAAAATTTTCAGGTTTTTATTTTTTTTTTGTGAAAATATTTATTATAATTCAATTTAAATTTAAATTTTTTTTAAAGTGAAAGTGTTAATTATAGAAAATTTATATTTCCTTGCAATTTAATCTTTAAATATAATGAAAATTATAAAAATATATAGTAATTGTAAATGAAAATTAAAAATGATAAAGTGTTTTTTTAGTGTTTGTGTGAAAAATAATTTCAAGAATTTATTACAAGCAATTTTTTTTTGTATATTCAGCCATTTTGAATTTGTATCATTTGAGGTAAGTAAATTATTACATTAAATTTATTACATTTTTTATCATTTTATTGTACGTTTTTTCCAATTTTTTATTATGAGTTAATATTTCTTAATATTTCTACACATTTTTAACTTTTACTTATAGGTTTTCCCAACTTTTAATATCTTGTGCTATATTTTTATTATTGTCTTCCAGATTATTTAAAATGGCAAAAATACAGAAAATGGTGTGTTTTTGTTAAAAAAAACACGGTATTTCTGTTATTTTTCATAGAAATAACGCGTAATTTTTTACCGATTTCTTTATTTTTTAAAGCAAATTGATAAAAGGATGTCTCTTTATGAAATATCATTCATTTAATAATATTAGTGTCTTCCAGATTATTTAAAATGGCAAAAATACAAAAAATGGTGTGTTTTTTTTTTTTAAATGAAGAAACCATTATTTTCTTAATATGCTTTGTCATATTTAGCACAGATTAAATCCAAGCTTTAAACTTTAAATGAATATATTAGCGAAATGGATTTGTTGATTGATATTTTCTGAATTAAAATTGACTAATCTGAATTATAATTGATACTTTCTGAATTACACTTGGAAAAGGTGGAAATTATATAAGAAAGGTTTGAATATTTAATAGATTATTAGAATTACACTTGGAAAAGGTGGAAATTATATGATAAAGGTTTGAATATTTAATAAATTACTAAAGATATTTCGAAATAAAGTTTTTTTTGTGAATAGATTTACTGACCGAAATGTAAGAATACATGTACCTACTAGTAAAAGCTTAAATTGTACTATTTATGCATAGATTAAGTCTGGTTCTGAGGCCCTCATATAATAATTACGGTCCGATTTCAGTTAACCTTTTTAACTCGTCCATTATGGTCGTCATTTGTTATTACATTCTCAATCTCATTCTCATAACATCGAGGTTCGTACATTATCTTATTTTTCTTTTTATGAATTTTAATAGTCACAGAGTATAAAAACAAAATATAATCGCTGTACCGAAAAACTGTGGGCCAGAACACTACATGGTTATGAATTCCATATACAAATAGAACCAATCATAATAGATCCCAATATAAAAAGAAACAATTGAGCTCTTCAGTTGCAAGTATGGCCAGCGCTAGCCAGTGCCAATTATTACTCTCTTGGATATATGTTAACGAATTAAATTATAAATAATAATAAAAAAAACAGCTGTTTGTGTAGGTTTCCACTTTTTCTTGAGGTAATACACTGAAAGCGTTAACTGGAATTTGGTATAATTTTTTTTTTTGTAATTCATTTACGATATTTTTGGCGTAATTTTTCTAGGTTTTTTGGGATCAGCCCATCAACTATCCAATTAGGATGAACCGCTACTGATTCTTACTACTACTTCTGCTATACTATATATACTTAAAGCAACTAAAGGTAATTCTTATATAATAAGAGATGGTATGTTAATAGATTTTGTAACTTTTTATTAAAGAAAATTGTTGTAGTACATTTTTATTAAAAGTTGTTTTAAAATGACGATTGGCGGTTACGTTTGGAAGCCGGCGCTTTAATTGTAGATTGACCTTAACAAAAAATGTAAAATACTATAGCAGCGACAAAAATAAACCGTCGCTCGATTGACGAATTTACCGTTTAATAACAAAAAAAATTATATAAAAGAAGTAAAGAAGCAACAAAATAATATTCAGTCTTCTACAAATTATTTTTTATAAAAATTATAAAAGATAAGTAATTTTAAAATTAAATGCAGAATGGACAATAATAATATTCAACCGGATGTAAATATAAAAAAGTAAGTTTACAAATTAAAATAAATTAATATGTTAATTTTAAAACCATATCCAAATACAGTTCCAGTTGTGAGGAATATGAATCTTTAACCGAAAGTCCAAGTTGTTATTCATACTGGGAAAGTGTAATTTTTTTTTAAAATATATTTATTTCTATTTCCTATAATGAATATTTTTTTATATTTATAAGTCCACTCCACCATCAAAAAAGGAACTGGAACAACGGGAACCACCAAAAAGTGAAAATTTAATTTATACATTTGAAGAAATATTACAAAAATTTGTTAATACTATAATTGAAAGGAATAAACCAAGGGAAAATAAATACAAATATGAATATATATTAGCCAACATTGATTGGATGCTCCAACAGTTGCCTGAGAATAAAGTAACTGATATTAATTGCAGAATTTTAACTTTAATACATAATGAAATTGAAAATAGTAAAATATAATAAAATTCCATTTTCATTTTTTGCCAAAGTGTAAATACAATGTTTTAATTTATATAAATTTATCTCTTTCCAAGTATTCCTATAGTTACAACGGAATTTAACTAAATTTAATTTGAATAAATTGAATCACTCATTCTATTATTTATTACCCATAATTTATTATCTTCTTGCAAATGATTTAGTGTTTACATTGCTCTCATTACAACTGTACAATTTCGGATTCTTTGGATATTTTCATTTTGAACACTACCATACCAAAATCTCTTTGTTATAACTGGTTCTGTTTTCGAAGAATTTTGAATCGCATAAATAATATAGAATTATTTTAAAAACAATTATTTTTTATTAACTTTATCTACGAATACGAATAATGCAAAGAAATATGTATACATTAAAATTTAATCCCAAGCTTCTTTAACTCTTAAATGATTTAATCTATCCTCCAGTCTTACATGTGGTTTCATCTTTTTTAATATTCGTTCGGTTTCCAATTTTTTCATAAAAATATCTTTTTTATTAAGTACTTTAGCATGTCCTGCAGATTCTTCCTAAAAGTTCCATAAAATTATAAGAATTATTATTGCTAATAAATACTTTATAATTTTATATAATTTTAGTTTTATTTAATTACCAGTGTTAAATATGGATGCCGAAGTACTAACATATTTGCTTCTTGACGTTCATAATCATTTATTATTGTTTGCATTGATTTTCTACTAACTGGTTTAACTAAACGCCGTTTGCCACGAAAAATATGACCAGGAACGGATTTTTTAAATAATTGTACAATTGTTAGAAACATTTTAAATTTAATTAATTATTTATAAATAATTTGGAAATAATATATTTTTTAATCGAAATATAAAAACCAAAACAAAAAGTAGAACTGTCAGATTAACAAAAATGTGACATGACAACTACATTTAGAGTAGAACGCCATCTTTTGGAATTTTACGAATTTTTAATTATTTTAGATAATTTATTTTAATATTTTATTTATTTTCGTGTGGCCGTACGGCATAAATTCCACGGATAATAATTCCACATGAAATACACTCATGCTCATACCTCATATGTGACAAAGGCTGCTTATTTCCCATCCCACAGAAAGAGTTAAATTCCACTATCCACAGAAACAGTAAGTTAATATTTTTCACAGAAAGAAATAATTCCCACTTTCTAGCGATATAGATCCACTTTGATTTTATGGAGATATTTCCAACTTGGTGTTGTTATTTCCAAAAAGAAACTCGACAGTCGTCAATTGAAAAATAACTATAAACATAAACCATTAAACTGTAGTCAGACTTTTCATATTTTTTAATAAGACTATAAAATTAAAGATTTTTTATTAATTTTTTGTACCCTGTAAATTTTTAAAATTTAACGTTATTTCAATGTTAAAAATTTCTTAGTTAATTGTTTTAAGAAATAATATATATGAAAGGGAGTTGTAATAAAACTATTGTAATTTTGTTACTAAGCTAAAATTTAATAAAGTAATAAAAGTCTTTTGATTTTAAATCTATTATTCGATAACTGTTGATAATTCTATTATATTAAAATAGAGTTACAACAAAATTCTATTATTTCTGCTATTAAGTGAGAGAAATTAATATTTCTTTTATATTCAAATTTAAGATTATTATAAAATTGTAGTGACTATGATAGCAATAATTTAATTTAATTAAATAGTTAAAATTTAAAGTTTGCAGTGTTTTTTTTTATATATTAATAATAGTTTAAATGAAATTGAACTAGCAGATAATAATAATAAAAGTAATAATATACCTATTATCTTCTCCTAGTTGAATTTCATTTGAAAATATAAAAGACATCATTAAAGGATATACCTATATATTACAATAAAACTTATACTATAGTTAAATAAAAAAATCAAGTATAATAAAAATTATATAACCGCAAACAAAAAATATTAATAATATTGTGATAACATTTTTTAGTCCTCGAGTAGAGCAAAATAGAATATGAATTTTATGTAAACGCTACTTAATGTATATTAGTTTGTGTAATCAATGCGTTGTGTAAAATATTCTTATTTATATCACTCACAAGCATTGAATACACAAACTTATATACTTAGTATTCAACAAGTTATATTAAAAAAAAATTATTTGCTCTTTTTAAGCTAAAATTTTTGTAAACCTCTAAATTACACAAATATTTATTTTCGAAATAACATTAATAAATCAACAATTATACAAAATTAAAATTTATTCTTTAGTAAACTGTTATTATAACTATAGAATTAATTTAAATAATTAAATTGCTTATTAATACATATTTAAAAGAAATTGAAACTACTAAGAAGGCTTTAATTCCACCAAGATGTTAGTTATATAAATATAACTTTTAAATTGGAATGGATTCATGATGAAGCTAACATTTTAATATAAGTAAAATGTATCGAGACACAATTTTAAAACCCGTAATAACAATAAAATAAAAATTCTTAACTGGATAGACATTTATATATTTTATTGATAATTTAATAACATAAATAATATATTTTAAGTTAATGGTTTTAATTTATATGTTTTTTGCCCGGTACCATGTTCATCATTATCATCATTTGTCCAATATCGATCAGCATAATGTAACATCTCAAAACCTACTTCAACCATAATTAATATTATAATCATCCATTCTAAACGTACATGATGTATATCATTTAAATTTGATGATACTAGTTCAGCTAATTCAACACAATGATTTAATTTATCATTCATAACTTTTGTACGACGTGATATACTAAAATATGAACATACTTGTATATATAACATTTCTAATTTTTCACGATCCCAATAAAAATCTGGTGTATCTAGTAAATCTGAACTTAAATTAATTGAATGTCGTAATGCAAATAATTCACCAGTTTTACGTAATAAATCTGCCCGAGATATACGTACTCGTCGACCTTTTTTTAAATCATCTGTCATAAATTGCATATTATCAATATAACGATCTAATATTGCTTCCCATATACCTAATTTTATTGATGATGCCATTGCATTTGAAAATGTATATTTTTCATAAAAATTTTCATCTGTATTATTACTTAAAAGAAATGTACCATTTTTAAATTTAGCTGTACTATCTTCAGTTAAATATGTATATGGCATCAATTCACGTTCACATGTTACTAATGGTTTTAAATAACGATCACGTTCATATTTTTTAACAAAATTTAATACATTATTATTTTCTAATTCATTACAATTCCATAATACAAGAGAACCGTCACGAAAAAAGAATATATCACGTGGTTCCTTTCCAACTTGATATTTAGCACGTACATATAAAACATCTTGTTCCAAAGCTAAATTATCCGTAGAAAAGAACTTTTTTGGTTCATATAAATCTTGTTCCTCTAAACCTATTAATAATTCTTCTAAATCATATCTTTCAGCTGTTGTATAAGCATCAACATTATAAAATCCAGGTTGAAGTTTATTTAAATCATCTTGTTTTGATTTATTCCGTATTACACGTGTTTTAGTTAAATCATTTTTATTTTCAATTATTTTATATGCTCCTGATGGTACAGTACTTAAATATCTGTACTGTTGTTGTTTTGATGATGAAATTGTGCATTGAATTTGGTTAGCTAAAATTGACAGTTTTTGTTTGCTGGTGTTGTTACAAACTTTAAAACTATTTAGAAAACAAAAACTTTTGGATAACAAGTTTCGTGAATTATACATTTCAAAATTTTGAATACACTATAATTATTTAGACATCGCTTTGTTGTGAAAAAATGGTTGTTTTTTTTATAGAGAATTCACTAACTGCGAACTACGATTTAAATTGTGGACACAAAAACACAAACAAAATTGTCAATGTCACATTCTGATTCTGCCTTGATGCTCTACCGGCAGCGATTGCAGTTCATCTGATGGAAATTTTGGTTATTACAAAAAACCACCCTTTAAGAAATAAAACAGAGTCCGTTTGAAACTGCCGTTTCCAACACGTTCACTTTTTATTGTTTTTTTAGTAGTCATTATTTATTTTAATATATGAATAATATTTAAATATTAAATAAAAGTTTTTTTTTTTGTGTTTGGGAGGCCATATCTGCGAGGAGTGGGACCCAAATCAAATAGGTCATATAATATAGCAAAGTTTAAAAATGTTACATAGGAAAGTTCTATTTATATTGAAATATCTCTTCTTTGTCCAAAATTACATAAAATTTCTATATAAGAACATTATACTTTCAAGTAATTAATACCTGGTCGAAAATAGTACCGTAAATCAGGCATTATTGGAACGTATTGGAAATTTTTAGAGAGGACTTAAAACTTAGCTAAATTTTAATGTAATCAGATAACTTTCTAAATACATTTTTCAGAATGATGCGCAAAATATTTCTTGATTTATTTACTTTTCGTCTGTTCTTAGCTTTAGTTTCAAATTCTGAATTTTTTATCCATAATAATATCAAACTCCAGCAATATGGCAACATTGTTTTTGACGTTTCTGCTGTGCGCATTGCATACTGCATCCTCCCAAACTCCAAACTCCACATATATTTTATTAATTACTGTGTTTCCATGTTTCTGTTTCTTTAAAAATCTGTTTACTATTGGAATTTATGTATAATTTTTCATTTTGACTAAATAAAAAAAAAACTCATAAGAAACGTGATATTAGTTTTATTTAATTTGTGAAAACATTTTCCTGTCAACGAAAATGGACAATACAATTTTTGCTAATGTTAAAAAATTGTATGATTATGAATTATACACAGAAGTTATTTCATTGGTAAATAAATTAGTCTATAAAAATTATAATTTTTATAATCCCATGTTAATTATTTTTTATTTTTTTAATACAGTCCAGCATTCTTCAAACGGCTTTTAAAAATGATCGTACAATATTAACACCTGAACAAGAATATCAATTATTATTATTTCAAGCTAATTCATATTTTATTGAACGTAAATATAATTCAGCTATGGTTGTTTATCGTGAAGCAATGCAAACAAAAAAATCATTAATTCGTATGAAAAATCAACAATTATCAACAATTGATCAAAATTATGAACATTTTAGTGAATCTGAGACAAAATATCGTTTAGCAATTTGTATGAAAGAAATTCAACAACCAAAAAAAGCCATAATTGCTTTACAATCAATAAAAAATCGTACACCAAAAATGAATATGTTATTAGCTAAATTACAACAATATAATGGTACTGATAATTTAGCAATACAAGCTTATAAAGATGTACTTGTTGAATGTCCATTAGCATTAGATGCAATTAAATCATTATTAGAAATTGGAATGAATGGAATTGAAGTTAATTCAATTGTTGTTAATAGTAAGTTCTTAAATAAAATCATTATCTTTAATTCTTATTGTCCAAATTATTTGTAGTTTGTTCATCGCCACAATGTTCAGATTGGTTAAGCAGTTGGATTAAGGGACATGATCAAATTTATTGTCGTAAATTAAATGAAGCTGCCGAAACATTTAAATCAATTAATCAAAATTCTAAAATACGTAATAATGAAAAATTATTAACATTAATTGGTGAAAGTTTATATTATGCTGGTAATATTGATACTGCATTAGTTTTTTTATCAAATGCAAATACAATTAATCCAAATATGACAGATGGTATAATGGCATTAGCTGTATTATTAGCTAAAAAAAATAAAATGCAAGAATTAGAAAAGTTAGCAACACCATCTATACAAATATCAGAATATACATCAGAACATTGGTTTGTAATAGCACAACATTTACATTCAGAAGATAAACATGATAAAGCTGTTTATTTTATACAAAAATCTATATTAGAAAATCCACGTAATGTTGAAGCATATATATTAAAGGGTAAAATATTTTATCATTTACGTAAATATAATGTTGCATTGATGTGCTTAAAAGAAGCTCAAAATATGGCAAATTATCGTTTTGAAATATTTAAAGGATTAACACAATGTTTTATGGCAATGAATCGTTTACGTAATGCACAAACAATAGCAGCACATTCTGTACGTTATTTTAAAACATCACCACGTAGTTTTGTATTATTAGCAAAATCATTATTAGGTTCAAAAGATGTTGCATTAGCTAGACGAGCGAAAATATTTTTAGAAAAAGCATTAGAAATTGAAGAATTTTATTTACCAGCTGTATTAACAATGTCAGAAACATTACAATCTGAAGGTAATACAACTGAAGCTATAAAATTATTACGTAAACAAGTTGCAATGTATCCAAATTGTAAATTATTTTCAATGTTGGGTGATTTATTAAGTAGTGAAAAAGATATGGACGGAGCATTAGATTATTATACAATTGCATTAAAGTATGTCTTGTCAATTTAAAATAATGTGAAATAATTAAATATTTTGGTTTTTTTATTTTAGTATGGATCCTACTAATTCTCAAGCATTAGCTGGACTTAATTCAATTGGTAATCCAACACGTACTGGTACTAAACCAAATGATTCATCATATGTAGCATCGTCATCATTAGATGAACCAAATAATACAGAAAATCCATCATTTGAAATGATGTATGAGATATCACCAACTGGTGATGTTGAATCAGAAGGTGAAACATTTTGGTCAGATATCGATGCTGAATTAAATCAATAAATATTAAATTATATAAATATATATTTAAAAAAAAAATATTTGTTTAATATTAAGTTGTAATATTTTTGAAAAAACTACATAACTAAAACTGAGTAGTATATATAATTGTTAAATTGTGATAATATTCTGATTTTGAAAATTCATAAATAAAAATTTAATCTACATTTTAAAATAAATTTCAATTTTCTATTCTAAAACATTTCATTAATATGTATCAGACATATTAGACAAGGGTAAATTGAAGCTGGCTAAAGTGTTTTCATTCATTTAAGGAAGTGTGATGGTAATGCTGTAGCAAGTGCAATGGGCTTATAAATATGTGGACTACGAGCGTGGGAGTCTCAGAACTCGCACTCCTTTGAAACTAACAAACCAACCAAATAATGTATACTTCTTAGTGTTAGACTAAGTACTTATGTAGTTATTTTAATAATTTTAAAAAAATATTTATCAAAAGCTTCAAATCCAATGATTTAAGCATTAAAAAAATAAATATTGTACAATTTTTTCAATATTTTTAAATTAAAATCGAAATTTTAATAGCTATCTATAAATAAATATTACAATTTATTTTCGTAATATTTAAAAAATATAATTTTGTTTATTACCATTTAATTTGTGACCTAATTACATAAATAATAAAAAAAACGTATCCACTTTAAAAGTAAAAAAAAAAAAATCAAAATTATGAATTCTTTAAGAATGAAATATTTCGTATTACTTAAAATATTCATTCAAGAAATTCATAGTTAATCGTTTCTTGAGTGTTCAAAACCATACAAAAAAAACCATGACCCTTCGTTACTTACAAATGTCTGAATTGAACATTGAACATAAACACAAAAATTCTATACAAGAAGGTTTCGAAATGTCGCACCAGAATATAACTTATAAATATTATATTAAACATAAAATTATTTTTATTTATGAATAATTAACGTTAAATGTTATGATATGCAGGTACAATTAGAAGAATTTTATTGATAGTTTAATTCAAATATTAACAGATATTGACACAAAATAGCTCAAGGGCTTTATTTTTGATATTATAGTCATAATTTCATCCAGATTTTATTTGGAGTTAGTTGTTCATTGGGTATGAAAAAGAAATACTTTCTCCAATCGATTTCAATTGAATTTTAGACTGCAACCTTTCATATAATTAAATTGTATATTTTCTTTTCGGAATTATACCATTAAAAATAATTAGACATTAATTTTCTTAAGGAAATGCAAAAAAAAAAAACTTATTTAAGTACACGATTTCTTTAAATAACAGATTTTTAATTATTTTTATTTCAATATATTCAAAAACTTTGCAGAATTTTCCACAATTATTTCCGCATTTTTTAAATTATATAATTAATAAAGTTGTCTTGTACAAATTTGTAATTAAATTGTTTTTAGCTATTAGACTACATTAATTCAAAATACACAATCATAAAAAATGTGAAAATGTAATAATCTTCGCAATTTTCCAATTTTAGATTTTCTATGTAGATGTACAAACAAATATTTCAATTTCAATATTCAGGTGATAATTATACAATTTAAATTTAATTATATATAGTTATCACCAAATTAAAAACAGACTTGATAAGAGTTATAAATCTTGTCACAATTATATTCAATTATTGTTTGTTGAAAGTAATGTAAATATATAATTATGTCATTCATGTTTATATCTAATTAATTTCGAAATCATCATCATGCAATTACAGTTTTTTTCAATTTTATTAAATAAATAATAATGCTCCACATTGGACCCGCGGGCCGCATACGGTGCTCCAAGCATTTTTAACTATAGTCCGAATTAAATTTTATTATTTAATAAATACACTGCAAATTTTCAGGATATAATATTTTACATAAAATAAAAGTTTTCTAATAATTTGTATATTAAAAACAAAAATAGAAGAATACTCTAAAAAATAAACACCTTCAAGATCTATTAAAAATAGCATACTATTCACATTATGATAACCATTTAAATATTTGTAATATGTATTTAAAATGATTAGGGTGGTAAAATGATTTTATTCTTTTTGGTCCGCTGACCCTCTCATAATTTTGAAATGGCCCCTGGCTATAAAAGATTTGGCATCACTAAATAATGAAATTTATGAATAAATGTGTTTTTTTTTTATGGTGATAAATTTTAATTATTATAGTGAATGAATTGTTATAGATGAATGAAAATGATATTTATAATTTCTAGTTTCAGAGAAAATATTATTAAGGGGATTATCATTTCCTATTGAACTTTATAGGAAATATAAAATGATCAAATGCTAGCTAGTTTTTGTGCAGAACAATGTATCCGCGTTTGAATTTAATAATGTAGAAAAGATAATGAGCAAAAACTCTAAAATGTTATTGTTTTTTTCGGAATATCTTATACAAAAAACTAAACATAAAAAAAATGTGATACTAGAGATAAATCTATTCCTCGAAATTTCGTATATTTCTTTCAAATACTTTCTTTTTTTGGACAACTTTATAGACAAAAGATTGCCTAGCTATATTTTAACATTTAGTATATGAGATACATGAGGATGAGAATCTCTGGCATATCAGTTACTTTAAGTCAATGAGCTGTCTCATCCCAAGGACACATTATTACTTATTAAAATCAGATAGAAAATAAATAAACTAATCACCAGAAACCATTTTGGAAGTTTAAAAAAAAGGTAGTTTATAAAGTTACTTTGATCACAATCTTGATGAAATGGCTGTGTATGGTTTAAAGTTTTTAGTCTGTCTATTCTAGATTTGGAATATAATCGGTAAGGTAACATAGAAAGACATGCGGATAATAAAACTTTAAATCACTTACAATATTACCAAATTCTCATTTGTTTAAATAACTTGTATAATTTTAATTAATGATCTTTCCAATATTAGGATGTTTGTCCTAAGAATGATATTCCCCTTAAGTTATTAAGACTAATTTTGCTGGTTTCATATTTTGCTGTACAGATTAAATCTTTTTTTTTTTTAATCCACCTTGCTACGCTTTGATACAAACATTCATGAATATAAATTATACAAAATCATAATTAAATGTTGTTGACATTAAGCGCATACAGAAAGCCGAAGAATTAAAGGGTGAATGACTTAAACGAAGATTGACTGGCGCTACTGCAACATGTTGAATGATCATCAACTTTACAATTTGATCTCAAATAAATATAGAACTCAATGCAGTTATTAAAATTAAATTTAATCTTTGATTGCGAACAGATAAGGTTAGGAAATGTTCAGAGATTTGCGTCAAAGATTTTATTAAGGCGATTTTGGATAGAATTATACAATTTATATATGACTTTGTTGCAAAATTAGTAGCTTAGTATAACAACATAATCTAATACAAAATTATTTAGGCTTAGGATATTATTCAATATAACTAAAATATTTAAATTAGTTCACACAGTAAATTATATTATACAAAAAGTTCACATTTAAATAAAATTATTTACACGAAAAATCGTGACTCTGCAAATGTTGCGTAATTATATTTTTAAATGCATCCTTTAAAACAAAAATTTCGATTTTTAATGAAACAATTTTGTATTTGGAAAGTATTTTTATTACAGATTATTTTACAACATTGTTGATTGTCCTTATAAAACTAATCTAGCTTCTGTTTTTAAATGGTAACCAAAAATGCTGAACAAAATTTTTTTTACTTACATAATATACTCACGCGCTATAGTTATTTCTTAAATATTTTGTTTAGAAATATGTAATTCTTCTGATCGTATCATATTTGACTTTGTAACCTGCTAACCGACAGACGCTACAGAGAGCTAACCATAAAATATTCTGTAGAAAAAGAAACAAAAAAACCAAAAGCATGAAAAAGAAATACAATAATTTTGTTGAATGTAACAATTTGTACTCTTGTCAAACGCAAAATTTGTTATCGTATAATAGGAATAAATCTTCAGGTATAAGCGTTTTTCCAAAAATGAATTCGGGTTAAAGTTTATATGAATTTTGCGTGGAACTGTTTGTAGACAAGATTTACAATTTATTAGCTTATCATAATCATAATATCTAAAATTAGGAAAAAATAAATAAATACGTTTTCATATTTAATTTATACTGTTTACGAAAATTGTTGAATCTTTTTAATTTATCGTACTGGCCACAGATTAGAGAGTGTAATAAAAATTTATGTCACATTATAATCATCAAATTATAGTTTAATTATTTAAATAATCGATTAAAATCGTCATAACAAAAATAATTATTTATATATATTTTCAAAAATCCTTTTTCATTATTGACAAACATATTGTTTAAATTTTAGGTAAACTATCACTTATCTACCAGTCCGCTAGATAGCATATATGACCTCAAATGATAAAGTCCTTATGACATTTTATTGCAATTTGAACCAACTAATTTTATAAGGATTTCGTACCATAAAAGTTTCTTTATAGTGAAGAACAAGCTAATAATGGCTTTTAAAAGTGACAAATTTGTTGTCAGTAAATGTTCTCAACCATTAACATAGTTCCAGTTTTAGAATCACAATTACATATTACATAAAATCATAATTACAAAGCTGAGTCCAACTTAAAACGATGCTCGTTGTATAATAAGTCGATTATATTGAACTTCAAAAAATAAATACTAACATTTACTTTCTTCGGACGATCAGTATGGCTCGACATAAAATAATTGTAGAAGCCTTTGTCTAATAATTTTGAAAAACAATTTATTTCTTAAAACTAATAAAAAATACTTTGTTTTTATCGTTGCTTTTGTGTTGTAGCGAAGTAATAATACTTTTACTTTCTTCCTTGGAATCTTGCGTTGGTGGGTATAATCAATTTTTCTATATTGCTTAATTTTTAGCTTGTTCACTTTTATAAAACGATTATTCCTAAGCTAAATATGGTGTCAGGTTATAAAAAAATAGTTTTTCCATTGTGTTTTTTTTTTTGAATACCACTGAGCCACACGGAAACTTTACAGATGTGTAAAATATTTTAGAGTCGTGAGAAAATTAATTGCAGGATAAAATATATTTGATAGCTATAGTAAAAAATATTGATTTATTCTGTAAGAATAACTAAATTTAATGTAAAGCTGGTTACAATTACAATGTACACTTCGATATAATATAAGAGAAACAATTAAGCTTTAATTAACCAAATGAGGATTAATTAGGATAATATTAAAAGATTTTGCAGGATTACAGGTTTGATACAGTTTCGTGTTGCAGAATAACTTTTAATGGTTTATCTATATATATGCAAAGGCTAAGCTTCAGCTTTGTAAGTCTAATGATAAAACTCTGACTAATCGCTGTTCTAATCTTACGCTTTGTCTGCCGAACGGAACAGCCGTATATTTCTTAATTTCTATTTTCTAGGGTAACTCTGGATTGAATCGAAAAACCAAAATTTAAAATAATTAGATTTCTTTTTAAGCTCTTCAAAAATTAATAAATCCAATAAAAAACTTTTCTTCAAATTATTACATTGATTTGATCTAATTTTAATATAATTTTCAATATCCAATAATTTGTAAATAGAAATTACTTTTATCTATTACAAATATTTATATTATTGATTTGAACCCGATGGCATTAAGTAAAATCATTTTAAAATTATTTTATTTAAAAAAAATCAAAAAAATCTATACAAAATTGGTTTAAATTTCAATCAAAACTTTTATATTACACTTAATAAATAACTTATAAATTCATTCAATTTAATATAATAATAATAATACTTTAAAATATTTGATAATCATGATAAGCATTTTTAGTATAAATATGAAAATTTCTATTTTGTCTATTGAATAATGATTTGTTTAAGTGTTCACGATCATTTCAAATTGCATTTAAATGCATCTCTACAATATAAAATGCCATTCATTCTATAAAATATGCAGATACAGGTAATGAAATAAAATTAAAATGTGAAAATCATTTTACATGTAAAATAAGATTGAAATTGATATTTTCTATTACAGATTGTATCCATTTTCATTTCGAAAAATTGATCGAGTATATAATACGAAAATTATAATTTAATCTTTCCGTATTTTTCATTATAAACATTGAATTTGTTTAGATCCACTTATAAAGCAAGAGATGAAAACTTTAAATTTAAATTCACACATTAAATAAATTTTATTAGAGTAAAGACTGATCATTTGACTGACTAGCTACAAAGTGAACATAATAATATACATTGTATTGAAATTAACGTATACGATGTCTGTTAGTAACGAGTCATTTACAAAACTATTTGCATGAAGAATTGTATGAAAAAAACTTTAATTATAGTAATTAAATTCATGACTTAAATACTACATTCATGATACAAACAAAATATGTATTCCAGAAAGAAAGTATAAGCGAAAACCGAGATAGTGTTGGTTGGTTTGTAAGGAGGAGAATCCGAAAACAAAACGCACTGAAGCCACAAATTTGGCCCGTTGTTCACCCCAGTCGAAGGTTGAACCCATTCCACCTCCTTAATGAATTTACTATATCCGGTTGTAATTGATTGAGCATTGATATTTTCTTCACCGGAAAGATCCAATAAGTGGAAGGCCGTCTACATATGGCTGTAAGTTGTATGACTTATCTATGGAAGTTTATGAAAATCAACACTAACAAATTTACCTGCAAAGACTTAATTCTTTGAATATATTTATGTTGATATGAAGACCAATTTTGGCTGCATATACTAAGGAGGGTCTTAGTAATATAGAGAACAAAAAGTCCTTAGACCAACGTTTCACAGAGTTACCTCTACGATATTAAAACAAATAAATTATATGTGATCAGCACTTTTCATCTATGGGTGGTGCAAATCAATTTCAAATAGGTAAATTTTTGATTAAAGCTTCAGTTTCTAAAAGTGATGTGAAAATAAATTATAAAATATTTAAATTTTACAATTTAAATTTAAGCCTCGTACTTTTCGAATTGACTTAAGTAATTTATTTAAAATAATTGCACTTTTATTTGCAAGACATCAAATTTTCTTTTGCATATTTCCCACCAACTGGAAAATAAAATAAAAATAAGATTAAATATATGAAGTATACGAATACGATGGTGATTTTAACGCATTTGCCATTTGGATATGTTAAATTATATGATTATTATTCATATTTTATTATTAATCACAATCATTTATATTTCCTTTATTTATAATTCTCGTTAAAAGCTTAATAGTTTTTTGATATCCATTTAAAATTACTGATAAGTTCATTGTTTCGTGGTTTTGTAAGATTTTCGCCAGCGTGTGTAAATTGAATCACATAATATAGGAAGTTGTCAGAGTGAATATTTAATATATGAGGTTATAAAGAAAAAAATATATCGCGCTTTTCAATTAAATTTCATGTAATATTTCATAAAATTATATAGTGGAAATATTCAGTGTTCATATAGATACAGATTATGGATACTTGTGATTTTGAAAACACGAAATATATATTATTAGCCAGCTAGTTTTGATTGTTAAATAAAACTTTTCTACTATCTAATTTTGAAATTTTTATCAGGTCTATTAAAGTGTAACAAAGAAAAATGATTAATTTTTGTATGAAATATTATCATATTAAACTATATGAGTATGAAACTTGTACTGGACGGAATAATCGCAAAAATTCGCTTCATTTTATTTTTCATCAGTGCGATAAACAAAGCAAAATTTGATGTCGATATAAGTTCAGTCGTTAAGTGTGTCCTTATCAAAAATTTCTGAATTATATAAAGCACATTTCAATTCTTTTAAGATAGGTTATAGTTACGGTAGAAACTCGCATAGAGCCCATTGCGGTACGACTTTAATGGATAACTAAATCTGAGTATGTATTGAGGAATTATCTAGATCTAGTCTAGAAGTTGAACAATTTCTTAACTACAGTAAACTTGACGAGTTTCCTGATGCTGCGAATCGATACATCTTTTAGAGCTTGAAAGATCTATACGTAGCGATTGCAGGGCAGTGACATATAGAAGGTGATCTAGGGTATCAGCTTGCCTTGGATAGCTGCTGCTTCTGCATTGAACACTTACGATTATACGCGGTTCAAGCCTACGCGCATGAGTACTCATAAAACAGTGTGTAGTGAGGAATTAATTAATTCTACTTCAGGAACAAGGTTATAAATAATTATATTCAACTTTTCCAAGTAAACAAATATTAAAAATACTATGAAAACTATAAATTTTATATAGATTTTGTAGTTATACTCGAATAGAAACACGATAAATGGTCATTTAGTCGTAATCACTTCTTTAGTATCATAAATAATGATGTTGTTTAAATGTCGGACAACATTTTTAAGATACATCTTAATATAAAAAAAAAACTATTTTAATAATTACATTCGTAATTATCTCGTTTAGAGTGCAGATTAGCTTACAAAAGATTGGATCGCTTAACTTTATATGGTATATAAATTATTTATTTTTATATATATTTTACATTCAATTTAAGTTTATTTAATAAAATGCTAAAGAAAAATGTTTTAAAATTAATTTTAAAATATAACTTAAGATTAATTGGGAAAAATATTTTTAGTATTATTTCTCGGTTTATTGGTGAAATTACAGCCAGTAAACTAAATGTTTTTCAAAAAAAATTAATCACTTCATTAACAATTTTCTATAATATCCAAAATATTTACAGGTTTTTTCAAATAAAATTAAATATTCCAAATTTCTTTTGGTCGTTAAACATTTTCGATATCAAATAGTTATTTTTATGATTAATTTCGATATATTTATGGCTTTATAAAACTGATAATCTCAAAAGTTGATGCCATTTTTATAATTTAAATTTAAATTGTGAAAGCAAATTTTTCTTCTAAAATTTAAGAAAATATTTATATTGATTTTTTAAATTCAAACCGAGTTTAAAAGTAATATGAAAATATTTGTGGCTGTGAACCTTGAATTCACATTGGTCAATAATCAGATGAACACGGGCTTTGTGGAAATTAAACCAATAACATTTTTCTGCTACACTCCAAATCCAGCCTCGAAGAGTTTTCGTGACATTTTATTTACTTTTGATTTTCGGTGTACTAATTTTTATATGGATTGCGAACCATTAGTTTCTTTATAGTGAAGAAACATTTTGTAACATTTTTAACCTAGATCGACATCAATAGTCTCGGTCTGCAGTTGAACCCGGCACCTAATGACCTATTGCATTACTGCCACTATGCTTCCTTATTATCAATTGGTATATTTCACGATATATTTGGCATTTAATTTAACTTAAAAATTATTTGGAAAAATTAACTGAAACAACTTAACGTCGAATAAATAATGTACTGCGTACTAATATATAGAATTGGACCAAAAATATCTCAAATAATGGATGATATTTTGTTGTATAACAAGTTCATATTCTGTGTACAAGTTGAATAGACACGCTACAAAAAGTAAAATTATATTTTACACTTCACAATTAATTGTGCAATTTTTCTTATTTAAATTAAAGAATTTAGCACAAAATAAATTATCACAAAATTATGTGGACATGTAGGAATTACAGAAACAATAATTACTGAATTTTGTCCTCAATAATGAAATAGCCAAGAATTTATTAGTGCAATTTTTTAGTTTCGTATATATATTTTTTTTTAAAATTTGTATACTATAGAATTATCTAAAGTCAAAACATTAATTCTAAAAACATAAAGGTTGGCGCCTGATTTTACATAATTTTTGAATTAATTAATAATTTTGTTTTCCTGAAATACAAACGAAATTTGTGAGCTCAAAATAACAAATTAATAAATTGTGGTAATTCGTTTTATTTAAATAATAATTTTATAGCCATAATATTAAATTAATGAATTTAATTGAAATATCATTTAAATTGTAAATAAAACAAATGCCAAATGAAAGCTGGCATCACAGCTAAGGGCTTACATATGCTTAAGTTTTGCCTGGGTTATGATCGGTTTAAAAGCCACTAGGACTGGGTTGACTATACTCTATGCGGACGAACAACATTTAAACAAATTCTGATTTATCCTCTTTAACGCCGGTGGCTGGTTTTAAGTAAATCTGAGGATTCCTTGAGCAATGCTGGTAGGTATAATGTCAGTATGTTTAAAGCGCAAAGATCAATAACTAAGTTTATCCACCTCCATATTAATCGTTTATACTGAATGTCGGGCTCGGGAGACTGAGTGTCGAGAGAGGCTAACGCTACCTGCGAGGGTTTGGTTGTTGCCGACAGAATAACTTGCCAGGGGGATAGATGAATAAAGTACGATGCGCTGAACTGCCCAAGACACACCTAGCTCGGGTTAGGGTTGAATAACTAATTTAAATTCGAACTTTTTCAGGACATTGAATGATCATTTGAATAATATTAATTTGGGAACCTAAATTAAACCTAACATTTTTTTTAGGTTTAATTTAGTTTTCCTATTTAAAACCAAATTTTATTAATTTGGTTTTAAATAGGAAGTCATACATCGTAAGCTGGTAATACAGTTTAGCTTGACATTGATGTAGACTTGAAAAACATTCATGGTTTGACAGTATATAATTCAAATAGTTACTTAGCAGCGTTACCAAATTATCTATTATATTATTATATTTCTTAAAAAAAACATTAATTTATACAAAACTTTTTCTATTGCTAATCAAATGCATTTATATTCACTATGACATATTACAATAACGCATAAATTTTATTATACAATTTGCCTATTTTTTCATTTTAATTAAAAAAACGTGAAACTGTCGTGACTCAACTGACATTTGAAACTGACATTTACGATTTGGATTGGCAAAAATGAAAAGAATAAATATTTTTTTTAAAAAAAAATTTTTTAGATAAGACTAATAAACAATTCAAAATAAACAAATAGTGGTAAAAGGTAAGAAACAAATAAATGCAAGTAATTAATCAAACGGAATAACTTGAGCGTGAGTAAAACGCACGCATTTGCTATGAAATTTTTTCTTGTTTTATTGAAATTTAAATTATTTTAACCTAATAAATTTAATTTATACAATTTTGTTTTTATATATCTGTTCTGGTGTAAAATGGGTCATATATAGGTAAACATATTTCTTTTATTTATACGAATGCGTTTCAGTTTCGAATGCAATTATTATTAAAGTAAGCATAAAGAGTTTCAGAATTTGCTGGAAGTTGTAAAAATTGTACGAAAAGAAAATTTTATTATTATTTCTAGTGTAATTAACTAATTAATATATCGTTTAGCAAGATCGCAGAATATCCTGTGAAAAACCTCCGATTAACGATAATTCGCCCAAAGAAATACCTCGCTGTTAATTCAATTTCAAATAAAATTTTAATTTATAGCAATTTACTCAACCGAAAATTCCAGCATTAAAAAAGTACTTGTCATTTTCAAAATGTAGATTACCTACATAATTAAATCATAAATAAAATATTGAATAAAATGTTATATTTAATCGCAATAAATTTCGGCCATTTGATCAATTTATAAACCGAGAGGTAAAAATGATTGATATAGTGGCTAATAGTTTATAGTCCAGCGAAGAATGCAATGCCGCATATAATTCGCAAACTTCATCGCTAGTATATTTATCTAATTTTATTGTATATTTATTATTAATTCGTACTGTGAGTGAACTATAAATAAAGAGAAAAGCATTTGACACAAATTACAATAACATTGCATCGCAATTCGGAATGCGATTAATTTATGTTTTATGATCTTATTATTAAGTACACCCTTTAAAATATCAACGAATTACATTTACTTTGACAATTTATTGCAAATATCATAAATCACAATTGCACTAGCCGTGTAAAACCTTTATAGCCATCGCAAAATCGCAAAAATTTCCATGAATTTCCATGCCAGCATATCTGTCTGTATACGTACTAATCTTCGTCAATCTATTCATAATTTAATAGCCGACAATTCTAGTTAATTTCATTGCTACTGAAATATTGTCGGTAATGAACTATTAGCCGATCTTTTCTATCAATTATTTATATTACGCTCAAAATGCTTTATGAATATGATCTCGAATATGATTCTCATCTCTAACTTTAGATAAATTCATCATAATTCTTAGTGTATAGCCAAAATTCATCACGATCAGATATAACTTCTTTTTCAGTATTTTTATATGATTTCATTAGTCGAAATTCGAAAATGGGAAATAGGTTTTTTAATTACATTCGCCAATGGTGGACTAACAAAAATAAATAAATGAATTTTAGCACGAATGGAAATTCGAATGGTATTCAACATGATTGACAATTGTCATGCTGAAAAACTTTTGTATTATGTTATTTTATTTTCAAATTGAATTATCAGATCGATTTAATACCTCCAAGCAATTTGATATTTATTATAATGTTGGGCGGTTGGGGTCATAGTAAAAATATTCCAAATACAATGGACAATTTAATAATTTTTGGTTGCAGTTAAATTTATTTATTTAAATTTTAGTATTTTTTTTTCTTAAATTAGTTATGAAAAGTATAATAAATATTTTTTTATGTGGTAATTTATTTTATGCAAATTACTTTTGAAAAAAATATACAAATTTTTAATAAATTTAAAAATTGTAAAAAGTTTTCAGGACAAATAAGTTAATTTAACTTTTATATTGAAATGACAAATTACATGTAATGAAAACTTGAAAATCAATCAATTTTTTGCTGTAGGCAATTATATAATATTTATGTTACAAGTGAGTTATAAATACATCAAGTCCTTTTTCCATGAAATTGTGAATATTTATATGTGGTTGAAGTTGAAGAGTAATTAGTTTTAGGTTTCATAGATTGTAAAATTGAAATTCTGGAAATGTCACTTTAAAATATAACTATTCAAAATTACACATTAGCCTTAAAAATCGAAGCTCTAAAATTGCATCGAATTAGATATTATGACACTATATTGAAGACGTGGAAAATGTAAATATATAATGAAAATAAGTAAAAACCATAATTTTTCTGGTATTTTTTAGCAATACTTTTGTAATAAATACGGAAATTAAAGCTTACAATTTATAATTTTATAATATTGTGATATGGCAAATCAACATTTTCATAAGCTTAATATAATAATTTGCTTTACTTCTCAATTTGCTTTTTCAGGTGTAAAATATTTTACTGGCGGTTGTAAAATTCAAAATAATATACGATGAAAGTTGCCCAAAAAGAAAAGTGTTTTGTTGCTGAATAAGTGCAAGAAAAATGATTTTCATAAACTTATTATATAGTTTTAATTATCTATTCATGAAAATAGTAGAAATATTTTGCAACCATAAAAAAGCATAAAAATCACTCTCATAATGACTAACAAATGAATATTAAATTTTGTGATTATGGGAAAAATTAAATTATTATTAAATGCAAATTCATTTTGGTGCAATTTATTTACGATTTTTAAATTACCTGTTAAAGAGGAAAAAGTAAGCAAAAAACTAATATTTAAATGTTTTTACTTTTAAAATTGAGATATATTAATTCAAATATTTCAATAACAAAATCTTTTTTATGTAACGACACAATTTAAATAAATGATTTGTAATTTTTATATATCAATTAATGATATCGGTCCAAATAACCAGCTCTGTCCGTGCTGGCAATAATACACTCTTTCAACCATATATGAAATTAGAAGACCTGTGAGAAATTTATTGCTGGGTGATTTGTATATCATTTTGTAATAATAAACGTATTACACGAGAATTTAAATAAAGTAATAAAATGCTTTTAAATATTGTAATATTTATTTTAAAATGATAATATAATTAACAATATTTAATTTGATCTCATTAAAGTTAAATAGTAAAACTTTGTAATGAAATATTTCATAGAATTTTACCTGCAGTGCTATAAATTATTCTCCAATGAATCATTTATGACATATTCCGAAACTTTTTCCTAAACTAAATTGAAAGATAAAAATTATATAAAAAAAATATTTTACTACAATTTAATTTAAATAAACTTCCAAATAAATTTGTATAAATTATAAATTTTATAAACAAACTTGTTGACATATCAATTATTGTTATTTAAAATATAAATAAAAAAAGAGGGCACCAAATTGTTGTCGTTAGTTAAATCCTTAACAAATAATAATTTGTTCAATATTATTTTTATACAGTCTATTTAAAACATTACCGCTTACCGGCCGATTCCTCTAGCTAGAACAATTCCATGAAACACAATTTATCCTGCGTATTTCATAGCCGGAACTTGTCATCACGCATAAAATATTTAATTTTATCTAATTTTTCTAAAAAATTTCGTATAACTTTTGGGTTTTTTGATAGTTTGATGAAATATTAATTTATATAACCTGTAGCACTGTAGGATTAATTGATGGACCAATTTCACTCTAAATACGTTTTCCTATTCCCATACAAAATTGTCCAAGTTAAATTATTCGCAAGTGGAAGTGTGTCAAGTGGGGCAGAATTTTATCCAGTGGAATTGTGCCTTATGGAATTGTTCTAGTCGAATAGTTCTACTCTTTTAAAGTTTTATTTATATTTGTCTAGTAATAATTTTTTTATAGGCTATTATGTGACATGCAACATATTTTATGACATCAATACCATAAAAAGTTAATTCATTTTTTAAACGTTTTGGATACTTTCTTTGAGTCATTACTAAATTAATTAACATATTCTGAGAAATAATTTATTAATGGAGATTTAATAGTGTGGTAAATATAAATAATTAATTAAAAAAATACATTTAAATTTAAATTTGAAAACTGTCTCGTTAATAATTGATTTATCACAAAAATTAATTCCCATTATTCTTAGTTTAAAATCATCATAATTATTTTACCGAAATGCTTATAATCGTGTTTTCAACTTTTCTTACCAAAAATTCTTTAATAAATTAGACTAAAATGCAATCATTACTAAATCACGGATTCTTGACAAAAACTCTGACAAAAAGCTAGAAAATTATTTAATAACAACAAGAAAATATTGGTAACTATAACAAAACTCTTCACGATATTTCCATTAAACTGTACAGCAAAATATTTTGACATCAATTACAAAAACTTTTTGAACTGATTTATATATACAAAATTTTGTTTTGTGTTTTGGTTCATTTAAGTCAGAATTTGGATTTCGCAAAATTTTGTTTTGTAAAGATTTTGATAAAAATTATTTGTTTACCTCAAATTAGTGTACCCCCTTAAAAAAACGTATAAAAATCTTAAGTATTATCATAAATTATAGAACGTGAACTAAAGTTCAAACAATGTTAACACAATCAATTTAGTACCTATTACCCCCAGACCAAAGTGGAATAATTTTTGTTATTTGTAACTGATTTGATACTAAAGATTTGATGATCATTAAAAATAAATGACATTTTTTTTTAGATTATTGTTGGTTATGATATTTCAGTCTTGTAGCAATTGCAAAAAAAAATAACACTTTTTTATTGATATAATTTGCATAATTTTTGTGTGACATTTAAATAGTAAACATTTGAGGTTAAGCTAGAAAAATATATGTTTAAATATATAAACTGAACCGAAAAGATTGGATATGTTAAATAAATTTTGTCTGTGATATTGCAAAATTATTCAAAATTGATCATTGGCCTCTAAGTTAAAAATAATGAATAGAAAGTTCAAATTCCTGGTTTTTTAGTAAGAAAAATACGTAAATTTAGGCGGATTTGTAAATGCCATTACATATTAGTAACAATGTAAATTTAAATCATATTAAATATGTTGTGAACGTAATAACATTGAATAAATCATTGTTATTTAATTTTCTTGTTATAATAGTAACTAGAGTTATAGTAGTAGTAGCTAGAGTTAGCAGAGAGCCAGACTAAAGAGTAAGAAAACAGTTTTGATTTTAATTGGTTTTGATTAGGCTTTTAATGTCTGTTAGCTCTCTGACAATATGGTTATAAAATTTGTGGAACTACTCTCTATGTAGGTTTTGGTGTATATATCAAATGCATAATTTCCGATTGGAAAAAAATGGAAAATTACCATGTTCTTAGAAAGCTTGAATTGTGGTCTTTTTCCATACACTCCAGATCCAATTCCTTTAAAATTGTTTTGGATTCGTCTGTACGATTCCAGTTTACTTTCACTTGATCTTTCCTCTTCCCACTTGATCATGACTCTGAATGATTTTGTAAAATTGCACCTTGTAATGCAATCATCTTTGGGCATGTCTAGCTAAGTGACATTGCTTTCATAATTATAGGATGATTACCTTAGTTCAAAGAATCAAGGAATAGAGAATCTTTAATTCTCAGCGCCTCCTATCTGGTTTCTCCTACTATTCCTTGACCAAATTTACCATTACTTCCATTTAAATTTAGCATTTTTTGTATATGTAAATAAAAATTTCATTGAAATTTTTAAAACTGGATACAAGAAATTCTTATTTCTTTAACTAAATTTTCAACAAAACATAAGTTCTTTTGTAATTAAAATCATTCTGTAATTCTATAGTTAAATAAAGGAAATTTTATTGAAAATATTTATGTTTTGTACATCTACATAATAAAAAATCATAAAAATCACAATCTTAATCATAATAAAACCTAACATATGCCAGGAAAAAAATATATTTATTATTATTAGTTTGGTTATGACTTTTTACATAACTTTATTAAACCAAGTAATTTACATGAAATAGAATCATGCAGCAGCGCATAGAATGAATAATGAACTTGAGATTATGTTGGATAAAAAAATATACGATATTTTTATATGCCAGGGACGTAATGTAAAATATTTACAAAATTGTACAGAATACATTTAAGAAATACATTCTAGCAGTTCCAAATTTATAGAAGATTAAAATTAATGTAAACATCAAATGTTATTTTACTGAAGCCACTCCTGTTCCATACCATAAAAATATGCATTCAACCATTCAACTTTATATATGAACATTAAAAATAATCCTTATTGAATTTTCACTCATTTTAATAATCTTAATTTAGGGGTTAAAAAGGAACAGGGATAATATTTATATGTATAGATTAAAAAAGTTATGTTTTTAAGAAAGATATGAATGGTACTTAACTGCAGAACCATATTTCAGATACTGGTTGTATATGCAAAAAAAAAAATAGGTTTATGGTTGTAAGAGCAGGGGACAAATTCATTTATTTTTCAATGCAATTTACAATAATGAGTGGGATGAATAAAAATAATCGAAAGAATTACTTTACAGCAATTGAACTAATATTAATTTTCTAAAAAAATGAATCAAAATTATAAAATTGGTTAAAAATAATGAATTAATTAAAATTGATTATTTATTCGTACAAAATATCTTCAAATTTTGGAAAATAAATATAAAATTATTTAATAACAATATAATTGAAATATAGAATAAACGGAAAGCCAACCAATTTTTAATCTACCAAAACTAAGTAATACCATCAAATAAGAAATAATGTTGACAACTCTAAACCTCTTTAAAAATTTCAGTCAACACAAATTTAACTAATACAAATTTAAGTATTGAACAATTACCAAAATAAGACGAATTTTAAGTTTCAATGCGGAGATGTAAATGCCCCATTTTTTTTTAATTTATAATGAAGTTTCCTGTGAAAATTTAAACGTTTCAATTAATTTTAAACAATGCCTTCAATTTTAAACGTTGTAAACGTAATCGAATCTGATTATTAATACACGTATACTAGCTTGGTATGCATTCGTTTGATACGACCTGTGTAAACTAGCTCATTGAGATAAATCTTAAAATTTAATTGTAAAACTTAAAAATAAAAAGATTATTTTTATTTTCCACTTTTCCACTTGAAGTTTTTAATTTCTAATTAAATAATCCTTTTAGAATTTATCTAAATATTCTTTATATTTTATCAGTGAATTATCGCTGGATGTTCACTCATATTCTAATTATAAGTGAAACACATTAGGGGCATGTAACATTTAACATTGTTTGTCACAAAAATACAATTTTCTTCTTATTTCAGAAACGAAAGTCTCTTAAAGGTAAATTATGGCAAGTACCAGTCCTGTTTTTGCTGAATTGTTGTTTATTTTTACAATCACATTAATACATAAATTGACATAAATGCTGACCAATTGATTTACTAAAAACTTGTAATTCCTTTAATATTTTGTATATCTTTCGGTCTAAACAAAACAACATTTCGGTAACACAAAATATCTTTGACATAACAATGAAAACCTCAATCACTTTAATTGTCCCTTATACAATGAAACTGAAAAGTAGAAAAATTATTTTCTTTCTTTTTTGGGACTTTTAAAGAAATTTCCAGAATTGTTAATTTATCCTACATCTCACATCTCATTATCCTTAAAGGTTTTGTTATTTATTTCCAAAATTTCTATATATACATTGAATTGTCAGCAAATTGTCAAGCATTTCGTCGTTATATATTGTTCACATATTGTTCAAGTTGAACAGTGAAATTTTGATATATTTACTGTACGGATTTGTCATTTTCAGATATACTTAATTCTGGAAAGATTTTATAAATGAAGTTTAACTATTGAATCGATTGTATATATTTTCTTCAAAAAAGAACTGAAAAATTATTGTATGCGGTTTTGACATTATTAAAAGTAAAATGATTTTATGTTTAAGTTTCTTTTGTAGCCGGCAATTTGAAATGACAATTTTAATAGCGGATTTAAATTTTGAGTGTTCTTTATTAAAAATTTTAAAAATAAATAATTATTTACAAAGGAACAGAAATAAAAGGAATTAAATTATTTAAGCCTTTAAAGTGTACAAGAAAAATAAAGAAAAACATAATTTTTTTTAACAAATTTAAAAAATTTGGGGGAATGTAAATGAAATAATGTAATTTATATACCATTTTTTATGTTATTTAGATATATTCGAAAAATTAAACATAATCTTCTAAAGATTATTATTTTCTAGAGTTTCGTAATATTTAATTTAAAATAACCCAAGATGGATTAATTATTCTTTAAATATTTTGAAAGTTTAAATTTTAAAAAAATACCAAAAAGATAATTTATTAATTGATAAATCAATCAAATAAAATTAAGAAATACAATTTTTTTTAAATAATTCTTGAAATTTACATGCGGGAAGCATTAATGTTTCTGCGTTGTGATTAAATCTTTATTTATTTTTTTATGCTTCATTTTAAGTGCATTTATTTAAATGATTTAAAGATTTTAATAATGTTATGAAAAATAAATAGTGATTTAATATAGAAAATGCTGAAAGAAATTTTTGACGAGAAACAGCTAAGGTCTCAATTTGAGTTTGCATTATTCAACAAAACTCAAACACGATAAGAATGGGAAATATTCTTTTAACTTGCCAAAAAACATCTTTAACTCGTTCGCTTAGGATGAACTTTATTGTAAAATTATTGTGCATCCGTTGCTGGTTAACTGGTATCATTAACTGAGGACGTATTCCATAACCTTAGTATCCAAGGATAATGCATGAAATCACAATTGGTATCAGAACAGGTTGGAATGGTTAAATTTTTGGTACACAACTGTCGTGAATTAATCCGGACCATTTAGTCAGTAACTACTGTAAACATTTAATTTGTATTGCAGTTTGTACATTATTTATCTTATGAAGTTTTCTTCTGTTCACATATTTATTTCCATAGTCCTTTGGTTTGGGAATTGCTTCATGTGTACAGTTAAGAGCACCAATAACTCCTGGATATTTAAATTTAGCATTCCATTCGGATTTTACGACGCAATTTACCTGCGTGGTTTTGAGAAACTTAACTATTGTACGTTTTTTCAATATTTCATAAAATGTTTTTATTGGAAAGCAGTGCTTTATGAAATTAGTCTTTCAATTTGAGCACTTTTATAAGTCTCTCAAATTCTTTTGAAATATAAAGGAGAGTTAATTTAAAATGTTTGAATTCGAATTGATTTTTGATCGGCTCGTGATCTGGTATCTTAGTTAATCTAAATCAATTAGTTGTTTCATCGAAACTATACACAAGATTTAATTATTACACCTAAATTGGAAGGAAAATGGTTTAATTATTTACAATAACATAAAACCATTTTGGGGACTTACGCCTAGCCCTTATAGATATAGAAAATAAGTGATACCAGACATATAGACTAAGAATGTGAAACATGAAAAGTCATATTGCATTATACAAACAAGTGTCTTTAAAAAGTAATTAACTTGATTACTTAATCTATTAAATCTAAATCTATTTTAATTGTTAACTAAATTAATAAATACAAATTTTACTTATCAATTATGTCAATATTTTTGTAATTTAAAGTTATAAAAAATATAAATCTTATCATAAAAAAAGTAAATATAAATGGAAAACATGTTTTTTTCTATATAATAATTTATTAGATATATTTCGAAAAGATTATAGTGTTAATTAAATTGTTTGAAACTTCCGAAACACCTGATAATAGCAATTTATATTAAATTTATTCGATATTGAATATTTTATTTACTATAAAAAAATATGTGATAATAATTTGAAATTACTTGGAATAATTGCGCTTTACTAGTTAAAATAAACGTTCACAGTTTGTAATAATCAATTTAATTATAATTTAATACTTATTTAATTTTCATGAAGAAAAATATGAACTCAAGATTATGTACGCAATTTATTGATAATTATATTATTTATTGGTATACCTGAATTTAATAAGAAATTAATATCATAAATTTGAATTGTGTTCATTAATTGGTATTTAAAAGTACGCGCAAAATATTAAAGATATAAATTATAATTAAAATTATAATATAAAAATTAAAATATAATTGAATTTAACAGTACAGCCATAAAAAGTTGCTCAAATTTAAACCCAACAAAAATTTACTTACGAATGATAATAATTATATTTTTAAACGTTAAACTGATTAGAGCTAAATTTAGCAATAATTAGTCTAAATAATTAATCTAAAATTTTTTGGATTCAATTTTAAGTCACATTGAAAATTGAATTATTAAAATTGGCGTATAAAAGTTAAACATTTTAAATTTAAGATTAAATTATTATTAATTTTTAAATAAATGAAATGTTTTCTATTTGCTCTATATAATTAGTTTGAGCAGGGCGGATGAGGAATACTGGAGAGATTGTCTTATCTCCATTGAGCTGAAGCGACTCTTACAAGGTATAGATAGTCGTAAATTTTAACTTTATTTTGATACCTCACAGAACTGACGGCGATGAGACTAACTTCAGTCACTATAGCCAAACGAAATCACCAATGAGTTTGCATGACAATTAAAATACAATGTTTTCCTTACAGTACCATCGCTTCAAAAGTTGTTATTACTTCTTTATTATGGTACATGAACATGACTACACAGATCCATAGATGTAATAACATAAATAGAAGAAAAATAATAAAAATAATAAGAAATATTTTGAACGAGGTCAAGGTTATTTGGTGACACTAATCTTTATTACATTATCAGAAATATATAAATTGTTTATTAGGAAATTACACAAAAATTTAGTTAATGGACAAGTTTCGTTATAATCTTTAACCGATGGGAAATTGTTTTTATGAAAAATATTTAATGACTATAGAGACTGTGAGCCGATATGAAATTTTGTAATATATTATTTTTAATTTTATTACTTTTTATGTAGGGTCATGATTCATGAATATATTTTTTATAGCAAATTGTATGATATGATTAAATTTTGATGTATGTCACCTGACATACATATATTTCGTTATTATCCTTAAGCCGACGAGCTCCAGAGGACATAAAAAATCGGAGTATAATTAACAATTTCATTTTTATTACTGTTTCATTTCATTGTAAAACTATTATGACTATTATCAACCAAATCGGAAAGATTTTTTTTTTCAACTGCAACGTTTGACTCCGATAAGACTTAAACTTAAACAGATTTAAATAAGCTACAAGATGCTATAAAAAAGGACATACTTAACATTAGCATATGGAAAATAATATGTGAATTATCTGTTAATTACAAAAGTGAAAAAAATCTCAGTTTGTATTTCTTTATTTCCATAAGTTAGTCAATAAATTAGTGAAATTAAAAATTTACTAATATAAATTTTTTTGTTATCATTTAAATTCAATCCAATAAAACGCTATCTATAAAACATAAAATATGCATGATGAACGCACGTGGAAGTATAAAAAGTACTATAAACTTAACTATAGAAATCATGGTGGCACTATTATTGTTTGTCAATAATCCTTGGGCGATTGCTCAATTAAGTAGTTATATTTATATTGTATAAAGTTAAATAATGTGTTTAAAGGTAGAAGCCAACATAAATAAGATTGTAAATTATAGTCTACTTTAGGCTAACGAAATATGCACAATATAATAATAGATAGATTCAAAAGTTGGTATACTTTGTAAATCATTAAACGTACATTGTAACAGTTCAGTAACAAAATGTAAATAAATTAAATCGCAATTTAATAGCTAAACTAAAATTTGAACTTCACTAATGAAAAATTATAGAAAGATATAATAATATTATTAATAATACAAGAGGCCCTTAGGAATCTTACGCTTAGTAATAAAATTGCTAATAAATATTAACAATTTAACCATTTAATTATTACTATCAATTGTATGCAATAGATGGCGGTGCGTTACATATATTTTAGACTGGATATTTATGATGAGTACAGCCCAAAATCAAGGATTCTTCAATTTAAGAGTTTAAGATACGAAACTTCTGATTGAATATACAAAATATAGTAATTATATTAATGAAATTAATTATAATATATTATACAAAAATTATTAAATAAATAATTACTTGTAAATTAATTCATCAAAGTGTAAAAATAAATATTAAAAACAAATGTATACGAAATTTACTAGTAAATAATATTTTTTTATTAAAATAGATAAATATTGTATCTATCAACCATGATTTCAGTATTTAAACAATTCAGACCAGAATATTTTTAATTTAATTATAAATTTTTAAAAAATGGTATTTTTTTTAAAATGATCTCATTTTGTATAAATAATAAATCCAACATTTTTTATTTTTGGTTAGTTTTTAGGAAATCTAGAATTTAATGAATAAAAAACTTATAATTTTGTATTAAAAATTATTTTATTTTCGTACTAAATTTCTTAAATTTAAATATAAATATCCAAGTGAAATTCCTAAATTAAAATTTCCAAGTTTTTCGATGTTGTAACGAACATTATTTCAAATTTATGGTCAGGTTCACTAGGAAGTACAAATAACTATTCAAATATAAATAAATTTAATATTTACTGATTTATTATTTATATTTAGATAAGTATCTCTGATCAGTTAACAAATTATCATTTAATATTTGCTTTATGGAATATTAAGACAAATATTAAAAAATGTTTTCCAGAATTGATTTACAAAAAAATAGCTTAAATCGTGATTGGAGCATTTTCAATATACCAAATGATAGATCCACTCATAGTTCTTTTTGTGTGAACATATATTTACATTTTGCGTATATTTACATATTTTTACAAGTCTGGTACTGATTATGTTAGTGAACCACAAAACATTACTTTAATGTGAAGGCATAGTTACCGAAATTTTTAATTTGCTAGAACTTGCTGATATTTATGAACTTATAGTGTTTTTATAAAATTTATATCGTTAAGATATCACAAATCAATTGGCATTCATCATTCTATAATTTGGTTAAAAATACTGTAAAATATAATTATTTTGGGATAGTGTAATGTCCGTTATCAGAGCCAGATTAAGACTTTGCCTAAATCATGAAAAATTTGGGAATGTCATTTATCCGACATTGTAAAAATCAATCTGTTATAATTCTATAGTTAAATCCAGAGTAATAGCGAGTATGCGTTAAGAATAACATGTTATACACTCGACTAATCTATCTCCACGATGTCTAAATGTTTCTATCGTGCTTGAGGCTCTATTTTGTTTTCAATTAATTAAAAGGGAACGAAATTTAAAGGGAACAAATCATGCTAATTTAATAAAATATTAACTTGATGCTGAAAGCACCGCCAATGCACTTACAAATAATTCACATATAAAATAATGCTTCCAATGCTCCAATCGAGTTAATTACATACTACGAAAGTACCGGCTATGTAGTGGTAAAAGTTTGTACCGCGATACATTAGGACACGTTTTCGAAAACCTTCCCCAAATAACGATCAATATCGCCCTAAGTTCACTTAGATTTAATAAATGTACTAAGTAATAAAATTATCTAATGTGATTAACACATAAATTAAGTCTGTCTCACTTTAATAATAATAAAATATGAAATATAAATTTTTATATTATGCAAAAAAAATTCACATAAATATAAAAATATTCCTGATAGCTTTTAGATAATTTTGCATAATTCTGTTCAATTAATAAGATCATTTCCATTATTTTATGATCATGGATAAATGAAAGATAATATTTTATTTTATTTTAATGCATTCGGAACAACTAAAATATAATAAAAATGAAAATTTATTGGCTTAATTTGATTGCTATAATATTTTTTTTTTCACTCAAGGACATAATAAAATTGCAGACATAATTAAAATGATATAAATGTCATGATATTTTATTAGTGATATTTATATTGTATATAAAGTTTTCAAATTAAATTGCTTTTTTTATGATTTTTTCAATTGCTGATATTATAGTGCAATGAATAAGCAGTAAATTTTAAAATTTATAGTTGTTAAAAATCTTAGTAATTGATCTGCAAACATGTTGATTAATTTGGTACGATGGATTGGCAACCTCTAGCACTGAAACTAATAATATTTTATTTAAAAACTTGTACCTACAGCACGCATCGATCCATTCAACATTTTCCATGAGTGAAATCTCATTTTTAGCCGAATTCTTAGATATTACATTTTATCGAATTTCTTCACTAGTCAGATTTTACTGACCCTTTAGTATTTTTATCCCTGATAAATCCTTTTGTTTTCCATATATTAATAAGCTAATTTCTTCAGCTGCCTTTATTATTGCAACGATTTCCTTTTGAAAAAAAAGTGGTGAATTGATTATATCTCAATCTCATACAGAGATTCAGGCTATATGTTTTATGTAATAATATCTCATTTGAATGATGGCACTATCATTGTTTGGTGTTATGATTCCGTTTAGCAGTTTATTAAAATTTAGTTCTAAAGTTAATAACAATTTCTGAGATCTTTAAATAATTATTGATAATTTGCCTGGGAATGTGAATGGAAACTGGCCATTGTAAAGCATCGCAAATAAAAATATATATAAAAAAAAACTTAAAATTCAGCATAACGCAAAATATGGTATTAAAAGAATTTAAAGATTTTTAAATCTCATACGTAAATTCAATTTTTTATGAATTATTATCAACACTAAAATGTAAATAACTAAAAAAGAATTTGTTAAACAATAACGTATGCATCGGAATAACTCAAGAGGCTTATTCAATCCGGACATTCAAGATTTCAATATATAGAAATCTGATTATATTAAAACTGATTGTTGATAGCGATACGGCCTTGCACTCTTTACAATTATTATTTTATTTAATCTTTTATATTTTGTTTATCTTTACTGAATAATGAAAAGGGAAAATTAACCTTTATAGTAGGGTAAATATAATGGTTATTGGTACACCAAAATTCTTCACAACATAATTAAAGTATCATCATTTTTTTTATACTCAGTAAACCTAAATCTATGGCTATACAAAAAGTAACGTAAAAGTGTGAATTATCGCAATTTTGTTTAAAAACTGTTTTTATTGGTTTCTGAGTTACATACTTTTGCTTTGCGTGACACCATGTCAATTTAACACTTAATAAGCCATAATTTTAGCTCAAATTTAATGGCATTATAAAAGTGTCAAGAAAGTTATTTAAAAAGATTTTTGATTTAACTAATTTAACTGATTCTTTAAGGTTTTATAAATTTTTAGGTAGACAAATTTCATATTTTTATTTGTAAATTTTTGCAGTTTGGGTCAGAAAAGTTTGTAGAAAAATGTTTTTAGTGACAAAATTTCTTAGAATTTTGAAAGTAATTGGAAATAAATTTTGGAAGAAAAATAAGAAATTTAGATTTTAAATTAATAATTCATTTTTAATGATTCCAAATCACGAAAATATTTTTCTTTTTATAATTTTTTTAAAATTTATCAAAATTATTTGGAATTAGACAATCTTTTTATGTTTACCGGATATGTATTGTAAACTAACAAGAACGAAAAAAAAATATTTCAAAAACGATTATGCCAAAAAAATTAGTAAGAGTTGAAATTCTATATGTACATTGTACAGAAAAGAATAATGGAAAACGTATATACATACTTACATATAATATTTTATATATGTATTTCGTTTCAAAATGTTAGGGTTGAATTAGTGCATACAGGACATTGACCCATCAGTGAGCAAACTGCAAGGTTACCTATCGCACCAAACCAATTATGTCATAGCTGTATGGATGCAAACTGAGCACTTCATTTGCAAGTACTCGGTCAGGCATTGCTCTCTTGGCAACTACTAGCTTGACGAATTAAACAATCTAGCCAATAAAGGGCCAACGGAAACCGTATATATTTGCTTAACGGCAAGAGATGGATCTAAATCAACGCTAAGGTTCACAAGAATGTGTACTAGCAAAATGGTGCTAAAGCGCTACTTGGAGTCCTATTGTCCTGGATAGTTTAATATATTTAGAAGTTTCTTTCAAAGTAATTTTATACTATAGATCCAGGCTGTAGCTTTATAAATTAAACTTTTTATATACTAATTTTTTAGTTATAATGATTGCTCTTTAAATTATTTTGTTTCGTACTAAATTTCTTTTAAATGTTATGTTATAGTTATAACACTATCGATATCAGACGCGAATGCTATTTTACTAAAAAAAAAGTTACAAACTAAAGTAATTTTATTCCATTTCGGAATGAAGTTATTCAAATAAATAATTTATTTAACTCTCCTTACACTTTTATTACATAATTACTGAGCTGTGTATGGCTATAATCATTACCAAAAGATCAAATAATATTTTCAATATAAATTTCGAATTATTTTATTTTTTTTTTATTAAAGAAAATTATATGAAATTATCAAAAATTATTGCGTGTTTCTATAGAATTATTATGTGACCATGTAATTTACATTAACACGCAGGATATTCATCTCAATTAAGTGCGTGAATAAAAAATTGTAGATTGTTTGATAAAGTTAACATAATTTAGCAATGAGAAAAGAAACTTCTGATTTTACACTCTGGATAAAAAATAATTATGAAGATGAAAAGATTTTTTTATAAAAGAATTTTTTAAAAAATGAAACAGTAAATGTCGTGATAAATCAAAATTTAAATTAAAACGATAACTTTTAATATTTTCAGACCCAACCGCCATTTTAATTATAAAATTTAATCGTAAATTTCATTCATATTCATACGATTTTTCCATACGAATTTTGTAATTATATTTTGCTTCGGCTTCACCCAACATTTTCTTAACAATATAAATTGTCTGATGATATTAAATAATTGTCGAAGTCATAATTTCAAGAATCATCTGAAATTATAAAAAAAAATGATTATTTTTTTCATTATGTAAGACGGACTTAAACAGGCTTACTAAATAGTGTGATAAAACACTTCATTAGCATTACACTTGCAGTAAACCAGAATAAATTAAACATGCGTCGATTTTTTTTATAATAGTGATACGGTATATAGATTTTATTAAACGATTGGCGATGTTTCAAAATGCCGGCTTTAATCTTAAATTCTTTCATCAGAAATATAAATTAAACGCGGATCGTTTCAATGTTAATTGGTTCCATTTAGTTGTATATAAAATTATGTATTATAATTTGTGTTGTAAATGAATATAATTAAGACAGACAACAATAATTATTGGTCATTTATGAGCTTGAAAGTAGACGACCTTTATATTTTCTGAAGAGATAAATTTACTGAATAAAGAATAATATAAAGCGCATGTGTAGTCATAGTGTAGATGTAAGTTGAATTCTTACAGACTGAATCAATTTAAGTGTAAAGGTTCATTCATACAAAATTGAAATGGGTGGTTATGGATATGCACAAATATGTTGCCCATAATGACTGCATTATCATTGAACTCAAATTTTACGGATGAAACAAAGCTGTATGAATATATCAAATATTTCCATCGCAATGCTAGTTATAATTCCTCGAAAAATTTCTATTAGCAAACATTAATAATAAATTAATAATATTAGGATAAAATTTATGCTAGCCAACGTCGGAATATAGAGTATTTAGCGCCCTAAGCAGTAGTAGTTCTAGGTTCAACTCCAGACCGAGACATCGATGTTGTTCTAAGTTGCCTCAGTTATAAAAATGAGTACCAGTACTAAAAAAATAGGTATAATTGTGATTTTAAAAGTCTTGGAAAAATGGTAACAGTTGAGATCATTTGCTGATAACAAATATCTTACTATTAAAAGTCATTTTACCTTGTTGCAATTAGACTATAAAGAAAGTTATGGTTTGCAATCATTATAAATTTTGTAGACCCAAATTGGAATAAAATATTTACGAAACCATTGAGGACCTAATGAACAAGTAAAAACATCTTTAAAAATAGAATTTTAAAAGTTAAATCTATCGAAAATTGGTTTCTTATAGATGTAAATTGTAAGTTGTAACTTTGCATGATCATAAAGCAAACCTAAACTCCTTGTGGAGGTAAGTAAATATTATTTTCAAAACTCCTTGTTGATTTTTATCATACCTTAATACAAAATATAAATGTAATTGACTTCTAAAGTAATATTTTCTGGGTCATACATAAACGCTACTCTAAAAATTATTATAATTTTTATTCAAAAAACTATACAGAAAATTTTTCATTAGAAAAACCTACTCTTAAATAAATTTTCATAATTTATTATATTTTACATACTTATAAGTTTCAATAAAATGAACCATTAAAAATATTTAATTTATGTATTTTTTTTTAGCAAACTATGACAATCGCTACAGTTGGCAGTTGTCATACCTCCATTAAAAATTCTACAATATTATAATAACTCATGTAAGTTTGTCACCACAAATTTATAATTAGTAGGTCGAAAATACTGCGGTACTGTATCTAAATAATTCAAATTATTGGGAGGAAATATGATAAGTTCAGTAAGAAAAATTAAAAATTCGTCATGTAAATTACTTAAACAAATAAAATTAAATTACTTTAATTTCATTTGTCAAAAGTTTATTTGGTAAGGTAAGGCCTTGTCATTACATTAACACCTGACAAAAAATTTTAGTTTGTTAGTTTATTTTTATGATTGTTAGCTAATTCAAATGTCATAAATTTTTAAATACTTGACTTTATAAATTAATGTTTATAGTTAGAATTAAATAAGCATTTGATATTTACCAGCATTTTGATACAAATCACCATTTTAATGATGTAAGTAAACAATTACTTTTAAAATATAAATATGCAATTTACAAATGCAATGCAAGAATGAATTAAAATTGATAGTTTGTACATTTTTCGTATTACAGGTGATATGTGACATTTAATTCTCAAAAGCTAATGCTTTCATTTATGATTCCGTGAAAAAATATATATGTAAATGGGAGAGGAAAAGTTTTGACGACGTATTTTGGTATTAATAGTTACTTTAAGGCCGCAGCTATTATTAATTCTATATAACACAATTTAATATTTAAATTAATATTATGTTCCTATAGTTTCATTTGAAAATTGGTAAATTAACAAAGAAGTCACAATTTATTGGTAATTCCAGATTAGGTTCTCAAGGTCGCTCTCTGTTCTCTGTAGGTCTTGATCACATTCGTTGTGATTGGAAGACATCAAATTGAACTACTTAACAAAAAAAAATTAAATTTCCAAATAAATTTCAAAAATTAATGTTCAGAATTTGCATGAAATTTATTATGGAGACTTTGGAAATTGCTTCTTTCAGTAATCTTCAGCTGAATCTTGACATTTATCGTAATCCAAGTTAAATTTTATATGGTGTAATTCTTGCCTAATCTGGCGCAACGTGTATGGGCCGTTTATATGATCTGGAAATGATTATTCCATTATTAATGTAAAAATCAACATCATAAAGTATTTCCTAATAAAAATATTATACATTCAATAAATTCTTCGAATATCTGGGATCGTTCTAAATGATTTTTGAAATTATTTAGATTATCAATTCTGCAAGCTTCAACTAATTTCTCAGTTAAATGAATAATTAAAATACTAACTATGAAAAATCCTATTTACTTTTAGTTTACTATCTAAAATTAATGAAATTTAAATTAGAATTTACACAGACCTTAAAATATTTGAAGACTTAACACTGTAACGAATTCAAATAAATTAAAAATTTTAAAAGAACTCTTACATAAATATTTTACCTGACTATTTAATAATGATTTTAAAATTCATAGAGCATAGCTTACCTGTATAATATCCAGGAAAATATTCAATGCAATAACAAAAATGATAAAAAAGTAACATTTTAATATTTTACTGGTGGAATCGATGACCATGCCAAAAATATTGAAATTTTACATTAAAAACACATGACATTTTCCGTAATAAAATTAATTTTATTTAATTTTCTTGATCACCTACGCAATTTTCTTCTACAGTGTTTAGCCGATAGTTGTGAATTTAAATAAACACGTGCACAAGTGCTTTTTTATGGTCTGCTGTGCACACAAATTACCTACAATGTAAGGCACTAAGAGCGGTACTGTTTGAAAATAGTGGTCTGTGTTGTCAGAAATAAGAAACATAACAAAATCTTGTAATTTTTTAATTTTTAATGTTTCGGTTTTATTGCTTAACAACATAATTTAATAAACATATTTATTTTAAAGTTAATGAAGTAGGCCGCACTTGGTATTTAAATTTAATATTAAGATGTTGATTACTAAGACATCCTGGAAAAATTAAGGAAAATCGATTTTCATGTTATTGTTTTTAATTTAGAAAGTATATTTCTGTAGTTGATTTGGTAGATTGTATAATATAAATATTATTTTTTTATTATAAAGTACAATAAATTCAACTATGTTTTGAATATAAGCCTCTGCTTCGATTGCATTAACGAAGTAGATGAACCCGATTTTCGATTACATTTGGAAATATCGAGTGTTTCTTCACGAATACAGCCTTCAATGTTTCGTTTCTCTACAGTAGACCAATAACAACAAATATCGTTAGATCGATTTCGATAGATAGCAGTTTGTTGTAAGTCAGTTTACTGATCTATTTCTCGCAATTATAGATTCATCGAATTTTTACTACAATAAATTGATTGTTGACTATCAGAAAAATGTGCGATTTTGTTGAAATGACAAACAAATTCGTTATATTCGAGCGATAACGATCACCAGCATTTTCTTCTTCATTTTGAAAATAATTAGGTCCGATAATGCCTCTGTATCTGTATACCATAAACTACAGCATACTGTTATTTTTTGTGGTTTTTGGTGAACATCGGATTGGAATTACTGAATTACTTCATTAACGATAATTTGGTTTGTTCATCAAAAAATGAGCCTCATCCTAAAGATGATTTTCTTGCCAAAATCGATATTTGCTTTCAAGTTTGGTTTTTCCTATGTGTTGTTCAAGTGTATGTATTCAAGCGATCCATATTCTAATTGTATATACTGAACTGAAATAATATTAGTTATCGTTTGTGACATTTCAAGCGTTCTAACCTTGTTAAATTTAAAATAATCAACTCTAAATAAACTTTTCCTTTTATAGTGTTAAAATTTCTTTTTTCAATATTTATTTCATTTCATTCATTAGATTTACAATATCTTTCAGATAATTTTGTGTATAGTATATTTTTCTATTTTTACCTGATGGGAAAAATGTTAATCGAATAGAAATTGTTCATTTTTCAATTACATATATCTTTATGTTATGTTTATTATCTACGATACTGTGATAGAAATTGAATATTATTTATAATAAACCTATAAATAGTGAAATTTATGAATCACCAGAGTACGAGTACAAGTTAATTTTCTAATAAATCATAAATATACAAGGACGAGACTTCATTTATAAATCAGAAAAATGATCGCATACAATAATTTTCTGACTGCCTTCAAGTAATCAATCAAAAATTATTGAAAAACAGATAAAAATGATTTAATTAACTCTTCTGGTCGCATCTCATACATACGGTTTTAAAATTATTTATATTTATGGAAATTGATATTACCAATTCATCCTAGGGCGATGAATATTGAGCATGAATTTAATAGTATACAAAAAAAATAATAATCTTGAAATAAAATATGCAAATTAATTTACTTTATAATTAAAATACAATTTTTAGATTAATGGATTCACAGTGCAAGCTTAACCTCAATCGTAAATAAACCGATTATGTGTCTTGTGGCTACAATGTATCGAACAGTTCAGTTTGTATTCATTTAGTATAGTTAAAATTTGACGTCTGCATATATTTTATATGAAAAATCAATTGAATTGCCCAAGTTTTAAGACACATATAGTTGCGATTGAAATCGATTCGGAACGAATCAAATCGAAAGAGTTTGTAATGATTGAAATTTTGCGAATCCAAATTAAAGCAAATTCCAAGAGAAATGAAATTTGACAGTTTGAAAAAATAATTAATGTGTAATGAAAGATGGCTCAGGAAAATTTTATAAGAGATATCAAAAATATAAACTATCAAAAGTCAACCCTAAGCAATATTTATAAGTGGCTTAAGTTCAACAATAATTTACTGAAGCCTTATCGCAAAACTTGTACTATGAAAAACCAGAAAATAAGTTAAACCAAAGTTTTAATTCGGGTTAGGCAAGACTTAAGCTCGCACTGTGAATGCAGACATTTATGAATTGCGATAGTTATTAATTACATGACGTTTTGTAGGAATTGTAAATATTTAGTGATGTTTAAATATTTCATAGCGCTTGTTTTAATTTAAATATTTTGTGTAGAGACTTTCTAAACATCAAACTTAATTCCCTAACAAAAACTTTATAATAGAAAAGCTAAACAATTTTATATCATCAGCACCTAACCAAATTGCTGTAACTTTTAACCGTCTCTGTACCCAAAAGAAGTTCTTATTTTCCGGTCATGTTTGATTATATAACAACAATTTAATGATTTGCCCTAGTTTATTCATAAATAATAATAATTTAAATATAAAAATTATTTAAATAAACAAGACTAATTAGTAGAAATAATTTATTTAATTAAATGAAACAATTTCCTAACACGTCAATATAGGATTTAAATTTCAAATTGTAGATCTATTTCAAGTCACTTTAAGTATATTGTTGATCAGTTAAGAAGTGATAAAAATATATATTGGCTAGCAAGTAGCAAGTATACTGACGGATACAGTGTAGCAAGAATTATTACTTTTTTCTTTCAGGAAGTGATTTTTATGAGATCGCTGGTTAATTGTAATTTTACAGAAAAAACTCTAATGCATCATAAATTTTTATATCTATCAACATCTTATAAAAAACTATTTTATAATTCAACTGTTTTCGTGAAACTTCCCTTTTATTATCTGCTTTCTGTTTTCGATTTCCCCAAAAATACACTATATAATTTGACATAATTGGTGGTTGTTTTTATATAGGGTAGCAGTTTAACAAGCCTATACCAACAATGGGCAGCTTGCGAATTATTTTAAAGAAAAACATATCGTATTCGTATTATATTTTAATTTTTGATTATTATATATAAAGTTTGAAAAATAAAACGCTTGGGGGAGAAAATTATTATATGGTTTCGTTTTTATTTTCATTAATGTGTACATTTTCCTTGTCTGCAATATGTTCTTGTATATATATCTAAATTATACTTCAATTTATGTATATACATACTTCGGAATTTTTAAATTATCATAGTAAATATTTTTTATTATTGCTGTTGGGGTTCTTCAAATAATTTAATGGGTTAAAAATTGGTGTAGGGTATGGTCTAAAATTTAATTATTAATAAGGGGAAATTAAATTTTAGAGAAAAACAAATTTTGATGTAAAAATACTATGTATGTCAAATAAAATAATGATTCTGATAATGTAAAATTAAATTTTCAAATCAATTTTAATATATTTTAGTAATTGGGTTTTTTACCAAAACATTTAAATTTTGATTAGTTAAAATTAATTTATCAAATGCGACGAATTTATAAATTTTTCTAGGGTGTACTGGTTGCATATCACCTTATCATTTTTAGTCGTTATTACAATTAATATCATGCACTGTTTTTAAAAATATACAAAAAAAAAAACAGAAACCAAATTTGCACTAATAAATTCTTGGGTCATTCATTTTATAAATATTGAGAACAAAATTCAGAAAAAATAATTTTTGCACCTTTAAAAAACATAATTTCTTAATGTTCTTGTCCATATATTTTGGCAAAGAATGAATTCTGTCCGAAATTCTAGACTTAAAAATAAAAAAATTAAATTGTACAATTAGTCCACTCAGAAGAGCTAACATAATTTAATGAAATTTTATGTGCATTGAAGAAAAATTAATGCTAGAAGTAAATATTTAAATAAATTATTTAAATTTTACTTTTTATTTTAGCACCCAACGACCAGCGTCAGCAATTTAGTTATAGAAAATAGTGACATAAATTATTGTTTCCGCTATTGTTCATAGACTAATTCAAGCAATGAGTGCCATAATTCTATAGTTTAAATTATGCTTCTGTAAATCTGTTTTATAATTTATATAAGTATTTTTAATGGTAACAATATCAATATAAATATATATTAAATATTTCACTTTAATTTTCATTAAATTAACTTAGATTAATTACAAACATTTTACGAATAAGTTTTTGTATATGTACAAAGATTTTAATTATGAAAACTTTAATTTAAAATATTAGTAATTTCGATTATTTGCTCTGCTCTATTGATCCATTACACAACATAAAAATTTCATAGCCAAAATATTTTAATAATATATATACCTTAATTTTCTCACGACTCTTAAAACGATTTCCATACTTCAAACTCCCTGCGGCTTGCTCCTGTTGTATATCAAAAACAATAAAAAACCAATTTGTTTAATCTAACACCATTTTTGGAAATCAATCAAAAAATAATAAAACAAAGATAAATTTGGCTTGTCTGAAAGGCAAAAGTTAACAAGGAAATTAATTTTGTTATGCCATAAACCACCAAAGCAAATCTATCAGGGAAAAAACAAGAAAGTTAAAGTGTTATCGCTACACAACACACAAAAGACGATAAAAAAAATTTATTTATGTACATGGCTTCAAAAAAATAATTGAAGACCATTCATTTCTGCAAGCCAAGTTAGACCATTCCTTTCTGTATTGCTAGAGATTGATTTGAGATAAATCATTGAAAATAACATTGCATTAAAATTACAAATTTCGTTTTGAAGTTTTGTGAATACTGTTCCAATTATTTTCTGTAATAATAGATAGTCTCTAAAACTGCAAATTAAGATAAGTAAAAGCCACTAAAAGAGTTAGGGAAATATGAAATTTAATCTAAATTATGAAATAAATCATGAAATAATATTTTAGTTACATAAAGATTGAATTTATTGATGCTTTTTTAACAAAATGGTTTCCAAGTTGAGAATAAAATATTAAAAAATTATTGTGTACACTGTAAAAACTATACAGTAAAGTTTAAATTAATTTTTAGCAAATGATTATGATTACATTAAAACTAAAACTATCAAGTAATTATTAATTATTAATTTAAGTTAATAAAAATAAAAATTATATAAAAATTTGCGCAATGAAAATTTCTGTTTCACAAAATGATTAAATGATAATTTCCGGCTTTATCAGATTTATGATTTATGATACGTTAAATAGCATAATAATAGACACAAATAAAAATGAATGAAAATAATAATTTCTAATAATCTGTTGCACGCAAAAACACCAATTCAATTTTGATTAAATGTCTTTGCGTTGTCTGGGTTTGCTTTGACAATTTTGCGTCCGACAAAAACAAATTGCATAAAATTATTATTTTTCACATAATATGCAGAATTTAAATAGCATATAAACTTCTATAGTCAAACTAAATACATCCTTAAACTTTTTATTAAATCATTGCTAAATTAAGTTTAACTATCAGTAATGTCGTTTTCGATTGGTTTTATTCAAATTTTTTATTTAAAATTCAGTTTTTTCTTCTACAATTGATCATAAAAATCAATTTTAGTTTGTTGGGAATAGTATAATATTTGAAAAATATGTCAAAATAAAAAATGTTGATATGATTGGTATTAGTAAATGAAGGGGTAAATTCGAAAAAAAAAAAATCAGAAAATTTATCTAGATTAAGATCAAAATTGATTTTTTATTTCAATCAATAATCAAATTTGATCTTGATAATAAAAAATATTGATTTTTTTTTAAAAAAAATTAACCTTTTGTGCCAGTCGAAACCCACATAAGTCAAACTTTGTTTATTTAAATATGATATGATCAAGAAATACTTCACATGATTCTAAATTCAAACAATTGGACAACAGTAGCGTGAGATTATATTAATGTAAACAAGTCAGTTTTGTGAAGTCTACTGTTGGGGGACATTTCTATGTGTTCATAGCAAAATATGTTAAAATTATTACACCACATAATAATGATAAGCGTTTTACATTTATAACTTATAAAATTGTATTAATTCGCCTTAATTAAATTTACAATTTAATCTTACTAAAAAATATCATCAAAGCCTTCAAAAATTCGCCTTAGTTAAATTTCAACAATTCATACTAAAAGTAAATTTAAACGAGTAAAGGTAAAGAATTATTTTTACAAAGAGTTAGCTATGAAATGTGTTGTAATAGCAAAACTTTTCGCAAATCATTTAAAAAAGATATACGAGTTATCTGTTACACCTAGGTTAAATGCTATTTTCTTTCATATATATACACAAATTTTCAATTAAAAAATCATTTAATTTCTAGTCACCGTTGAGTTGATTTTTATTTCTTTGAAGTTTTAAAAGTTATAAACGAGGCGGTTTTTGCAATTACAATAAATTACTAATAGTTAGTATCAACAGCTGCTTCAGGGTATAGCAGCATATTCAGTAAAATGTAAGTAATATTGATATAGTCATATAGTTTAAGTAAAACGACAAATAAATTATGAAAAGCCATTCAAAAACTGATAATCATCATTTACACTGTGTAAGCTTGTGCAGTTAATGCGATACATCAAAAATGAGTAATTTAATATAATGATATGATAACAATAATACTGTCAATAACTTGAGCATGTTTGTCGAAAAGATGGATTACAAATTAGCATTATTGTGAAGTATGCTTTGTCGATTCCTAGAAATGAATTTAAGTTAATTCATTATCTTTCGTAGACGATTCTGAAATGGCACGCCAATTTAATAAGTAAAAAGTGCGATAGTAAGGATAACCAAATGTACTAGAACATTTTACCGACAAAAGCAGAATTATCTTTATGGAAAGTATCAACACACAACTTTGGATTTAAGAATAATTGTTCTGCATTCATCGTAATTTCTTCTGTTGTTAGGCGAGCTCTGGATTCATCCATTCTCAACCTGTTATAATCAAGAATTATGGTCAGAATTAAAACAAATTTTATTCCGTGATTTTTAATAATTGCTTAAGTGATGCTTTTTAATTTCGTTAATAATTGTAATATAAATTCTAGTGAGTCACTTAAATATTTATGTTTATAGCACGTTTAATATCATTAATTTTTCAATTTATTTGTCATAATTTTCCTCCATCTAAGAATTTTACATAAATTATTTATTTATTATGGTCCGAAACATTTATATAATTAATATTGAATATATTATTTTATTATATTAGTTAATAGTTAATATTAAATAAAATTATATTTATCCATTTATATTTTTATGACCACCTCGGATAATAATAATTTGAATCCAATTAAATTGAGATATAAAATTTATTTACTCAATAGATAATTTTATTACCATAAAAATTTGACATTATAAAAATTTTCAAGAACATTTTCTAAAAATAGTTAATTTATGTTTATAATTTTATGTTCAATAATAAATGTTCAATTTTATGTATTCGCATATATTTTTTAACAAACATCATTTAATTTATTCCATTTTTGGTTTTTATATTTAATATAATTATAACGAGTTTAAATTTGTGTGAAAATGTTATACTTGACAAATAACTGACTATTTATAACCAATTGCAGTCACTTTAAGTGGAGTTTATTTAATAATCGGCATTATATGTTTGATCTATCTGTGAAATTGTATAATCACATATAAACAATCTATTAATATAAATTTAAACTTGGTTTGTTAATATTTTCATGTTTTTAAATAGAAAATTGTGATAATTAATACAATAATTGTTGACTATATAGTCAAGTTCAATGTTATTTTTATAGTAAATAACAAATTGACATTTAAAATTTTCAGTATGTCAGTTAGTGGAAATGAATCATTATTTTAAAGATTTTTAAAATTTAATAATACATACTGAAAAGTTATTAGTTTATTTTAGATAATTATTTTTGTCCCGTGTACTTTGTTAATAAAGTTCACGAAGCACTGGACATAAATGATTTATAAATAATTAACAATAATTTTTACATATGTGAAAATGTCATCGTTATTCAAAACAATTTACATTTTATAGGTTCATATCGTGTACTTTTATAATAGCAATGTTCAAGTGACCATAATATTATTTTCTGGAAATATTGAATTGATCATTTTGAATATATCAATGTCACTTGGTCAAAAATATCATGTTTATTTCGAAGAAAGAAATTTCTATAAAAGGCTAGCTATAGAAAATATTATTTATAAATATTTTTGATGATGATTTTCAATACACCACACCAGAATAATTTTCCTGGTTGTATCTTATATGGAAGGAAATTGACTTTCACGATTTTTCCTTCAAAAAATATCAAAATATTGTCATTTCAAGATGTTTTACATGATTTTGATGACAATCGACAGTAATCTATTTTTAACTATATACTACAATGTAAACTCAACAGTGGTGGACATAAAAAAAGATATGCCGAACATAATATTGATGTGTTTTTTTGGAATTCAAGGAGTCGTTTTAGGATATTTGATGGTAACAATTGCTTTCTAAATTCTAAAACTCGTTCATCGCTCGTAATACCATTGAATAAAGTAAATTAAAAGTTTTCCGTTTTTCAACTAACTAAATGGAAGATTAAGTCTTTCTTTAGTATTTCTTTAGTGATGAATTGGTTGACCAAAAATAGATTTACTTATGATATTATTTAATTTAAAATAATAGCTAAATGCGCAGTTCAGTTACAATAATTTTGTATAATTCCTTCCTGGCATATATTAAAATAAACATTGATTGGTCGGTCATTGATCGTATTCAAGACTATACAGCATTTTATTTTAATATTTTATCTTTAGGTAATCATTTTTACACTACACTCTACAGTAAAGAAATCTTGATAAAAAAAAAATTATAATTTTTTTAAAATATCAAAAATGTTAAAAAAAATGATTCTGGCAGCATTGATAAGATAATAAATACTAAAACTGCATACTATTCAGAAAAACTACATTACCAACAATTCGTTTTATTTAAATATTTTTGATGATACATATTAGCATACAGAATACCAGATACAAATCAAACAAGCAAACCTAAACATAAAATTTAGTATGATTATAATGTTTGAATAGTTCGGTTGTGCTGAGTTTTTGTTAGTGTTCAAAAACAGACTTTTTCTATCTAAGAATATGAAGGTATCCACTAAAAAGAATAATATTTTTTAGCTTAAGTTAATAGGGTGCCATTTAACAACAATTTATTCTTTCATTAATATTAAAGTTAATAATTTAGTTATTTATATATTTTGAGTGATAAGAAAATTGAAATATTTATTTTTCTTGTTTACCATCATTTCATGACTAATATGAAAAGAAATAAGTTCAATTGTGAACAACATCTGCTAAACAAGTTCAACTCACGGCACCTTATCAGGGATTTAATTAACAAAAATCATAACATAATTTTGAGTGAGTATAATTTTTATTATACTTTTTGTTTTGGTTATTAGAAAATTCGTTATGAATCATTTACAAATTATATGATATAAACTTATAACGTTTTAACGTTGCAAATTTCAACTTTACGAGCTTGTAGATTCTAAAACATGTAGAAATCCAAAATTTCTTATTGTCTAATGACATTTAAACTATACTTTTTCAGTGAGCCATTTTGAAACAATGCAATTAAATATGATTCTACTGTTTTTTTGAAGAACGAACCCCAAAAGTGCCTATAACATTTTTTTTTTGCTTAGAATACTATCACACATAGCTTTGTATACCATATATAAGGTATATAAAAACATTATGCAATTTTAGACGAAGTAAGGCTTGAAAGAATTTAATATACTGTCTACTAGATACTCTGTTCATTTGCAGACGCATATTAGTTTAAAAAACTACTTTAATTTGGAATAATTTGATATTTTTACACTGGGTGCGGGTTCACTAATTTCCATAAATATCATAACCGAACTTTTGCGAAAAAGAAGTACCGGATATAACACATGAATCTAAGTGCAAGTACAGATACAGAGTGGCGATATGCTAGGCTGGGTAGCATATACAATGATTAGTAAGAAGGCACATCGTCGGTACTGCTGCTAGCTTCACTCATTTCGTTGCTTAAAAAATTTACACAATTAGATAAGTAAGTAAAGCCGAAAATTAGTTCCATATTATATTCACTTATTTCATTCATAATTATATTTTTCATTAAGTGATCAAATAAAAAATAAAAAAACCACCTTTTAATTTGCTCTAAATATTATTTATACCGCAGATTTTATCGGTGTTCGTTTATATCACATAAATTATTTTTCTCTAATTAGCAAATTAATTTCTAAATTCTGCACATTTTTTCTAAAAACAAAATTTCTTTTCATATTATTTTTAAATTTTTTACATATTTTCCAACTTAATCCGACTTATGAGTCATTAGAATTTAGATTATTCAAAGTTTTTCATTGATGACACGACACGCAAAATTATTTTATATTTTCTTTAAATAAATTATTTTCTAATGAGAGAGTTTTCCACAGAAAACTCATGACTTTTTTATCTATGATTTCATAAATATAATTTTTGAATTCATAGAAATTATTATCAAAATTTATATTTTTAGATTAGCAGAATTTTTTGAATTGTTTTGTATGTTAATTTATATCAATTTTTAAAATTAATTTATATCAATGTGAAAGTTAATTTGAAATTTCCATTTAATCAATTTTTTCAATTAACATTTTATGGGAAATACACAATTAATTATTGTCATTGAACTAAAGAAATATACAAAGGATACAGGATCATTATACAAAATTATATATGACAAAAATTCGCAGACGTAGACGTATAACATACCGTCATACATTTTTCTTAACTCCATATTAATACTATATAAGAAAATCGATTTTTCCACCGGCAAAACTTATAAGTATGTACAAAACAAAATTTCCCATCAGCTGAAATTTTCTCCTTTAGTTTTGAAACTAAACAATTTTCTTTCTAAAATACTATAACTTTTACTAAACACAATGAAAATTTCCTTGCTCAGCTGTTTGTGTATATTTGAGTAGAAATTTTCCCTTTTAAAATAAAATTATTGTTGTACATAATTTTAAATTGTATACGGAATCTAATAAAGGATTTATTTTATATATGTATAATTTTCCTTTGTCACGTCCTTATACGTACACAATTCGTAATGTTACATTATTGTTTGTTACCAGCGATAAATTTCGTATTAATGTGCTTTATATAAGTTTGCATTATATTTTATTAAAGGATTCAAATTTTAAAGTTATGATATTTTGGATAGAAGGATAATTTCGATGCCGCAATAATATAGTAAACAAAAATCCTAGCCTCGATTTACAAAGTGTACGATGTGTCACTTTATTACATTAAGTATAACAAATAAACTAATAATATTCGCATGAACCTGAACCATTAAGAGTTCTGGCTACTACAACCGAAAATATCTTCTTAAAAAATTAATTTCATCAATTTGTTTTACCTAAAAGAAATTATATTCTAGCCTAAATTTGTTATGGCCCAGCTAGAATAAACTTAGAAGTTAAATGACTGATTAACAATGTGTTTCATTTTAATTGAATCATACCTCACAACGCTCGGTAGCATTGTATTCTGACTGTTAAGTTTGTGATTGTTATAGAATGCTTGGCGGCAAATCAGTAAATATAGAAAATGTCTAAGGTCACTTTTTTGTACGAAACATATATTACCTTCCTATAGCATTCAGAGCGTCTTAGAATCTTGAGATATTGTTTGATTGGCAAACAGCAGATAAAATGGTTGAAAATTTCGAATTTGATGTCTAACGCAAAATATTTCGCTAATTTTAGGTATAAATCAAAAAGTAGATATGAATCACTCTACTATGATTACCATCAGGTCTCTTTTCTATCGATCATGTTCAACGTTCCAAATAAAAATTTTATACAAATAAATTTTTAAATGCTTTCTTGGAGGCGTTTTACCTCTTTATATCAAAATTTATAGAACAATAAAATTGTGATAATATTTTATTAATATTTTTAATAATTGTTTGACAAATATGGAAATTTAGATTGTCCACTAATTTAATTTTTTTTAGAGGTCATATACAAATTTGCCAATTGAAATGTTATTTTTAATTTTTTTGTTAATAAATCTACATATAATTTGGTATACACTGCAAATATGTATTTATATGATGCCAAATAAGTTCCTACTCATATTTCAAACTAAAACAACATTAATTTGGAATATTGTAGATGTAGGTGATTCCTGTTTGGAAATTCATACCAATTTTTTAATCAAACTGAACATATAATAAACATTAAATTATTTAAATTTAAAACTGATTTATTTCTTTTTCATATTAATGTGCAGCAAAAGTTATCACTATAGTTCACTTTTTGAAATTTGGTTCAACAAATTTTCACTAATTTTGATATTTAAAAGTATTCGTTAAATTTTTTTTTGATAAAATACATTTGGACTTCTTGTTATTACCACAGCATTGACAGTATTTCCAAAATCACGATTATTTTATTGTTGAAAATGTTTAATATTTATTTTGATAACAAATAAAAATTTTAAGAATTTGAAAAATTATATATTTTAGCATCAAAATTATAAACAATTGGACCGACTACCTACACGTGTTTAACTGAAAAACTGAAATATTCAAATTCCCATCAGGAAATTTGCAAAATCATATAAATAATGATAATTACTGATGAACTTACATAAATAGTCAAATTAAAAAATATTAGAGATTACTCTTTTTTTATAAAAATGTATGAAATATAATTAATTTACATACACTCACCTTAATTGATATATGAATTTTTATATCTCTATTGTATCTCTATGCTTATGGGAGTCCTTGTAGAATTTTCTGTAAAGAAAAGATCACACAAATATTTTTTTAGTGTTGTTTTATAATATATATGTTGCCTAATTCGGATAGTCATACAATTTTTATTAATGTATTTTAGAATAATATTAAATAATTAAAAAGTAATATAAATATAAGTTAAAATCAAAAAGGAATTGGCACTCATGAAAATATTCAACAATTACCTTAACAGTTCACAAAAGTGGTAATAAATAAAGTTATTAAATCATAATTAAAATTAATAACATAATATTCAGTTTCAATTATGTCTATTACAAACTTTATGTAGCCCTGTAAATAAAATAAACTTATTACAATTTATTACATTTTTATGGCAATGCAAAAAACATTAATAAAAATTGTTGTAAAAAAAGTAATTGGTAATATCATTTATTGAGAAAAGGTGCTAAAAAGAAGACTTTTATAACATCTATTGGAGGTATGCTATAAAAGGCATTACTAGCCGAGTATATAAGTTATAGGAATTAGGCAACTTATATCGTAAAGACCCCAGCAGAAGCATATAAATACGATAGAGATATAGGAATTCATATAATTCATGTAAGAATCTAATTTCTGACAAAAAATGTCATTGACACAGAGAAATAATGACAATAGATGTCGCTGTATTTTATATCCTTTATAAGGCTATTTATCAGTTTTCCATTATTATAGCAGAAGCTATATTTTAATAAAATATTATTATAATATTATAAACCTGCATATAATCAGTATACTATAATTTAGAAATTAAAATAATTTTCAGTAGGTTATCTGTGAAATTGTCTTGAAATATCCTTTAAAACTCACTATTAGAACAAGCATTTAAGATCTTCAAAAAAATAATTAAATATCCAATCAACAATATACAAAAAGTTTAAGTTCAGTGATGACGATTTGTCGTTATGGATCATATAATACGTGTCCAGAGCAATGGAGGATCATATAACATCTGTCCTGGTCAATATTATATTAAGAATTGTTATTGTGCTGTTATCAATTATGTATTGATCAGAAATTTCTATAAAATTAATTTCGGATACCGACTAATAAGCTATTTAGTTCTAGTATTGACGAATAATTTATAGGGTATCATAAATTATCTTTTACATTTTTTTCATTATTTCTTCCGATTAAACGTTCTGCCATTATTTACTATTTTATTTCCGAAAGTTATACTCAGAAAATGATCTCGCTTCTAACATAATTTACACTTAACTAAGATTACATAATTAAAACTTCTTTCGCTAATCCAATTACATTGTAATTAATAAATTTTATGATTAATTATTTTATATGGTGTACTAATATGGCTTTACAACATAAAAATTATTTATGCAATTCTTCTTCTTGCTTGAAAATAGTATAAATATCATCAGTACAATTTAAACGAGATGTTTGTATAATAATTCATTTATGGATTTATAGTTGGTACGGAAGTTATTACCGTGTTGTTTCAATCACAGCTTGCCCACGGCTCTTTTTTTCCCATAAAAGAATGATTTCCTTCTCTATGGCTGACAGATTAGACTTTTAAAACTATAAATATATTTTACCTACAATGTTTTCTATGTAAATTGTACAATTGCGTGCAGATAGTTTTATATTTTTTTGATATGATGACTCATTTTTATTCACAAAGTCCTGTTTTTATTTTATACATATTACATTTAGAAAAATATATGACATGCTATTTGATTATTTGGACGTTACAAAAATAAGATTTTCCCTGTAAATTTTCTTTTTTTAATTTTCGAATTATTTGTTAATTCTTGTATATCTATAAGCCTTTGACCAAAAGTTAAGGTGGATGAATGAATTACCATCGGTGGTAAACCAATTTTATAGACCTGCGGTAGGTGGTAAAATGAAATATTATCCGTATTCATATTAGCAATATGATGAATAATATACAAGCCAATCAAACGTGTAATATGACATCACTCTATTATTCGATGCTATACTACAAAATATCAGAAAGAATAGCAAACATTTATAAAATTTAATTTTAATATTGAATTTCAAATAATTAGTAGCTGATTTTACTGTCATTAACTTCGAAAAATTCATCTTTTGATGGAAAATATAAATTTTATGTCCAATTTCATAGTGAGAGCTGAAGCCTTTGTCACCTGATTTCTAAATATTTCTAAGACTTTGTTAGCTTATAAACTTTCTTTTAACTTGTTTTCTGGATTCTCAGTGTTACCTTAAAGGTAAAGCTTCTTTAAAGTTAAGTTAAACTTAACCAGACAATAGGTAAAGCTTAAGCTCGACTTTTAACACTTCATATTTTTATTATCCTTTAAATATTTGATTCAGGAATCAATCAAATCGATCGTATATAAGCGCCACTTAGCTATAATATCTCACCTAACCTTAAACTTCAATTTTGTTAAATTTATATTGTTGACTAATAATGAAATTTAAATAAAAATGAACTAATCAAAATTTTTGCTGATTTTATTTGTTTCAATTAAATGACAACGTTTTTTTTAAATATTTGTAGAGCTCAAGAAATGCTAATTAGTCTCCTAAAATAATAATTTTAATTAAAACTTATTAAAACTAAGAATTATTACTAACAAATTTAATTTCCTTATTTATTTATCTTATGAGCCCCTTTTTTCCTTAGCTCGCTGGAAGTGTCTTTTAGCTTTTTCAAGATCTTTTTCAAATTGTTTTCCTTACAGTTCAGTGTTTAAGAATTATATATATAAAAAAAGAATTATTCATAAAAATTAGAAATTTACTGTGCAACATAACAAATATAAAGATTTTACTAACTTGATACCGCGTTTATATTAGTTATTGCTAGTGCTAGAATAGTAAAAGAAATTTAGTTTTTATATTAAATTTAATATAATAATTTAATTTGTTACCTAAGATTGCAAAGATTAATACTCGAATATGTAAAAACTTCATTTTGCGATTGTTAACTGGGGAATTGTGAAAATTGTAATGAAATTTTGATTTTCTAAAATCAGTTTATATATATATACTTTTTTTGAAATTTTAATGAATACGTTTACTGGAACATTACTACAGTAACAGAAATTAGCTACCCCATTTGGTTCCTTTAATAATTTAAATTACAAAACAAAAATTTAATTAATTAGCTAAAATTTTAATTTATATTATACATATACACTAAAACTAAACTTATTTTGAATGGTTTAATTAAATTAAATTAGTTCTAATAATTAAATATTATATTTTTGATAATATTAAATTAAATTATTTTCTAATTATTATTTATTTTAAAATCATTAGAAGAATATAAAGGTTCTCTCAATAGATGTAGGTCAATAGCGATTGAGTCTAATAGGGATTGCTGACATATGTTTATTTGTATTTTTTATTCATTACTGGCATACAAATCATCATGGATCGCTATACAAATGAACAACATTTATAAATCGTTCAATTATTTTATGAAAATTCGCGTTCAATTGTTGAACCTCAAAGAACGCTTCGTGAATTATTCATTTAATCGATTGAATAGATACGTTAATAAACAAAATTGCATAAACAAAATTGTTCGATTACATTCACAAAAATTAACTATTTGTGTGAATTTCATACTGGTGCTGCCATTATTGGACCATATTTTTTTTAAAAATGGAGTTCGATATAGAGTAATGTAGAATGAATTGATGAATATGGTTTGATTGATATGTGGTTTCAACAAGACGGTGATACGTTTCACACTGTTCGTGAAAAAATGGATTTATTGCTGGTAAATTTAATGATTCGTTTATTTCACGTTTTGCACCTATGAATTCGCCAGTAAGATACTGCGGTTTCGATATAAATGTAAATATTAGAGCGGTCGGGTTTATATATCAAATATTATATATAATTTTTGGATGTACAATAGATTTGAGATTATGTAGCCATCTTCATTATACATGCATTTTTTATTCACTATAGTAGATTATCACCGAGTATTTGGCTTCTGGCTGGACAATTTATTAACTAATCAGAAACATTTAATTTACAGGGCAGACATAACTCTTAAATTAAGCATGTTATATCTTTTCCAAAAAAAGGATGATGACAATATAATTTCTTAGTTGAATCTGTCACTTAATAAAGTTATTTACATAAGAAAATATATCAATAATTGCAGTTAATTGATCTCTCTACTATGAAAATGATTCATAAAACAAAATTAAATTTACCTGAACTATTAAACTATTATGCAAAAGAAATAAAAGCGGAGGCCATTCATTTTTTATTTCTGCTAAGATATTTTCTTATTTCCAATAATTAATCAGTTCAAAATATATAAAATAATTGAGCTACACTATAAAAAATATTAAGAAACTATTAAATATTTGAATGATTATGAAAAATTTCTAAATTTTTTTTTACAGTATAAATTATTATGTAAATTTATGTCTTAATTTTTTATTTATTTTATGTGTTATCGATCGCCTTCGATGTTTTATAAAGCTGTTTTTTTTTTCATTAATATCATAAATATTATTATATATTTATTAGTACACATAATAAAATGAATGATTTAGAAGTGCAAGAAATTTAATTTTTTGATACCTACTCAAACTGTGAAAATAAATCTGAATTTATGGACCCTATACAAATATACTGAGTTTTGTCGTTATTGCGTATTTTAGTTGGAAATTAACTATTTCAGTGATTTTAGATTTATCTTTCTAATTAGAAGTTTATTCGCTTTCACAGTTTATCAATACATTAACATTGAAATCTTTTAAAATGACAAATGTGTAGTGGACAAAATTAATAATTTTAATTATTAGCTTCTTTGGTAGTTTAAATATGGACCAAATATAAATATAAGTACGCTTTAACATAATAGATCTCTTAGGTCGCGATGTTGGAAGGATAATTATTCAGCCTTAACGTATAAGTAATGGAGGGCGTACTAAAACCACTTAAATCTTAAAAATCAAAATAGTAAATTTTTGAATTTAATTATATGTTCAACAAAAATAATGCTACAGTATGTAAAATAATTAATATTTTCCTTGACATTTCGTTAATTATAATATATTCATTAATACGCCCTTTTATCACCGAAATTTTTAATTAGTTTTTCCCAAATTTTCCCAAAAAATGATTCTTTTTTTTAAATTTTGAAAAAAATATTCAAACTTCTAACAAAAATATAGTCAAATATTATTTTCAAATTCATTAACTCTGCTACTAATTGTAAAATATAATTAAAATTTTTATTTTTCTTTAAATAATTTTCAATTTTTAAGTTTATAGTTTAATGTTTTTGTTATAATTATATTTTCTGACATTTTATTTATAAAATGACATATGGAAAATTTAAAATTAAGTTTTCATTTAATTATATAATTATAATTTTTACTGAAATTGCAATTTCTATTCTTAAATTCGTTGTAACTAAAAAGTATTTATAAATAATTATAATTAAAATGAGAATTATAAAATAGAAGCTATGAAATTATGTATAGAAAATGACAGATGATTAGTTAAAAATTATTTATCTTATTAATTTTATTGATTTGATCAGTGCCTTGCATGAGATAACATAAAATTTCATATTTCAAGTTATAATTTTATTATTTTTTAATCTTAATGTTTACAAAACAGCCTAGGAATTAGAATTTCAACCAATAAAAGATTTTGTTGTATGTATGATCTGTTTTCCAATTTCCACGAATGTTGAGCATTCCTTACGTCCACATCTTAGGTCATTTAGGTCACATCGCTAGAATGTAAGATTCGGCTCCAGACAAAATTAGCATTGACTCCAACTCTGAGTGCATATACGCAGAATCGTAAAACTAAATTTCTAGTGAAAGGACAGTGATTATAAGCGTATATACCAAATTATATACGAAGTACATAAAAGTTATGTTTATAATATGCAAACAAAGATTTTCATCCAGATTTATTTTATATGGTGAAACTTTCATTTTCTGGTCACACATAAATTTTAATTTTACTCTACAAATTATAATTTCATTCAGAAAAACTAGTGATTTTTTATTTCCATTTTTTTTTTATTTTTTACAAAACCTACTCATTTAGTTTGTTTTTTAACCTTTAAAATATAATTTTCTCATTTTATTATAAACTTTCAATTAAAAATTTAAAAATAATATTTATTTTCATGTCGCTTTTTACGCAAATTATGACAATTTTCATATGGCAAAAACGTAAAAACCTCCTTAAAATATTTACAATTATTGTGAGTTTATGTAATGGTACAAAATTCAAATAATATGTAAATAATCCACACGCAATTTGTAATTGGTACGTTGAGTAGTTATGAGTAGTGGTGTACTGTTTCAAATGAATTATTCAAATTTTTAATAAGCTTAACAAGAAAATGGAAAAAATCGTCATACATTTGAAATTTGTATATGTGATTTATACTTATATACTTCCAAGTTAGTAGGCTTTTTCAAATTTGTTAATTTTCGTTAAAGAAAATTATAGCAACTTTCACTTTCTGAATATTTAATTGAAGATCAATTTCTTTCGTGAAATCTTCATAAAATCATTAATAATTTTAGCATATTTTGCATTGATATATAAATCTCATTAAGAAAAATCCAAATTCAAAATATTTAAAAAATGAATCTATAAAAACCCTAATTCTCCAATGCCCAATTAATAATATAGTTCAATTAAAAACTAAAATAATTATGCTTTGAATATTGTTTTTTAAATTATAAGTAATTTTACATAATTAAATTTAAATAAAATTATGTAAATTATTTCAAAAATAATGCAAATTATAATAAAATTTCACTTTTTTCCTAAGAATTTCAAATGAAAAGGTTAAGCTCATTAAAATTGCATAGCGAATGTTTAACAAAAACAATAAAAAAAAAACATAAAACATAAAAGAAATATAAAAATAACATAAAAATGTATTGCAAATGTTGCTTAACTAAATGAGGTTTTAGAATAAATCAGGTGAAACAAAACAAAATTATGATAATTTATAATGAAACTATAGGTAAAGAAATATTGCATAAAAACACTTGACCTGAAAAATGTCATTATTATTATTATTATATTTTGAAGTTTATATAAAAGAATTTATGTCGATACTATAATGGCAAGGCAATGTACAGCATCGACAACCTTTAACACATATAACAAAAATGGGTTTATTAAAGTATACAAGGATTAATGTAAAGAATTTTTAAACAAACAAAAATTGTAAAATCTTTGCGATTGTTTGCTTAGAAATTACACTTAAATTTATAATTGCTTTAGGGCAGAGAATTACTTAAGAAGTCATATTGTAAACATAAGAGTTTAGTCACTAATTATATCGTTAACTAAAGTTTTATCTTTATAATTAGTTATTCCAAAAGTCAATTTGAAAGGGTAACAAAAGTATTTATACTATTTACTAACTCACTTATTACTTTACTTATACTTATACAGCACTTCCAGAGCTCATTTAAAATACCAAAGAATACTGTACTGTTCTGCATTTATACATAGTTTCTAGGATAATTTACCATCTTTACATCCGCTTTGATACCATTTTTCAACGGAGATGGTTCTGGTTGGAGCCAAGCCTTCTTTCTATTCTATAGAAATATGAACTAGCCAATATGACCTATTTGAATTGTTGCCTAGGCTAACATTATTTGTTCATACAACTTGTGGTTATAGCGAATTTTTCAATTCTAATTAACATTCACCGCACCATAAATTTAGCGAATCATATTCCTTACTACAGAACTCAAGAGCCATATTGTACTCCAATTAGTAAAACAGCACTGGTACGATTAGTATGTTATAGAGAATATTAACTTAGTTTATCAAATAAGCGAATTCGATCTCATTTGCTTATTCAAACCATAGTGGGAAAGCCTTGGCGAGTACTATTCTTCTAGGCTTGTGTTATTGCGATTTAGATATTTTACCAGTTTGTTTAAAAATATTAATTTCTACTTGTTGACCTATTTCTCTACTAGATTGTTAGAAATATTACAAAATATCATAAATTTATGAAATTAAGTCAAATCATAAAAGCTGATTCACTTCACTTCTATGACTTAAACTGTACAAAATATGAACTCCTAAAAACTCTCGACAGTTAGTTATAATATTTTAACTAATATTATAAATTAATTATGGCTGTGTCTATTCTGGTATCATTTTCATTATAAAAATGGAATGGAACTACTATTTTCTTATTAAGAAAGTTCTGTAACTTACAGCGGGGAAGTCATCCAGAACGCAGATTCTCATTAAGTAAATACAAAAGACAATTTTGCCAATAATTCGTTATATAATAATATTTTATAATTCGGATTTGCTGCAATTTAATTATATTCATTATTTACCATCTGTAAACTTTGTAATTTTTCACTTCACCGCTTCGGTATTGTCTCTATATAAATTATTTATTTACACTCCTCTTTCACGGCCGTTGCACAAACAATTTATATATAATTATCATATTTTATTATATAATTCTAAAATAATATATTCTTTCATTGCTTTTTATAGCATCGCCATTGTTCAAAATTTCAGTTAAAATACACAATATTTTAACACCTGAGAAGTTTACGAAATTCTAATAGATTTACCTTAGCTTGCTGATAGTAAAAAAATAATATTTTATTTAAGGGGATATCATAGTTACAAGTAGAATTTGCTTCACATGTCATGGTGTCATGGATAATAGTTAAAAAGTTATAAGTTTAAATTATTATTTAATAACGTGAGCATTAAATTGCATTTATTTAATGAGGGTTTTAATGAGTGAAGCATTATTACTGTAATTTGTGCAATAAATTACATATTTAATGTTGTCAGAATATAAATTGTAATTTATAGTTTACAAATGAGTTAATTTGATAGAATAGTTTTTTTTTAGAAATATTAGTACTGTGAAAATTGCCACATTGATATCTTCTTCTTTGCAATGGCGCTAGAGCCCAGATTCAGCTTAAAGTCTTCTCAAAGAGTTTTGTGACAGTTTACTGCAAAGTATACCTACTAATTTAATATAAATTCCCAACCACATAAGTGAAGTTGACTGAGTTTTATAGTGAAGAAACATTTGATGGGACCAAACTAATGGCTTTTAATAGTGAGACATTTGTTGTCTACATTGTTCTCAACCGTCCATAATTTTTCATGTCTTAAAATCACATTTTATTACTGATGAGACATCGATGTTTCTGTCTGGAGTTGAATTTGTGACCTAATGCATAACAGCATATCACAATATTGCTAAACCACTGTCAATATCATATAAATAATAAAATTCATTGAAAACAAAATGGAATAATCATCAAAAATGTCAAATTGAAATACATTTATGACAGTGGAAAAAATGTTTTTTTCTTTTAAATAATGAGTTTTTTGTTTTTTGAAATACGATATTTTCCCGAATTTACAATATCCTTTCAATTTTGCGGAGTTGCGAAATCTTCTGTGATATTAGAAACCTAAATTCTATTTGGTCCTTGGTGTAAAATCCTGTATTTAAATTTATATTTTTCCTACAAGAATATTTCAAAAAATTCCATCGAAATTGGTTAATTCCAGGTACATTATCATAAATATTTCTAAAAATATTGCAGATAGCTAAAAAATCCTAATAATATTACAGATTTTGTGGTACGAGTACTTCGCAAAAAATTACATTTTTCTATCCAGAAGACAAAAAAATGTTTTTCAATTTTCCACCAACTTTTTACAATAATATATTGAATTTTATTCAAGGAATAGTGAAATGTCATCTTTTTAAATTAAAATTCATTATTTTAAAGTAATTTTGATTATTTCTATTTATTTTTTAGTTATATTTATATTTAAATTTGTAACCTAATGTGAAAATTCTGCAATAAAAAGAACATTGTCCATTAATTATAGCTATATTAATTTTTTCATAAAAATCATTTTTTAACTGAATAACAATAACAATTTATCGATACCAAAGCGATGGAAATTAATCGATTTTTTTGAGAAATTAATAAATTTGTTACGATAAATTATAAAATTTGAATACCATTAAAATCATAAATAATATTTTAAAGGAACCTATAATGAATATTAGATCCTTTTTCAATTTCCGTTTCTCCTCTGGCATATTTTCCGTACCGTGACATGCACGCTAGTTGCACCAAAAATATCTACTAATTTAAATGAAATTTAAATTATTTTGTATAGTCGGGGAAATTTATTTATAAAAAAAAGTTTATAAAATACAAAATAAAAATTTGAGTGAAAAATCAATAGGGAAATATTCCAAAAATAGAAAAGGAGCTAAATTTCCTGAAAATTTAATTATGCTCACTCTCTATTTCACTTTACTTAGCTCAGTTTTATATTATCAGTTTTATAGTTGTAGTGACTAGTGAGAGCTGTCAGTTCAGGAAAATGAATATCCTTGCAGAAAAATTGCTCTATAATTATATATATAACAATTTGAAGGATTTCGAAAATGTGCAATGATTTCTTTGCGGTTAGCAGCAAAACTCACTTTCAAATCAAAATAGAATTTTAAATTTTTTGTATGGAAATCGAAAGCGACCGTGAAAAATATTTTTTTCTCTATTTTTTTTCTGCAACATAAAAACGTGATTCTCTGTAACCAGAAGAGAAAAATAAAAAAGTATCTTGCAGATTAATTATTTTATTATGTGTTCAAAAAATCTGAATACTATTATGAAAAAAAAAACAACTAGAAAAACGTGGGTGTTTTATGCTTAACTATGCGAAGATATTTTCATTTTGATCATACTTTGTTATATGATAAAGTTTTTCTTGTTTTCCTTTAATTTCTTATGTTTTAGGTTCTATTTTGTTCATATTGTCGTTGATAATGTTTCCGACTCTGCGGCGTGTCGTAATTTATCTCGGGTAAAAAATCTGAGATAGTATTTCTTAGTGAACTATTAATATTGTTAATTTTTTATATTTTTCAGTATCAGATAACTTATACTGATGACCTTGAACAGATTTATTATATGAATTAACCGATGCGAGGAAATATCTTAACATGCGGGTTGTACATACTGAACACTGTTTCGCAGGAATTATTCTCACTTTTTAATATATACCTCTAATCCACTTTTTTAGCTGAAAATCACTAGGTGTATGGCTATTTGTATTGTATTTCCATATATTGCAAACACAATTAACAGATGAAGATTCTTTTTTTATTATTTTCCTTCACGTTATTTTAGTGTACTTAATCCAGACATTGTTTTTATTGGGTAAGTGAGTTCCATTCTACTGTATACCGTGCAATAATATTTCATATTTTTGGAGTGTATGACGAATCTACTTTCATTTTCTTCTCTTTTGTGAACCGAGTCGTACTTTGATATCATATTGGGCCAACAAATGCAAATGAAGCTTCGTAGACACCGATTTACGAAAGTTTGGAATTTAGTATTATAGTGAAAATTTTGAATATAACACCTAGACATATCATCCATAACTTTAGAATTTTATTTCTTAACGATTTTTTTGTATATCGTTTTTGGCTTGCAAAAGAAGCTTAAAAAATAATATTTACATTTATTTGACAGCAAGAATAAAATTTTATAATAAAAAAATATTTCTTACTACTATAAAACTCGCCAACATTTTACTATTTTTCTGATAAGCAACTTCTAGCTTTAAGTAGAACAAAGATAAGGAAATTGAAATGCTAACATATCAGAAAAATAAATATGGGTAACATACTAGTATACATATAGTAATATACACATTACTATAACATCCTTTAAAAGTAGATTGTTTATATAATATGAAATTATGCTAATGGATAACGAATTGAAGTAGCTTATAAGATGATTTTATTCTGACAAGAAAAGATAGATAAAATCTTCAATATTGTTGCTGAGAAATGTATAAAAACTTAATTTAAATAACTCCGTCTTAAATGTATAATGTATTGTAAACATTTATCATGTGGCCTGGTATGCATACTTTTTAAGATGTGATTCCATCTAATTCATTATGAAAAATTTCCATTCTATTTTTTAAAAACTCTTTTGAGGTTCAGGATGTTTAAATAAGTTCCGTCAGACAGGTAACTTAAAGGAAAAATTAGGAATTTCTAAGTTGAGTCCAATTTTTTCTAAAGTTTTTCCTTGAAATCATTAATCAGAAATTTTGAGTTATAATTAAAATTAATGATTGAAAACTTTCATTAATAAAAACATAAATAACTCAATGTTTTGCAAAATAATATAAAATTCTGATCTTTCCAACCTTCAAAAATTACTTAAATTTTTTTTCGCAATTGAAATATTTTAGCCATGAAATGTCCATTAAACTTTATCACTTCAAAAATTTGCATAATGTAAAAATAATTAATTTTATTCTGACATTATTAGAAAATAAATATTATTAAAATTACAATCTTTAAAATTATTGCGAATTATATAATTAGAATATATTTCCCAATTTCATTCACTAAAGCTTAGTATAGAGTTCACTAAAAAGTGAAATTTTGAATTCTAAATTCCGCAGAAATCAGAATTTTACTCTAGTAGCCGAGTTCATATCGTGAAAAAGTTGTGAATAATATAGTTTCAGTTTATTTTCAACAGATGGAAAACCGACAGTTTCCGTTTCCGATGGCAAACTGACAGTTACAGTATTTTTCACATGTAATAATGCTTTGAACATTATTTCACTTCGGAAATTAGAGAGGTTTGGTGATCGTGTTAAATTGAATTACACTTTAACTCGATACTAAGCTTAAATTCTTAAAATATCAAAAAAATGTTGAATTAAATATCAATTTCGGTAATTAATCCAAGGATATTATTATATCCACCGCTCAAGTCAAGGTATAAAAAATATTTAATTTACAATTATTAATTACCCATTTAAATGTTAAAGTCTTAAGCAAATAATTAAAATTGTGTGTGTATAGTATCATTAATTGAGGGATCATGTGTCATTCATTTATCATACTTTAGATCAGGTAATTTATCTATTTTTATAGACTAATTTTTTTTTAAATTATATATTTCCGTTATTATTATATTGACATAAATAATTTATGCTTCCTAAAAAAACTAATTTTTCCCAAAATTAGTTATAAATAACTTGACGCCAGACCCCATACAAAAAAAATAATGTTTTTTTTTTAATACTAACTTTAATTTTGGTGATCAATGTCAATGCTATAATTGGAAAAAGTAGGAAAAAATATGCTAACAAAAATTTTTTATGTTCAGCTTAAAATTATTTAATAATAATTAAATAAACAAAAAAATATTTTCAAATTTAAATTACAAAACAAACATTTTAAATAAATACAGAAAAAAAATCTGCAAAACAAGTGAAAATTAAAAGTGGTAATGAATGTCTAGGTCCATACCATATGGCATCAGGCTATAGAGTGACGTAAGAGTTTTTTCTTTTTACTATTTTTTTTAGAGTTCATGAACTTGTTCGAAGTTTGTATATTTGTTTGCCACTTTTAACTATTTAGACTTGAAGCAATTTTCATTATTCAATTTTTAATATTTATTTATTAGCTTAAACAACTGAGATAAATAAAGAATAATTCATGGAAAATTAATGAAAATATTCATAATTTTCTGTAAATTTTGATTTTGTATTTTATTTTAGTGTAGCTAATGGCAAGGCCGTTCTATTTTAAACTTTTAAACGTTTCATATATGTTAAAAATTCACGGAAAGTTTTGATTTTGAGTAATGAATCCTTATCGAATATTCGTTATTCTTCCAGCTAAAATGTGCTATATAGTAATAATAAATTTCACAAGCTACAATTCCACTTAGCTAACAATTAACCTTACATAATTTAATTCTTTGTAGGGTTTCTCGAAAACCCTACAATTTCTGGAAAAAGCAGATAAACCTCAGAGTAAATTAAGTAATTTTTAATCGAATCGTCGTTAAATTAAATTTAGCTAGTTGAATTTAATCTAGGGGTATTGTATAGAGTGGAAACGTCCCAGTGCAATTTCATTTAGTAGTTTTGCTTAGTAGAAAAATCAATTTTCTTTTATCTATTTTAAAGATATTATCGAGAAGATCTTACTAAAACCGACATTAAAAAATATTTGCAAAAGTTGTAATTAACTTCATCTAATAATAATTATGAAATAATTACAAAAATGCCATTTTGCCATGGTCTTAGAAGCAAGGCCTTAACAGGCAATTTAAATCATTTGAAAAATATTTACAAGCTATGGAAGATGATTTAAATGAATGGCTTTCTACAATATCTAAATTTAATGACATTTTTAAGTAAAGACATTTTTAAGGATTTTTTACGAGGTAATTACATGTTTGGTGATATACAAATTTAGATATTAATTTTGTTGTATACGTTTTAATTAAAGAAATAACATTTTAAAGCTTATACAACGCATACGCAAAATTACCTTATAAAATTAGTTTTGCAAATTACCTTATAAAATTAAACGAAAATTCAAGAAAACTTGCCAATCTTTGTTCATGGTAAACATGAACAATTAGGTCATTCTTCAATTACATACTTTCAGTTAGTATTACATAGTGTAACTCAATTTCAATTTCTATACCCAAGACAAAACAAACTAAATCCAGGATTTAAATAGTACAAATTTTGAGTGATGATCAAAAATATTTTATTAACATTCTCTTGTACATTATCATAATTATGACATTACACATTTAAAGTAATTAATATTTTCGAATTAAAAATTATATAATTTCAAATTTAAGTTTTAACCTTAATTACTTTTTTTATTTTATTTTTGTAAATTTTTTTAAATAATTTATTTATAACTATTTCATTTTGAAAATTGTAGAATCTATAAATCTAATGAATATTTTTTTTATAATACTCGTAAATTAAAAATAAATATTTAAATTGAAAGATATCAATTAGTAAATTAGTCAATTAGTTATAAAAATTTAATTAACTCTTCGTATTTTTAATTAAAAAAATAGTACTGATACATAAACTCATCACCGTCTGAGGTTCTATGTTCTATTAATTTTTTTTTAGCTTCAATTATACGGGATCCAGTTAAAATCCTGGTTTTTAAAATTCAGCTTTGTCAAAATCGCGCTTTTTTTAAATGTTATCGCGCTTTTTTAAAATTCCGCTTTTTAAATCTTGTATTTTAAAATCCCGCATTTTTTTAAATTTTGTATTTTAAAACTCGCTTTTAAAATACTCGATTTTTTTCCACACATAGTAAGTATTACAGAAGAACGTGGTTGTATACAGCTTCCTCTCGAGTGTAAACCCAATTTTACATTTCCATTAGGAAAATATTGTAGTATATTTATGTAATAATTTTAATTTTGATTTTTAAATATTAATTTTAATTTTTCAAATTAATTTTAATTTTTAAATACTTCGATAAAGGAATTATAAATTTAATAAAATTATAATTTATATATAAATTTATTTCATATAAATTTTTATGTTTTTATGAAATTTATCATACTTAATATTAATTATATATTTATTATGCAATTGAAAATTTATTACATAGGTCATTATAATATTCATAGAATCATTACATAGTATTAGATCTGATTATAACATTATTATTACAAATTCCATTATCGAATATGAAATTGAAGCTTTAAAGAAATTACTTCCCTTTTAAATTTAAATAATAATATTCTAGTCAAAAATTTCCAGCTTATAATTACAGAATATTTATTCAACTTGACTTAATAATCCGAAATTCTCGTCCGATCATCGAAATACTGACTTGATATTATCGTGCCAAATATCCGTCGTAATATAGAATTTCCATAAGAAATATTTGACAATCAAAATCAAGTAAATAGAAAGAATGAAAAAGGTCAAATATCTTGGAACTATAATCTATTGTAATACTACCAATAGAACAAAGATTAATCCACGAGAATAGAAATAGATAGATTACCTTCAGAATTAGAAATGATCAAATAAATATAAATATCTGACGGCGTGTACCTTGTAGAAACTTGGACGATAAGGAAATGTAATCTACTTAAAATTGAAACCTTTGAATTCTGGACGAATTGAAGAATACTAGAGACCAAATGGAATGACATAATTTCGAATTTAGATGTGTTGAATATTTTGAAAAGAAAAACCATTAATAATCAATACACTCAAGTAAAGAAAACTTAGCTACAAAGAAAATTCAGGAAAGAAAAATATTAAAATTTGTAGTACAATTCAAAATGTAAATTGTTGGCAAGGCAAAAGGTTTAACATGCCAGTAAAATAGGCTTTAATTATTAATTTACCGCCCTCAACATAATTGGAATTTATTTATTATGATTAAGATCTTGAAATCATTAATTGATCCCTTTAAACTCATAATATATTAATATTAATTATCAAAAATATTCTGTATTTCAATAAATGACTCAGTTCAATCTTTTTAATTTTGAAAACAGAAAGTTTAAATTATCTAATACTTTTACAATTACAATTTTGCTTAAATACGGTTTGAATACATCTAAAAATTTATAAAAAATACTAATCAATTAATTAATAATTAATTGATTAATTAAAATGTTGGAATTTTTATTTCTATATCTAAAATTACAATTAAAAATTTTTGTCTTATTACTTGATGTCACATTCAAATTAAAGGAAATTTGTTTACATATTTTATTAAGTCATCATTTTCTTAGCCATGAAATAACGTCTCAAGGTTAAAATAATTGATCAAAAATATGTAAATTAATGAAGAAATATGGAAATGTCTTTTTAATTGTTTCATAAATTACGACAATTTTTGTCATGTTGTTTAAAATCATTTGTAATTCAATATTAATAAATAAAATTATTCAAAGTCAAACTTCGCTAATATATAAAGTAATTAAATTATTATAAAAAGGGCTTTATCAACCAATTATGAAAAAAACCCGAAAGTGAAATATTTTATGATTAAATTTTCCGCATCTGAAATCGTAAATATTCCCCAGATATTCACGCGACACTGTTTGTTTAAGATAAACTATAATTTCATTACGAGCCAGCGGAAGCGTTTATTTTATTATTTTTTATTGAATGAAATTTATAGTAATTTATTTTTGAATTACATATTTTGCTGGCAATACATTCGTATGAAGTGGAATCGATCTATGGCAAATAGATTTTAATGGGTGGTTGTATAAAGTATATTTATTTATAAAGCAATTTCGGTGTATAGGGTAATATCTACGGAGTGGATATAAGAATACATTTTGTTACTACGATCCCCTTCTGTCATAATGTTAAAGAATATAAGAAATTTTATAATATTGGGCGAGTACAAAACTAATTTTAATTAGTTGCAGATGGTCGACATATGATAACTATTAATTTATTTTAGAAAAAAGTTCTTTTGATTTGGGTTATTCTAGAAGAATTGATTGAAATAATTTTATTTATCTGCTAGTCCTTTAATAGTCACAAAAATAAAAGCCAAAAAAATCGTAAATTTTAATGCCGTCGTTCAATCGTGGCTATTGGCTACTGCAAATTAACAAAATCCTAATCAATAGAGTTTAGAAGATTAACATTTTTCACTCCAGTACCAAAAAAATATGCTCAGTTTAAGTTTTGCAGCTTTTACTGATACAAATCACAATTAAAGCTAGTATAAATAAATTATTATGCTTATGGAAATACGATTTGATTTAAGTGTTAAGTCAGAGGCCCGAACCTGCCACCCTATAAGTATTAACTCAATTGATACTTAGGTTTCTGTGAAAAGCCAAAGGTTTTCCTGATGATCATTAGGCTATTGATTTATAGTGAGAACGTAGGTATCTGTTAGCCTTTTCCGGGCTACAATCTCTCGCAATCCCAGATGATGTGTTCCGCAGTTTCAGATAATCATCCTAACAGATTTGACAGCCACTATTTTCAGAATATCCGCTTTTGTTTAAATAATATCTAAGCGGGAAGTGACCTGTGAACAAGCCAATTATTATACGTAGCTCGATTTTAATATGTATGAGAATTCTTTAGTCATTTTTTTCGAGACATCTAAGAATCGCTTCTCTTGATGTATGTGGTTGGCTGGTATGTTGTTTCAGTAGATGGATTTCACATTATTTTTCCTTCCCTTATTTGTTTTATTAGTTTGCAATATTAATATTTGTTGGCAGTTTTTTTCTATCCCGGAATTCAAGAATGAAAATTCATATAACATCTTTGAATTTTTAAATTACTAATACCGCGGGTTATAAAATGTCAATTCCGATTATTACAAATATCGAATTTCTCACAGGATTAAATCCCTAAGAGTAGCACAACATTTGTAAAATGCATTTATGATTGCAATATCGAACAGAAAATAATAAATTATTGTTCAATTTAAAGTTTATCAGAAATTTGATAGAAAATTATGAATATTAAACATAAAATTACTAATTATTAGACTAGTTTTTAATACATAATTATTTCAAAATATAAATAAATGTTTTGAAATTTATAATTCATCTTGTTATTATGAAATAATTCCAAATTTCCTAATAATAATCCATAACAAAAAATTATTATTTCAAGATAAAAATGTTTTTTTTTTTGCTTCACTTTAAAAATGTTCACATGCATCACAATTAGACAATATTTGATCCATCATCACTGATAATGTTTTATATACTTCAAATGAAATTAGAAATTCATTTTTTTTTTGTGTATAAATATTTATTGAAGTGAAATATTATTGAGATATTACACTCTACATATAAAAATAAAAATTTTCTATTTACTATTCCCATCATATTTCACTGGCAGCATAAATAAATTCATCTCAAAATTATTTACATAAATGCACTCAAAAATCAATGCATTTTATGAATAAAGAAAAATATAATATTAAAGATTTTAATCACAAAAATTTTTTTTTAATGTTTCCCATCTGAATAAAAAATAAATAAAAAACGATTTACTTTTAAGATAATTAATTTTGAATTTGATTGATTTATGAATTAATTGATTTTATTTTGTTTTAGATTATTCAGTTTTTTATTTGCTTTGTTTTCCTTGTTCGTTCTACTTGGGAGCATAGGAATGATAAAGGTTTCAGTAACATTGTACTAAACCTAGGATCATAAGTTTCTTTACAACTACAACTCTTTCGACAGTCTTTACCTTAGCGAACTCAACGAGCTTTCATGAAGCAACCCAGAGACACGGTAACTCTGTAATTGCACGAGGTGGATCTAAACTGCCTCTTTTACCGCTTAACCTAGCCTGGTTTCATAAGTATGAGTGGTAGCAAAACGGAGCATATGAACTAATTGGAGTTGCCGGTATGTTGCTAAGGACTTGCTACTTTAACCAACCAACCAACCAACCAAGAATTTTCTATTTTACTTAAAAGGGTACCCCCCACCACGATTTTAGTCCTCAACGAAATAAAATTGTTTAAATAAAAACCTTCAATTTCTTCTGGTTCAACCCCATGTCTTTGGGTAATACTATAGTTAAAAATATACTGATTGGTTAGAAGACTACGTTTAGATCTTTGTTAAATCCATTTTTTGCTGGAATTTAAACTTAAATTTTGATATTTTTGTTCGTTTTTCATTACATTTATATGAATATCACTATAGAGGCATTTCAATGATGATTTTTGAACAGCTTAAGTATTACGAAGTATACTTAAAAATTTGCTGACGATTGTTTTGATTTTGAACGAATCAATGATCAATTATTTAGGATAATGGACACCACATATTCTTATAAAATTCTTAAGTACTGAATAAATTAACAATTCATTAAACTTCTTTAAACTATACCCAAAAACTTAAATTTCCAACTGTTTGAGTTTGATTGTTTGTGGACAATTGAAGTGATTGAGGCTTTCATTGTTATGTCGTAGATGTTTATGTGTTGTTAGACCGAAAGGCATTCAAAGAATTGAAAAAAATTGTATATATTCAATTGGTCAGCATTTTATATCATCAAAATAGATTGCAATTGTTATAACAGAAAATTACAATGCTATTTTAGCAAACAAAATTTTTTTTGGTATTGTTGTGAAAGTTGGAGTAATTTTGATATTATTGAATTTTTACCATATTATCAGATACCATCCCCTCCCCCCCAGAGACTTCGAAATTTACGAATTTAAAATGAAAACTTTTTAAATTGTAAGAATTTTTAATCTAAATCTTTAATTTCGGCAATTTAACTGCAGAGAAATGTTTTGAAAATATATTTAGAAAGAGCATTTCCAAATCCTAAAATTTGGATATAGTTAGATCATCAAGTATGTAATCTATTGCAATCAAAACTCTGTATATTCTTGAATACACCCTTGCTGACATATTTTTAGATCATAACATTATTAATACTGTAACTAATTCTAATTATTGAAGTTGTCTGTTAAGTATATCTTGTTAGTCACATTTCCTTCAAGATCATAATCTTATCACCAATTATTAAAACACTCTAAACAAAGCTATACAATAAATGCTTCATTACTTTAACTATCCTAGCATAGACAATTCCTAAATAATTACCACAAAAAATGACTTTCAATTCAATCTATAAAGAAATACGTGACAATAATTTGTCAAGCTTAAAATGGTATTGAAGAAATAGTAAAATTTAAATGAAAAATAATTTTTCTTTGATGTTTCTTTTTTTACAATTTTCCCGCATTCTATTTTAATTTTCTTAGAATAATTTGGGTGGTGGTAAAATCAGTCTGTCAGCTTATATATCTTATTAAAAATAAATGAACTATGATATAATTCTTTAGAAGAATTGTTTATGGTTCAATAGAAACTTCCTTCCTTCCAACTTCCATGTAATTTTAATTCTTACAAGAAATTTTTTTGGATATTGAAGGGAAATTAAAAAGAAAAAAAAAATTGAAATTATGCAATTAAATTGATTTTATTCTTAAATTTAAAGCCACTGTGATAAAATAAATGAAACATTTCGCTTTTGGTATAAAATTGTTTATTTGAAACTATTGGAGATATATTTTTAATTGAAATTTTAATGAAATTCTTTTGTGTAACGTTTAATGATGAAAATTTAGAGCTAATATTAAGTGATAAAAATAATATCTTCATTTACAGATGGAAAAGAATTCACGATAAATATTAAGTACTTCTGAAGAAGTCCTTCATGTAGAAGGAAACTTAGTGGTTCAGATCGAATTACACAACCATAAAGTCATATAAAAATCTTTAGAATAACTTATAACTGATTTTAATTGGCTTCAAAAATGTCATTAACATTGGTTATTTATGTATTAAATACTATAATTAGGATTTGTAATGATGTTAAGTGTTTGCTCATCGTGAATGGAACCCATCAACCTTAGTAATGGTAGATAAATACACGTAACACGTGTTAAATATTTCTTAAGGTAAATAGAAAAGTCACAATTTTCATATGAGTCCAGTATAATTCCATTAACAAACCAATGTGATCGCACCAATATAAAAACTTTAGAATTATGGACTAATTCAATAGTGTTTACTCTAACCGTTCTTGCTTCGCGTTTATGTTTACACCAGTATTTCAGGCGTCTTTGTAACAATTTGATTATACATATATTGTAAAATATAATTAAATATGTAATTACAATAATTAATGTTCCAGAGAACTTGTTTAAAAAAATACTTAAACTCTTATTTATTTCGTCTACTTTAAAATTTGTCCTTTGCTTTTTAAATAATTGAGTTTTTTATGCATTTTAGTACCTTCAAATCCACTTTTTTGGTTATCAACTAATATTGTAATTTAATTTACCTTAAAAAATATCACAAAAAGTGCTATTCGTTGTTGTACAGCACATCCTAGTAGTCATTCTTCTAGTGTGATTCATATTGTTCGAATCAAATTATTCCTAAACAATTTTGTTTACGTTTATAGGAAGTCTTTTCTTAAACTTAATATAAAAGTAAAATGTATCAGACCCTACAATATCGTAGTCATCTTCATGGTTCTGTATTTTATTTTATTATTTCCCTTTATTTATACGATTTTTCCTTTTCCGTTCTTGAAATATATCTTACAGAACTAACAAAAAATTGCATTTATAAAAGAAGACAATCGAAAACTCATAACATAATTTCCAATTTTATCTTTTACATCTACTATTGTCGTTACAAGGGAATCCCAAAAAATTGTTACTAGTAAACATTTCTTTTTCTATACGTTTTTGTTCAATTGTATTCAATTTTTCAGGGTTTTTTTCTCGAAAATTACACTTGACTGTAAAAGACGATAAATTTATATAAAAAGGTTAAAATATTATTATTGAATTGAACAAAAAATACAATAAAATCAATAAAAATGAAGACCAGAAACTAAAATGACTTTAAAATGTGTCTTAAAAATGACTATTAATTTAAGAATCTTTAAGTATTTTCATTCTGTTGCATGGTTTTTAGTTCATGACATCAAATCCTTTTCATAATGTGTTGAAAATTTGTTGCGCAAGATTGTTGTGAGTTATAGATTAAGGTTTGTTTACATTACAATATTATGAAAATTTGTTTTCTACGAAACAAATAAGTTTTGACAGCTGTCACAAATGTTGCTTGATAATTATTTGCTAAAGTTAAAAATTGTGCAATCTGTTCAGCATGGTCAGATTAAGCTAGGTCTGGGCATCAATTTCTAAGTTTATTATTTTGTAAATATTTTCAAATATCAATTTGGTCACCAGGACACCAGGCGGTACCAACTTTGCTGAAACAGAATTCGGATTATTGCGATAAAATTATAAAAACGATTGTGGAACGATTGGATCTAGTTCTTCAAAAGAAGCTGACGCCATGCAAACATGAATGCATTGTTAACTGAAATCATTCTTAACATTTACATATACTTTCTACATCGCTTCCTTCCATAATGTTAATGCTCTCTATATTTTATTTTATTTTGAAATCTTTTTTTCCGGTTGTGTATTTATGACCTTAGCATAGTTATTAATTATGCTCCATAAATTTTAGTTTTATTCCTGCGCAAATATTTCGTTATTCATTCTTGATGGTCTGAAATAGTTTTATATTGTTTCAAACATTATTATTCCTTTATCCTTTATTACGTATAAGACATTTTCAAGTGTATAGTATTGTTAATCAGGATTTACAAGTCGTAAAAAGTTATAACTCACAACCGCGTAGGTTCAATTTATATTTCTATAAACATTTTATTTATTTACGTAACATTTGCCAGCAGGACTTCAATTTCAAATAGTACTTATGTTTTATTGAAATGATTTTAAGAAGTTATTCTTCTTAAATAAATAAGGATTTCCATCCGGTCTACAAGCTTTGACGTTATAAAGAGAAATTCTTTTCATTTTTTTTTGTTAAATAATTTCTTGGTTATTCTGTTTGCTATTAAAAATAAATTTGAATAATTTTGTATCTACGTATAGATAAATAAGAAAATTTCAAAAGAACCAGAACCATATTAAGCAAGAATCGCCCTCCCACAGTGTCTCTTGTGCTATTTATTATTTACGTTTCTAAATCGCACTATGAAAGGAAGCCCAGAATATCAAAATATGATTTATAACTAAATATATAACAAAAAAAAATACTTAAATCCATTTTCATTTAGTTACGAATCCATAAATCCACTCCGGAGCTAATAATAAGAATATAATGTTGAAAAATATTTATTTAGTTACGTTTTTATGAAATCAGCATATAAAAATCAACAGCATTAAGAAACAGAGCCAATCATCATTGCAATATTTTTGTTGTTACTCAAATAATGCACACGTGAAATTTACATATTTTCTTTTTTTCTTTTTGATCTATCGACTCCCTTGACTTCAAATGAACTTTTATGTTTTCATTTATTATTTATTCTATATCACTACAAATTTTTGGATCTTTATGATAGAAAACAAAATATTGTGCATCCCGCAGTGAATTTTTATGTGATCTATTTTCCTAAAATTATTTCGAAACATCTCTAATACCAAATAAATCTTTTTATGTTTGATTTTTAGAATTTATCATAAACAAAAATGATCGTTGCTTAAAGAAAATCAAATAAAAATTTGTTTTACGGCCATCGAATTAGTTTAACAAAAATAATGTTCTATTAAAAATACCCTAAAGGATACTAAATATGAAAATAATCTGTGATGTTGGGTTATTGTTCTGGGAAATCAAAAGTATACAAATCATGGCGCCAAATTTTATCTTAAATTTTTTTTGTTAGATTTTCAGAAGTTAAATACACAGCACACTCAGCACATGACACTCAAACGTCTAATATTTCATCTTATTTAGAAAAAAAATGTAATAATTTTGATTTTTGTATTAAGTAGTTGGAAGCAAAACCCCCTAAGGAACGAATTGGTGGGTTATAAAATAAACTAATTTTTCTAGTTTATATTAGTATTTATTTAACAGATTTTGTAAAGCCATAATTTAAGCTATACCCACTGCCACAAACTAATTTCTTCATTTTAAATAGTTCTAAGTCTTGGGCGTTAAAAATGCTGCCATTCTAATCCCTAGTTTTAATGTACTAAACGAATTTAATTGTTGAGTATTAATCGAATTTGCTATCTTTACAAATAGAGGATTGATTTCTTAAATTATCTAGAATTCATTTACACCTATACAATTTCAAGAATTTTCGCAGTTTGTTACAAGTTTTAAAGGTGTTATTACTAAATTTTACTAAATTGAAATACTAAATTTTACTAAATTGAAAATCATTGAATTTCTGTAATAAATTAGATATATATTGTTGTTAAAAATTAAATTCAATATTTCAAATTTCTAAGAATCAAAATTCATAACCAGAAATTCAACACTAAGTGATTTTGCGAAATTAAAAAAAAAACATTTAAATTATTAAACTGCTTCTCGGTGGTAAAAGCGATATTGTCTCTTGCCTTCGACTATGAAATCGCTTTAGAGACCTTATGGTTAATAAGTATAATAAGCTTGATTTCAGTAAATTCTGGATCCGATAGTTGATCACCTGACAGTCTTTAAGCTGTAGAAATGTCGCATTGAGCTATAAATATATTTTCTTGTTATGCATCGCCGTTGTTTACATAGTTTAAATATAAAATTCCACAAAATAAGTAATTTATAAATAAACCAAGCATTGAATAATTACGCATTTTCTAAAGTCTTCAACATTCCATATCCATTCTATTTTTATACTTAAATGAATTATTATGATTTATAAAGTGAAATGTTCCTTGATGGAAATTCCTTTATTATGATTTCCTCTCGACAACATTCTAAAGTAAATAATGTGTAGATTCGTGCCTGTACAATACAGAATCAACAAGAAAAGAAAAACAAAATGTATTTTTGAGTGGCATGGTTGGACAGACAACTAACAAGAGTGAAAGTTAAGAATTTTGAAGTTGTTAAGTGATGATGGCATCCTTATGAGTATGCATACTTGAAGGGATCCATAAAACAGATAAAAATAATAACAACATATATACATATAATATTTTTATGAATACTTTGACTAATAAATCAATTATTCATTTTAATTGTATTGAATGGAAACTACTATTTTTACCAAACTAAAAATTAAGTATTTAATATTCAAAGAACAGAAATTGAATGAGTATCCATAATTAGAAAATTGTCAATGTAAAGATTTTCAAATAGTAAGATTTTATATTTTAGCAAAGTTTTCATTTCTTAGGTACCACAACTAGCCATAGCTAAACTTTTACACATGTTAATAACCTTAAATAAATATAGATTTTTGTGATGAAAGATGAATCAAAATAGTTTCTATATTTAAATTCACAAAAATGTTCAAAATGAAATTGATTATTTGCATATAGAATTTGAATATTGCTAATTCTAAAAAGCCATAATTCTTCATTGATTAATTTTTTTTAAAGATTTATTTGCATTATGCATTGCTGCAATACCACCGTATCATTAATCTGTTATTCTGTTCAAAGCTTATATCAAAAAGTATATTCAATTTTTTTTGAGCATTTTTTCAAACAGCTTCACTTTTTTTTAGTTTCTAATACCTCAAGTACTCAAATGTTGTAACGTTGTGATGAGTGCCTGGTAGAATTAATTTCTGAGTTAAAAAAATATGTTGGCACCCACCTGGCTGCTAGATGTGTAGTATGTATACTAAGTTTCATTGTATTGTGTGAGTTAGCCCGGATAATTTTTAAGTAAAAAATGAACGTGTTTCATTGTAATAAATAATTCATAGCGTCACAATGTTAAAGTATTTGGGGTATTAGAAATTAGAAGAACGAAAATCAATTTTGTTCGTGGAGCAGTTGTTTTATTAATATGCTGAAAAGGGTTTGTACGATATTTGCGGGCATAATATACTAAATTCTACGCATTTACTGGTCAGCAAAATATTAGAATTTCTATAGTGGCTTTTATGTCTTTGAAAATACAATTGAGAATTAAAGTTTTAACCCTTTCGAGACTGATGGGACATATATGTCCCGCTGATCACGTGATCTATTGTTTCAGCTAAAGCTGAATCACGTGAAAAAATATCCGGCTTGAAAGGGTTAAATGATAAAATTTTCTATTAGTTTCTTTATGAAAGGAGATTTACGAATAGCAGAAAATTGTCAGCACTTAACGCTTATAATTCAGCTTAAATTTATTTTTACCTCGAGAATGGCCAATATAGTTACATTCTTTCACTGTTTAATGTATTAATTAAGTCAAAATCTGAAATTAATAATCTTCAAATTATATTCCAAAAATATTTATTCGTTTCAATTTATTTTTGCCAGATATTATTTTGCAATATGATCATATAAATTCTTGCAAATTGAATAAATGGTTTTGTGTCATCTACTATACCAGGGATGTGCAACCCATTTGGTTCTTTGAGCCATTTCCTGAATTTCTAAATTACGTTTGAGCCTTTTATAGTTTTTGATAAAGTTTTGCAAATTAAGCACATTATATTACTATTTATAAAAATTTGAAAAAAAAACCTGCTCCCAATGTTTTTGGTATTGTTTATTTTCTTCAAGCAGTTTCCTTTTGCTCATTTTCAATCCCTGGGTTAAATTTCAGAATAATTATCAAAATATCAAAGCAAAAAATAACACTTTCTTTTTTTTAAAAAAAAAAACAAAATATAAAACCCCTATTTCACGAAAATTCAAAATAACAACATTTGATTTCATTTGACAACTGCATTAAAAAGTTATTTCAGTACTCAGTATATTCAGAAAAAAAATATTAGCTACTGCCCAGAAAAAAAATTATGTGGTTATTATTAAGTCTGTTATGCCCAGAAAAAAATATTCTGTTTTGCCTAGAAAAAAATATTAAATCTTGTGCAAGATTTTCAGCAAAATTTTTAATGAAAATATATATTGTTCTATTGTTGAAAAAAAGAGCTGAAATATTATGGAAATCAAAAATATTGTGTGAGCCGCATAAAAAATTAAAAAGAGCCGCGGGTTGCACATCTCTGTACTATACAATAAACCAATTAAGAATTAAATTCATTATGAATGATATGATCAACAATTTGTCCAATTTATCTACTGTACCATAATATCAATTATGTTGAAAATTTATGAATATGTTTCTCAATAATCTTGACGTTCTATATCAAATATTTATGCTGTTAAATTGGCTTAATCAATTATTTGATGCTAAAATATTTTTCTTTATAATTAGACTAATTTATGTGTTGTGTGTTCGTATAATCTTAAGAGGTTTAATGGCGCCAAATATAAATTTCTATAACGCCAAATATAAATTTCTATTAATTAAACAGATTTTTTGTAACAATTTTGTAATTTAAAAAATAATTATATTTATTCTCTTGTTACAGTTTTAAATACTAAAGGCGCTACAGTCATAGGCTAACAAGGTTGCAGAAATTATTTCATTGGATTCTTATATGTGAATGCTGCTGTTTATAACTCTTCTAAGATAAAAACTATGTCGATCACTAACTCTGGTCTGCAGACAAAATAAGTATGAAAAATTAATGTGCTACTCAGTACTGGAATCTATTTTAATAGGTAAAAAAAATGGTGATTTATGAAATTTTTGTAAAATATTAATGAAAATTGCTTTATGTTCCAGGCAAAACTAAAAACCCATTCTTGAAGTTTAGGAAAATAATGAGGAAATCAAGTCTTTTTCTTGCAAATATAAGATGACCAAACTTCTGATCGCATAATTTTTAATAATATAATTTATTCTGTATTTAAAACCCAATCATAATTACGAATAAATATTAAATAAAATTGTGGAATATTTATATTTTTATTATTTATTATTTTGAGGTGTACCAGATACCGCCATGCACTAGGCCACAATTTGGCCTATATAATATCCTTTTTTCTAAAGGAAACAACTACACATACTTTAATCCTGAACTCAGTTCGTTTCCTTGACGAATTTTAATATTTATATTAATGAATATATTGGAAACCTTAACCGGGAATAATCGGATATTTACCCAAGTTGTTGTATCATCTTCAAAACGCAGTTGGATAATAACAGAGTTCATTACTGATCTTCTCATTTAGGTCCTGACATCTTAGATAAGTAATAAGTAATCGTAAGAACCAAAATTACGATTACTTAATGCAATTTTAAAAGGAAGATAACTTTTAAAGTAACTATCAGTTAATTAAAGAACTTTAGTTCAATTTTGTGTGCATAATATTTGTCTCAGGTTTAATTACAAAAAATTAGTTGCTTTATACAGAGTTATACATTTCACATTATCATGTCGACTTTCTGCATGAATTATTAATTATTATTGGCATCACAAATCCCATTATTGAAATATAAAGTAGGAGTGATTTGAAAAATAATTTCTATAAAATTGAAGTGATTTTCTTTCATGTTGATATCAAATATAAATAAGTTCAATTTTTGAATTGTCACATAGTCACGTTTAGCATGGACTGACATAGATTTAATTCAAATTAATGTTCGTTATTAAAAAAATTGTAAATTTGTAAATATGTTTAAAATGACTCAGTTTACTTAGGTAATTACACATTTATTTGTTTGCCATTATTGCCTTAATAGAAAACTTAAAAATTAACCTCATAAATATTCTAAAATTTCTGAGGTAATTTAAAATCAAAACTTACAAAAATGTTTTATAATTTGACCGAATCAAATAATTATGTTGCATAGAATATATAATTAATTTTTTTTTTGGTATTCTGAAACTATTCAGAATTTTAATTACGAAATTGAAGAGTTAATATAGAAAATTAATCATTTTTTCTTATATAATTTAATTATTTTGTTAATCTAATGGTCTATACGGCGATGACTTTGGAGTAAAAACGTAATTAAAATTAATTTTAATTCTAAACATTTTCATTGGCAAGGTCGTTTTGTTTAAGAAACACTATTAGTAAATTTCGTTGTATTTTTAAAGACATCCATCAAGGTTGGATTTTGTGTATAATAGGCGGGAAAACTATCAACTATCAATTTTTTTTATCTTTAATTTCATATAATAATTTGATTGATGAGCATTGCTGAACAGGTTAGTTTTATAATTTGACTGTTTAATAGTTGATATTTTAATTACATATGTTTTAACAGTCTGATAACCATACAAATTAATTTGTATAATTATAAGTTATGATGGTTCATATTTCTGTATGCTCTATAGTTATGTCAAATTTTAAAACAGCAATTTGTTATCTTACATTAACAATATGGTTAGGAGTCAGTGGAGCATCTACATTGCCACTGTCCCACGGTACAACCAAGAAGAATCAGAAATTTGGGAAATTTCATAATGAATAATTTGGAGGAAGCAAGCTGAATTAGTCCGGGCTAAAGTTATTAACATCATTGGAAAAGTAGGATAGTTCGATAAGAAAATGCTTAATGATTAAGGTAATTTCTTGGCATCAAAATTAAAATAAATAAATAATATATTCACCATAAAAATTTAATAAGATTCGGAATCTATTGAAATTTAACGTTGTTCATTGGCAAAAAAGACTGCAAGAATTGTAATTTCAATACTCTTAAGGGAATGATAAAGTTTTGGCGATAATTGCGTTGTACCTATTAGTTTTGTTGTCATAATCTTGATTAATATGCAGTAATCAATGATCAACGATTATGAAATGATGAATGTTTATTTAAAATTGTAAATCTCATAAATGTTACATAGTCTTGATAAAATGTCAAATTTTGTTTCGGGATTTAAAATAAGGTATCAAATGTTTGCATTATTCATCATCATTATCAGCCACCTTGAATGAAATATACCATGAACATAAAAAAAGTGGCAATTAAAAGTTTTACAGTCTATTTTCGTCATCTGCAAAGGCTTTTTTAGTATTCTGAATTTTAATCCGACAGTTTGCGCTTGTTTTGCTGTAAATCTAAATTACTGACTGACAAGTGCCCAGAGGCTAAAAACTTCTTTCATATTTCTCTGATAATCTCCAATGATTTTAAATAAATTTTACTAAGCGTGTTTAATAATCAAACTTTTGTCACACTATTTTTATATCTATGTACTAATAATTATTGTTACATCAAAATTGTTTTCTTCTGATGCTTGTTTCTGATGATATTAAGTGACGACACAAGAATTTCCTATATTGACGATGCGTAGCTCCATATTCATAGTAATGCAAACGATTTTATTTCAATTATTTTATTTTTATAATCAATTTTAATAAATCTTGTTATAATTATATCGAAATTCTAAGTTAATAATTAAATTTTCTAGGCACATTTAATTTATTAATTTAAATGCAATTCAAATTTTATATGATTTCCCTTCAATATTATTAGAAATTAAATTAAATGCGGGTCTATTCAAAATCATTTTAGTCGTCACATGAATTTAATAAAAATTAAAAGATTTAGGGGTAAACAAAAATAAATTAAATGAAGAACTTTCATTTTACACAAATTGCTAATCGTAAAAATAATAAGAACAAAAATAATATTATAAATATTTAAATTATCATAAAGCTGGTGCCAGAATATGTCGCTATCGACTATCGTCGTGAAATGTCAAAAGAAAAATTAAAAAATTCGTATTATTCAACTAATAATATGAATTATATTACAATGATGTTTACCCGTACTTGTAGTTGTCGCTGAGTTTAAATAGACCTTTTTGACAGATTTTTGACAGATAAAATCAATTTTTTTGAAAGCTGATAATTATCCACTTTTAAATAAAAAGAAACTATTTCATGATGAACTCGATACCATTACGATTACAGTTAAATCAGAAACAGACGTTTTTACAATCTTGAATTTGTATGATGAATATTTCACTTCGCATAAATTTGTTTGTCCTGCTGGTTCGGTTAACTTTGACAGATAATTCATCATCTGACGTCTGTTATAGCGAAAAACAAAACGACAGACTTCAGCGTCGGATTCTAGAATCAGGTTTATGACTATATAAATTTTTCTGGTTCAATAATAAATTGAATATTAATTATTTAAATTTTAAAACATTTTTTAATTAATTATTTTGAAAATCATATGGCGCATAAATTCTTTTTCCATAATTGCCACAAAATGATTCATTCTGTCGAAATTTTGACCATGAAATTTTCATTAATAAAACTCAGTTCGCTTCTCGTTCGTAATGAATCAATTGAAATAAATTAACACACAAGACAAGATCAAAGTCAGATGAAAAGTTGAGTTGTTAAAAAATAAATTAATTATTATAAAAATAAAATATAAAATAAATAAAACTTAAAAATTTTTGAACATGTTAAATAAATTTTCAAAAATAATTTAATTAATTTATCATTGTTGAAATTTTCGAATTATTTTTGTTGTATTTTCCTTGTTTAAATCACTCTACGTGTAAAATAAGGAAATTATGTCCAAATTTGTAAAACAAGTTATTAAAAAAAAAAATTGTGTGAAAAGATTTATTATGATTATAAAGTTAAGATTATATTATTAATTTGATATAAAAGGAAATAATTATTAATAAAAATAAAATTATTTATGGTATAAGGTGACATTTAATTGGGCAAAAATTTGACACTGATTGAGTGAACATTGTTTTAAAATTAAGGTGATATTTATTACACAATTATGTAATTATTGTATTATATAATGAAGACTGATATTTATGGAAAGTGAACTTCCGACAATTTTAAAAAATTGTTTATATATTATTAATTATAAATTTATGACTAATGTATAGTTCGTTCTCGATTCTTAATAGATTTTATGTAAGGAAATCGCTGCATTTGGGACTGTGTATTATGTGTATTATGTACCACGGAATATCGGAAATCCTTTTTTTTTATTAATGATGGAGCCTACAAATACAATAATTTTTCGTAAACCTTCTATTCATAATCTCATAATTCATAAATATTCGGTAGTTGCTTATTACAGAAATTGACTGACATTGAAAAACCATTGTAGATAGTTTATAAAAATCATTGTTGATGGTAACTTTTTTATTACAATTTAACATTTTTCTCTTTGTGGAAGCATTAAAAATATATAATTTGAAGTATCTTCATCATTAATTAATTACTCTCAAGAAACGCTTCTTTAACTAGTGTTTGACTACTCCAATTTTTTAAATCCTTCGAATGTCGAATGTCAACCAATAAAATAATAATCTAAAAATGTTAATTTTTTATTCAGGTAGCATATCAACTGAAAGTGGTTGTGGGATTGGACATATTATCAGAAAAACGCCCGTTCGCATTACAAGAATGTCGGTATAGTGATAGTTCTCAAGGATCAAGAAGTTACGCGGCACTAAATTAAAATAACTAATTGTAATTTTAATCTGTTTGTAAGTGTCATCTAACATGGAAATTAGCAAACCGAGTATGATGAAAATGTCATATGGAAGAGGTTTAAAAGTAGTTAATAGAATTATACAATACTAGACAAAATGTACCTTTTAAATTATAGCCAAAGATTAATTAGTAGGGTACGCTTAAAAAGGCCTGTTTTAAAACCCATAAAATAAGTTTAAACACATAACTTTCATTTAACTATTTAAATTTTAATAAATTCCTTCGAAATAATGCGTGAATCTCTATTGCAATACCGATTTCCGGAGAACACAGCGTTCCCGGTATTACGATTAATGAAAATTATATAATAATCCTTTTAAACCTTAGTCGTCTTGGTCACACAATGGATATAAATCCAAAATTGCTCACGCAGTTAAATGAATTTTAAAATATGTATTTATTTTTCTGACTATTTGAAAAATATATTTATGACATTGACATAAAATAAATCGTACAAACTTTAAAAAATTCGCAGATTATAAAAAATGAAATATTGACAAAAAATAGTGTGACAAATTGAAATAAATTAAAAACTGATGAAAAACAACTATTTAAATGTAAATATTGACCTGACTTTTAAATAATAAATTTTTGTCGAAGACATAATTCACGTCTTGGAAAATATCTAACGCAACAACGATAAGCGAATCAAATTATAATAATATTTTGCTGATTTGTTGCAACTTCAGTAATATCGATATAACAACCATGCCAAAAATATTGTAATTTTTATTTAATGACGTATAGAAAGTTGCAATATTAAATAATTAACTAATAATTTCATTTGATTTTTTTGTCTATTCACCTACGCATAAATTTCATATTAGTAGATGAAGTTATATAGTTTTTTTTATATGTGACGGACGCAAGTACAACTTGGCATATAAATAAACAAGTGCACAAGAGCTTGGGAAAATTTGGTGGAATTGTATGATGGAAATATTTTTAAAGAAATAATTTAATATAAATTTAATCATACCAACGCCAAGGCAATGAAGACTTTTCATTATTTAGAGTTTATTTTACTACGAAGAAGAAAGCTTTCCAAATTGGTTCATAAAAATATCATTACCGAGTTTAGTCAATATAAATATGACTAATAATACTATAGGATTTTATATAATACAGAATCTTGTCGATAAGAAACAATATAAAAAAAATTTAATTATTGGTTAATTGTCAATCAACCAGTGCCTAGTAAGAACTACAAGATCACTCCCTTCTTAGCATTCGAAGTAGTTTTCGAAATCTATAGTTTAGTTTTGATAAGGATACTTATAAAATAATTTGAGTTTTGAGTTTACGAATTCCTTGATTTGAATTAAATTAGATAATAATGTTAGCTATGTCTCAGATAGTATTGCTAATGTAACTTTAAGATGTTGAACATATAGCGTCTAATTTACCAATAACAAATTTGAAGTGCACTATATTTCTCATTCTTTAGAACAGAATTATATTTTATATAACATTTTTGAAGTGAATAATTAAATTACAAAATATCTAAAGTTATTTTAAACTAAATAGGAACATTTACACAAACCATGTATCTATATCAAAATATCGAAGCTTAAATAAAGAAAATTTAATGTAATAAGAATGCGAAATTTCAGTGGAAACTTAATCCCCGATCGTTTACTAAATAGTAATTTAAAAAGAAATATTTCTAAGTATATTCTGAAACTAAAAGAAAATTTACACCACAAATTTTTACACATGAATGAATATTTTAATTGGAGGTGTCTTAGTCTCTGTATGACTGATGAAACTGATGTTTTTGAAGAAAAACAAATTAATCCTTTAGGAAACTTGCAAAGCTAAGTATCTGAAATTTTGTAATTGTACTGACAAGATTGCAGTTGCCATAAATTTGAATAGTATTGCTCGTAAACTGTAAACGTTTAAATTAAAATATTCGACAATAAAATATGATCATCCATATCACTTTATGTGAACTAATAATTTCGTTAAAAGAAAAATAGGAATAGCAGACATTAAAATTTTTAATTATATAATTTTTAAATCAATATTTCATATGTACAAATTCAAATTTCCCGCGTTAAATTAATCTCGTCAATTTTATTTACTTAGACACGCCTATTTTTTCTTAGTTTAAATTTAATTGCCGTGTTGTAAAGACGTTTCGGTATCTAGTAGTGAAATATAATAATTAAAATAATAATAATTAACTAATCACCTTCCTAAACGTTAATTAAATTACAAAATAAATGTTTTTAAATTATATTTAATCTTAAAATTAATAAAAAATCTTTAATTTTTCGAGTTTTTCGCAGGTTAAAAATCGTATTAAAAATTTGCATCAAAATTGAAAAAAAAATTTTTGTGTAGAAAATTTGATTTATTGGAAATAAATTAAAAAAAATATTAAAATTTAGTGTTAATTAATAAAAAAAATATATATTTCTAAAGTAAATCATAATTATTTGAAATAAATAGTGTTTTTGAAAGTGAATTTATATTAGTAGTTTTGTAATTCGGTTGTGAAAATAAAATACATGACATTTTTATATAAAAATAATATTCAGCCATTTTGAATCAGTTTTTTTTTGTCATATCGAAGGTAAATATTAAATTAAATTTTAATCTTCTTTATTATGTTCATATAATTTCTTAAGATTATTTTTTTAAGTTTTTCCAATATTTTTAGTGTCATAAACAGTTTATAATGATTTTTTTTAATAATTTAATAACGAATTAGTACAAATGTAATTTAATTACTTCCATATTCAAATTTGAAATGACATTATTTTGATACAATATTTCATATAAAAACTAAATGAAAAACAAAAACTGTAAGGAGAATAACAAAAACAAGTTCGAGGACAATCTCTTCTCTTCAGTAATGTAATGGAAAAAAATTATCTTTATCATATAGTGATAAATGATAGTCGATCCAAAACCAGTCAAACTCTACGAGATTTTGCTTCTCGTATAAGCTTCGGTCAAAATATTTGTACTATTTTGTGTATGAGGAATTTATGTCATGTCTGAAATTGAAAAGTTAATTATTAAAATTGTTATTGCGTCAGTAATATCTGCTTTAAAAATTAACTAACAAATTTTGACTCAAACCCAAAAATTGAAAATTATCGAGAAAAAAAATTAAGGACTAATGGTTAGAATTTAAGCTAATTGTTGGTGAATTTAATGGAAATAGGACGACAAGATCAATAATTACCTAAAGGAAATTTAATTTGCTGAAATTTGTGTTTATCTCGTTTCATTTAGAGAAAGACACCGATTCATTTCAGTAATGCAGTTCCTACTCGTTACAACTATTTCATATTTCTTTATTTTTAGCAAAACTTATTTTTTATTTATTTCATATTTTATTTTTTACAAAGTGACGACGACGACGATAAATTCTTACGGTTGCCACTCACCAGGTGTTATGACTTTATACTTCCACATTACCAATAAATATAATTTTTCTGTATATACTTTTGTTGATTAATAACTTCAATTTACTATTAAATAAATATTTATTAACATTTTCCATTCAATAAATTACTATTAGTAATTGAAGTAATAAATTTATGCAAAAACTATTTTTACTTTATATATTAGTAATATTTTAGTAAATTTATTAGGTGTTCATTTTATTTGATAATCTAACAAATCTAATTTAAAGTGGATATAAAATTGGAATTTTAATAAATTTATTTTGTAATCAGTTGCAGGTGAATAACTATAAATAATACCAGTAAAATACTCTATTTAAAAATTTATGTTATTAATGAATATCAGATAAAATCTATCTAGTTTAAGAATGGTGACATAAATTAATATTTTACAATGGAATTTATTTAACAATTTAACAAAATTTATTAATATGGGAATTTGAATGTTAAGCTGGATAATTTTCATTAGAATTTTGATTTAAAATTTTAATAGCGATTCAAATTAATTTTAAAGTGTGTCTTTCTTTCGGAAGCTTAAAAAGGGTGCTTAACTTGCCAAACTCTTGGTATTGACATGAGTTTATTTGAACTTTCTATATATTTTTTTTTAACCAAAAGTAATTTATTTGAATAATTTTTGGAAATCATATTTGGGCACGTACATTGGAAACCTGTCACCAATATCTTCATAGAGTACAAAGGCTGGTAAAATTATGAATGATGTCAAGTCAATATATCAAATGACTTTTCTCCTCTAAGAAAACGATTTAACATCTCTATATAAATGTAATACAGATATCTACTGGGAAAGTGCTCCGAGGAGATTAAATGTATGTTGCCAAACTTAAAATCCTTTATACAGAATACACGAAGAACATAGCAGCCTCAAAAATATTCACTTTAATTTATTGGTAATACAAATGAAGGTAAACTTTCATTTATTGGTTTAACAACCACAATTGAAAGATAAATGTGAACCATTCCCTGTTAACTCCGGTCGCTTATTCTAATTGCTTCCCAATCTTAAAATTCTTAATTCACATCCTAGCCCATAGTCAAATCCTGTAAAGGGAAAATAAACTCATTATAAAAAAAAAACGTTTTTTCCATTTTTCATGAATGTCTTGTTCCAAAAAATACCATGTAAATTTTTAGTTTATCAAATCTTTATAATTCGTCTAATTTTGTCATAACATTTTCCTCGGTGTTGTATAAATCGTAATGTTTACTTTACTTAATGTCACACAAATTATGCAAATAATCGTAATAATGAGACTCGTTTTCGGGTTACAAAATTCAAATAAACAACAATTTTTTTAAAGATACTTCATATCTTAAGTATCAAATCATTGGCATGGCACGTATAATAATTTGCTTCTGTTGCTAATATTAAAATAGTTTAAACTTTACCCACTTTAGATCACGTGCTTTATATATAAATTAAAAAATATACTTAAGATATTTTTATAAATTTTCATATTTGAAGGGGATTTTTATGAAATAAAATTCCAACTTAAATGAACCAAAACAATCGGTTCATAAAGTCTATGTTAATTGATGTCAAAATAGTGTTTATAAAAAGTTAAGATGAAAACCGTGAATTCATTTTAGTATTTTTTCCAATTATTCAACATAATAAAATTACAAAATTTATAAAATTAATTACTTTGTTATTTTGGTGTTTTTGATAGATTCCGTGATTTATAGATGATTGCAATTTAAACAGCGAGTCATGATCTAATTTTATAGCAATCTTAAAATATTGAGATAATAAATATTATAAGCATTTAAATAACATTTTAAATTTAGTTAATTAATCAATTTCGAGGCTTAAAACTGACAATTTGTATACAACTTACTGAAATAATGTCGTCGCGTGTATTATACATAAAAGTTAATTAACAATATTAGATTTTAATACTTTGGAAATTTAGAAAAATTTATTGTATCAGTATTAACTATAAATAGTAAAGAATAATTCTGGTGTGATTTTTGGACATATTCTACGTTTTCAATATTCTGACAAATAGGGAAACACAAAAAATCGTTATGACTGGAACAAGATTTTGTTGGAGGAAATATGCAAAATCAGTGATGATTAATAAACGCAACCTATAGCGTGTATTATAGCACTAAAGTAGAAGCTCTATACTATACAGGTTTCTGCAGAGCCTCTATAGAGCTTCTGTAAAGCGTCTAAAATTTTTATTGTCACCTGTTAATAAAATAATTACAATATCGTAACAAATTGAATGTCGGGATTAGCAACATGTCGGACGGATGGTTAGAATGATAGTAAATAATTACCATATAATTAGACTTCAATTTAGCTTAATAAGCGTGCATTTGACTCGTTCGGCTTTTTAAACATAAAGAAATTGTGTAAATCGTGTAATATTTTTGAATTATGTATTATTTAATGGTCATCAGAAATTTGGTGAGATTTTAGAATTATTAATGAACTTTACAGGTAACATATCAGTTGTAAGTTGTAATGCCTTCTTTGTTTATTGCCGTGTTTACTGAGAGATATGAACATAGGCCTTCGATTTTGTAAAGATTCCTATTTCTAATTGATTTGTTAATCATTAGTTCAAATATAAAACAAAGTTTTCAGGAAATGTTTTATTCGTGGCTTTTTAAATAATAAATTTGTGGTTTTTTTATTTCAAATTATTGATAAATTACTAAGTTAAATTCTGTGATGATCTTAAAATTATATACAAATATTTATTATATTTACTTAAAACTTACTTGAAAAGCTTAAAAAATTTAACATAATTCGTATTATTATTTTGAACTGCTTCCTAATTTCAATATGTTCCAATTATTTAACCCCTTAACTAAATAAATTTCGATACACAATAATCTCTAGTCCATTGACTCTTGATTTTTACACACCTTTCTTTGCATCCAGAGCTTATGAAAAAAATCATGGATTATTACTTTTTTTAACTTAATTTCAACATGTTTTAATGTTTACCATAAAAACTTTAAATCAATCTAAAGAATTTTGCAGGTAATTATCTTCTTATATGTCTTTTTTTAATAGATCTTCGATAAGATAAAGTCTACGCGGGAGTTTAAAGTTAAACTTAAAAATTGTAATAAACATTGAATGATCGCATTAAGTTGGTTTTTCAATAGAGTATTATAAGCCTCGGCTGGTGGTTATTACATTTTTAACTAATAAAAAAAAAATAGAATAAAACAGGCTATAATAACCGGTGAGTTGTACCTTCAGTTATACCGTCAATTTGATGCTCAGCACACATTTCAATATAAAGATATTTGTGTAAATTAAACTTAACTGAAGTCTGATTAGCTTTTACCAAAAATTATATAATGAATAAGATGGCCAGTAATATATTTTTACATTATTTTTCATTAAAAACTGGGGAGGTGCTTTACACAAAAAACAGCTTTGCAATAAATATGGTTTGAGAAGAATAATTATTATATATATGGTTTTGATATTAGATATTTCAATGTGCTTTTTAACACAAAATATTTTTTATTTTCGGTAAATTTTTTTCGTTATATATTTTTAGAAAGGGATAAAAAACATGTTGAGAAAGAGGAAAGAAATATAAAATATATTTTATAATATTGAACCATATAATATGCGTCTTTAACCTATATTGTTTCTTCTTGCATTTTTTGTTTTGCTTTGTTTTTTTTTTGTTTTTGTTTTTCACAAGAAATTTTCAAGGCCAACTTTTTCAATTTATATTTATAAAATTTAATTTTCATATTTTAGAATTTTAAGTTATTATGGAATCAATTAAGAGTGTTTTGTGACGGACTTTGAAGTAAAAAAAAATTGACTTCAATTTGATTTGTTGAGGTCGGCACTCTATATGACTACATAGGACCTTGAAATTGTATGGGATTACTTAGTGAAGAGGGTAAGGTCTCGTTTGTAGTATCAAATTAAAACCCTTATTGGGCAGAGTATGAAATGAATCTGCAAAAATCATTAATTTTGGAAATTAAAAACAAACATTTCTGATATTTAATATGAAAAACTGAAAATGCCATCACTATTTATGTATGTAAATATTTAATATTATGTAAAATATTACTAACTAACTACGAGTTATCTGGTACCCCTAATTTATATAAATTTGTATAAAGTTATAGAATTTGAATGTATGTATTGCAAAAATTTATTTGTGTATAGCGCGAAATAGTTTTCTATATTTATTTCATATTTCATTCAAGCTGCTAATTAGGGGTACCAGATAACTCGTAGTTAGTTAGTAATATTTTACATAATATTAAATATTTACATACATAAATAGTGATGGCATTTTCAGTTTTTCATATTAAATATCAGAAATGTTTGTTTTTAATTTCCAAAATTAATGATTTTTGCAGATTCATTTCATACTCTGCCCAATAAGGGTTTTAATTTGATACTACAAACGAGACCTTACACCTTACCCTCTTCACCTAAGTAATCCCATACAATTTCAGGGTCCTATGTAGTCATATAGAGTGACGACCTCAACAATCGAAGTCGATTTTTTTACTTCAAAGTCCGTCACAAAACACTCTTAATTGATTCCATAAAAACTTAAAATTCTAAAATATGAAAATTAAATTTTTCAAAAATAAATTGAAAAAGTTGGCCTTGAAAATTTCTTGTGAAAAACAAAACAAAAAATGCAAGAAGAAACAATATAGGTTAAAGACGCATGCATATATGGTTCAATATTATAAAATATATTTTATATTTCTTTCCTCTTTCTTAACATGTTTTTTATCCCTTTCTAAAAATATATAACGAAAAAAATTTATCGAAAATAAAAAATATTTTGTGTTAAAAAGCACATTGAAATATCTAATATCAAAACCATATATATAATAATTATTCTTCTCAAACCATATTTATTGCAAAGCTGTTTTTTTGGCTAAAGACCCTCCCCAGTTTTTAATGAAAAATAATGTAAATATATATTACTGTCCATCTTAATATTAGAGCGTCTTTGCTTTTACTGAAAGTTGTATCGGTTAACAGTCACATAAACAAACTTTCTGTAAGATTCTACTGAAGAACCATCTTACAAGCGAGTGTATTTTAGAATTGAGACAAGTGTTTGTAATGTATGTGTTCCGCCTAAATTTGCAAAACAGTTTCAATTATAGAAATTTAACACCTTCTAGAGTGATAGTGATACTAATGATATTTTAAATTATTATTTTGCTTGTGTTCAGTATTTAGGAGATTGACCTTTATTGGTTAAAAGTTTTCTGTACAGATTTTAAACGAGGTTTTTGAACTTTAAAATTTCCTCTTTAAGGTATTTTTAATTGAAATTAACTTCTATTTTTTACAATTTCTTATAAATTGATTCAATATTTGGTCCATAAACGGTGGTAGAATTTAAATGAATTGATTTTTGGCAAAAATTTATGAGTTTATTTTTAATTTAAATAATATTTTAGAAATACGAAAATTTATTTGAAATTAATTAGGTCAGATCCACCCATCAATTAACATTAAATTTTCTAAAGATATTTTTATTTCCTACTAAATGGTTTAGAATTAAAATTTTAATTGTATTTTGCTTGAAATACTAAAGTTTATTAGCAAACTTTTATGTTGACTATATAAGATATTTTAGACCGTCATTTAAATTAAACAATTTTGTAAAGTATTATGATCTGGCCAGTAAGGTAGATGAGAAATACGCGATTGTTGGTATCATTAAATATGAATAATCTACGATTAATGGTTGAGATATTGACTGGTCACTTCTACCTAACTGAGTAAAATGTGTATGGAGGAGACTAGGTCTTACAACAGTTTAATTATATGCCGACAATATGTAAGAATATTGGAGTAGTTTATGGGAAGATGTTATGCGAATATTCAACAGGACTTAGGACAATATGTAATCATCAGTTTATTAACACGTAAATGATGAAATTCGTTGAAGAAACTAGGTAGAGCAATTATTAGGAATATAATTGAATAATTTCAGAAAACATTATGTAATTTTATAAAAAAAAAATATGTTAACATAACACAAAATTTAAAAAAAAACTATATAATTTTTAATTATTTGAAAAAATTATGTTGTACATTTTATTATGTCGTGATAAGATTATTTCTCAAAGATTTTATTAACGTTTTTCTAACGAATCTTTAAATAATAATAATTACAACATTTTATCTATAAAATAAACTGAAATTCGTTTACTCTGCACCCATTAACATAGCCAGAGTGTAAATAATAATAAAGAAAATAATTTTTTTGATTGTAAAATTTTTTTTATTTACCAAATGCAATCAAAATATTTAATGAAAAAAGAAAACAATTTTCTGAATTTTATTATTGTTAACATCATTTTTGTGTTGATGATATATGTCATAAATGACAACATGTTGCAAGTCACATGTTTGTCCGTGAAACTCTAAATATTTACTTTATTTTTTTATTTTATATAGACAAAAATAAATAAAATTTTAAATAGACTGTAAAAATACAAATGGAAAGCTTGTAATCTAGGGGTAGACTAAAACTTGGAGTTTATATAAAGCTTTATGAAAAAATCCAAGAAAATTCATATTTATCAAAATTCATGTTAATCCATCACAATACTCAACATAGTTATGTACTTCCATAGTTCAATATTTAAAAAATTACTATATTCTAGGATCGGTTTCCAACCTGAACTCCTGCATCGCACAACTTGATCAAGAAGTCGTAACCAATACATCTGATGTCACCAATGACAGACAGTATGCATTATGGAGGAACAATGACACAGCAACACTTGATTATCATTGGATTCTGTGCCCTGTGAGGAGCACGATAGTTGGTACACTGATTTTTTATTAAGCCAGCGCTTTTTATTGGTAACTGCTTCGCTTGAATCGAATTATTGGTAATTTCTTCGTTTTTTGTAACTTCTTCGGCAAATGTTAAAATTGTATTTGCATATTTTTGGCTATACAAAATTTTGAAATTTCTTTCCACTGGAAACTTTATCCAAGAAAAATTCATTTTGTTTCAACTTTTAAATCCATCACAACACTTCGTACTTTATCAATAACAACATCATGTAATTTACTAATGGTTTGCAAAATTATGATAAATTTCGTGCTGTGGTAAAATTGGGGAGGAAAAATTACTTTATGGTTTCTATTTAATGACTTAATATTTTCACCATTTCTGTTTCCGTATTTTATGCTATCAGATATAATTCCATACAGTAATTCAGTAATACTATATGGAATTTTAATCACCGGGTGAATTATTATCATACATTGTTGATGGTTTTTAAAATATTTTTTAATGGGTTAAAAATTGGTGTAGGTTATTTTTATAGTATATTAACTTAATCGATAAATACTCTTTTAAATGTTGTTAAAAATATTGATTTAATAATGACGCCAGTAAAGTGAACGAATTTTAATTTGTATACATATTTTTATAGTTGCTATAAGAGAATATTTTAAACCAATTTAAAACATTAATGTCTTGTTCCTAGTCTAATAGTTTTACAAAAATTATATTAAATTTTCAAATTGCAAGACTATAAATATAATTATCAATTAATTAAAACATAATTAAAGTTTAAAACGATTCGTCAGTAACTAAATCATATTAATATGTAATAACAATAATTTTTAAGTTGTTTTGATAAATTACTTAATCGTATTCGAACTTTATCGGTAAAGTTTTGCAGATCATGATAAACAATTATTGTTGAATATGCAAAATTTGCAGAAATATGTGAAATAATCTTAAAATCAATCTAATCCTGTCCATACATTTTACAACCAGATTGGCAGCATTACAAATATGCAAAAACTAAATCGCCACAATACAAAAAAGAATTGAACTATTAATAAAATTTCACATAAATTCCAAAAAAAATGTCTATTTAATTTATGTAAATTATGTTTATCTGTCAAAAAATAATGTAGTTTTACATAAAATTGAATCAAATTTATAAAATTTTAAATTGTTATTACAATTTTGCAAATCCCAGCCACCCACCATCATTAAATTTCACAATAATTGCTTCAAGATCAATTTATTTGATATATTTGAAATAAAAATCTAATTTATTAAAATTTTCTGCATGACAATTATTGTTGTTATTTTAACATACCAGAAGCTAAAAAAAAAGTTAATTAAAATTCCACTTGTCATTTAGATAAGTTTAATTTAAAAAGAAAAAATGTAGGGTTGCAACTATAATTGGGACCTGTGTCTTACCGATTTGCAAATCATGATCAGTTTTTATCTCACATTGACTGAAAATAGTATTCAGGTTATCGAATCATTATTCAAATAAGAAATTTTATTTGAAAATTTTGATTACTTATAATTTTAATATGAAATGCCATTAATCGATCTAAAATACTGATTCATAATTAAAATTCTTTAATGGATCGAAATTAAAAACAATAATAATTTCAATTCAAAACTGATTGAAAATTAAAATTATACAAGATTTACAACCCTAGCAAAAAAAGTGTCAAAAATATGACATAGTTCACTTAATTATTAATTGCCATTTTATTTTAATAATTTCGTATTTTTGAAGCATAAAATTGTAAAAACTTGCGGCATTCTTTAACAAGTTTCAACTAAGCTTATCCACCTTCTATGTTTTTTTTGGTGTATGCATAAAAGACATAAAATTTTGCCTATGCTGTACAGGTAGCACTTGATCACTAATTTCTCGCCAACAAAAAAAAATGACTGTTTTGATAATTTATTTAATATAGTCAGATTCAAAATTAGTTAAAATTCTTTGATATCTCCAGGTGATTATTGCTGCTGTTTGCTGGCTGCTATTAATGTTGTTGGTGGAATATTTTGTTTATTTTGCTTTTAAGTAACCTTGGAAAATGATTATATAATTTTTGGTTTTATTAATACCAACAATTCTTTCAATATTTTATTATAGTTTTTAGTATTTCATATGAGCAGCAAAATTTAATGGAAATTATTCATTATTTTTATTGATTTTAAATTCTTGTACATATTTGCAAAATTTCGTATTTTTTATTATAAGTTGTAATTTCGAAATTCATATGAACTTTTAAGATAGAAAAATATGGATCAAATGCTAGTATCCGATTTAGTCCAATTCTACTTGTAACATTTAAATAAAACTATTTGGTATTGGACTAGTTATTATAGGATAGATAACCCTTTATACTAACTATAAAGTGGTTACTTTATAAATGTTATGCTGCCTATACATTATACAACCTAGTTTTCAGCATTTAGTCAATCGAGTTACAAATTTTCACACGTTACAATTACAAGGTTACAACAACCAACAGAAATTAAAATATATTAATATTTCTTCAACCAATTTGTCAGTCATTAAAATGGTTGTCATATCAATATGCTATAAACGTTTCTATGAAGTTGTCGATACGTTGATGAACAGCTTTAGGATTTTCTATAATTTTAGAAAAATTGTTAAAACGAATATAGTCTACTACATCTTTGCAGTCTGCTCAGAGATCTACTGACAACCACGCGTGTTTGCAATTGGCTTAGGTAACATAAGTAAAGTAGTTTTCGAAATAACAGTGACTTCGTAAACTGTGGCTATATGATTTTTTGTGACATAAAAACTGAAACATTGTTAAACGATAAATAAAACTTTATATTATTTCAATATTTCCATTCTTTAATTATAAATTTTCTCATATATTTCAACATTAAAATCATATAATTTCCCACGAAAACATATTTTTTTTATTATTTTAATTTCCTCTTTTCTATTCGCAATCTTTTTGGTTGCATTCAAATGAATTCGCGTTACCAATTATAATATGATTCATTTCTACAAGACATTTAAAAGTAAATTGGTAAATTCTTGTACATATTTGCAAAATTTCGTATTTTTTATTATAAGTTGTAATTTCGAAATTCATATGAACTTTTAAGATAGAAAAATATGGATCAAATGCTAGTATCCGATTTAGTCCAATTCTACTTGTAACATTTAAATAAAACTATTTGGTATTGGACTAGTTATTATAGGATAGATAACCCTTTATACTAACTATAAAGTGGTTACTTTATAAATGTTATGCTGCCTATACATTATACAACCTAGTTTTCAGCATTTAGTCAATCGAGTTACAAATTTTCACACGTTACAATTACAAGGTTACAACAACCAACAGAAATTAAAATATATTAATATTTCTTCAACCAATTTGTCAGTCATTAAAATGGTTGTCATATCAATATGCTATAAACGTTTCTATGAAGTTGTCGATACGTTGATGAACAGCTTTAGGATTTTCTATAATTTTAGAAAAATTGTTAAAACGAATATAGTCTACTACATCTTTGCAGTCTGCTCAGAGATCTACTGACAACCACGCGTGTTTGCAATTGGCTTAGGTAACATAAGTAAAGTAGTTTTCGAAATAACAGTGACTTCGTAAACTGTGGCTATATGATTTTTTGTGACATAAAAACTGAAACATTGTTAAACGATAAATAAAACTTTATATTATTTCAATATTTCCATTCTTTAATTATAAATTTTCTCATATATTTCAACATTAAAATCATATAATTTCCCACGAAAACATAATTTTTTTATTATTTTAATTTCCTCTTTTCTATTCGCAATCTTTTTGGTTGCATTCAAATGAATTCGCGTTACCAATTAAAATATGATTCATTTCTACAAGATATTTAAAAGTAAATTGGTAAATTGCATAAATTAAAAGTTTCACTATGAAAACCAAATAAAAAAATTGAAATGCGTGCGCTTACTCACGTTATTTTCTTTTAGTTAATTATTCATTTTTAACGTGTTTTGTGGCCATTGTGTTTTTTTTACTAAATATTTTATTAGTCCAATTTTTTATTATGTTTTTTTGTACATATATTTGTACTTTTATGCTTTGTTATTTACTTATTTGTAATGTACAAATATGTATTTTTTGACAACCCAAAAATGTCAATTGAAACACGACTGTGAAGTGCAAATTGAAAAATGTCAAATAAAAAAAAAAATATTTATGCTTTTTGTGTTACTTTAATTTGAGAGTCTACCATAATTACAATAAATAGTTCCATCATTTTTATAGAACTTATGGATCCAAAATGTTGTTAAAATATTATGAGAACAAAGAAGGTTAGGTTACGTTAAGAAGAGTGGGTGTAGATCGGAGTTCAACCCGCATCGCGAGAAAACTCGATGAATCCATTGAATTCCCTAATGTAAAATCCAAAAAGTAATCACTAATCGTACATATTAAAAATTTTATACTTTCGCTTATGAAGAGAACAATTCTTAAAAAATGTAGTATTAAAGAGGTCGACCAACTGATGTGTATAGTACGTCATGTCCCAAGTAAAGGTACCTGTCGCGCGCATGTTTATCTCAGTAACACATTAAATGTAAAGCTATAGAACCTACTATGCTCTATAGCTTTATCCTGATAGCGACATCCTTGAGGATCTTAAGATAAGTATCGTGTATACCGATACACCGCCTATTAATGACTAGTAAGGAGGCCCATCAGTTTCCTTCAGATTATTCTATTCACGGACAGAATAAGCTCCGATTTCTTCTTAGAGAGTAGAGGCAGTAGAGGCAAACAAAATGTGGTTTTACGAAACTGAGAATATTGTTCCTCAGATGCCGTTGATTATTTTGTACAGCAAGGTTTATTTATTTATATTGATACTTTCCTATAAAGCATGTTTTGTTCATAAAACTGTTTGTATAATATATAATCGTAAAAACAATCAGTTTCAGTTAATTTTTATTGATCATAAGTAAAGAAATTTCACCTGCAATTCGATATAAAAATATGATTTGTCTTTCGGTTACGATATTTTCCTCTAGTTTGATTGGAGAAATCTAATACAATTAATTGAATTATCATTTAGAAATTATATTTAGACTTTTTTTAACAATCAAACTGAAAATTCAATCAATTTTATTAAATATTATCAAATTGTAATTCATATGAAGATGACATAACTTCTTCACTTAACTGATATCTACCTTTAAAATAATTTTGTCATAGAAATTACCCGGATTTATATAAGAAAACTTTTGACTTGAGTTCACTTTTAAATTTCCCAATCTACCTAATAATTGAGAAAAAGTATTAATTTATCTAAAATGACATCCTCAACAATCCATTAAAAGTTTACATAATTATAATATTTTTTTCAATTAATTTCAACATTTTAAGTATTTTTTTTTACAACTTAATTTATATGTAAACAAAAATTGGATAATTAAAAAATTTCTATATAAAAAAATGTTAATGTTTATTTAAGAAACCTTTTTTTATGGTTTAAGATAAATTTCAAATAAAACTAAATCTATGCCATAACATCAATTTATTAATTATAATGGAAATAAATAGTACAGAAACAAAGTATTTTTTTGTTATGGAAATTATAGATGGGAAAAGAATTGTTTTTGCTTTATAAATTTACATTTACATATATTGCACATTGTACATAATCATAATTGAACATTGATTTTCGATGCTTCCAACCATGTAAATTAAAGGTTTAACAGAGAAAATGTTAGTTATACCTACATAAATTATTAAGTGTTGAAAATATATGTATTTTTTTTAAATCAGGGTTGTGTAAAATAGAAATATAATTTTTAAAAATTTATGTATTTTAATAATTAACATAAAATTTAATTTGAATTAATCATTTTAATTCAACAATTTCTTGATACGATCATTGGATAGATAGAAAAATTGGATAATTCATTCATGAGCTCCATTCATACATGGAGCTCAGAATGGAGTTACTTTTTTACACAGCAAATTTGTCTTAACGGTTAACTGATGATATTGGATGGCAATCGCAGTTCTTTCATTAGGTACGAACCAAATCAGTTAAATAGGAACAATGTTACATAAATTGTTCATCTTGGGTTTGGACCATAGTATTTTAAAGAATGATGTCGTAAAATTTATTGTGCCAATATCCACGTAGTATTGAGTGTTCCTAATAAGACCAAGCTTTAACGAAGTTGTAATAAGTTTTCGTGAATAATTCGCTAGTTACTTTGATCATTGATATACCATTAAAAATATTATAAATTTTGTTAAAATATTTCTGAAGTTTATTATGATCCAGTTAAACGCAGCCCTGATGATTTTACTGAAGCAAAAATTAAAATTATTGTGAAACTTAAGTGAAGATTTCTTCTTGCAATAAATAATATTGCGTTTTTTTAACTAAATATTTATTAAATTTATGATTGAACGATGATGTTGACTTAGTAATTGTGATTATTTAATGATAGCTAAGTAGGCATTATATATATATACGTATTGCATTATATTTATATTTTCTGTGTAACGCGGATATGCAAGTCAATTTCATAAGTACACCATAATGAAATATTAGAGAAATCATTGAAAATTAATAATTATTATAAAAATTTATACATGAAATTTACACACTTTTTCCACTTTTTTTAGGTATAACATTATTCAACATTCAAGTATGCCTACTGTTTGAAATAGACGACCCAATTGGTTATACTTAATAGAAAGATTGTAATATGTACAAGAAATTTTTTGATGAGTCTAATTTGTTGGAAAAGAAATTAATGTAAGTTGCATTAAATAAATTATTAATTGAGAAATTATGTTTTGAAAAATAAATTTTATACTTTTTTTTAAAATTAATTACAAGTTTTTATAAATCTTTGTCTTTGATAAAGAAGTTGAATAATGTCAACATAATTATCGTTAACAAAGATTTGAAATATTTTGTATCGGTTATTATATAGTATTTTAACGGCTGCATTAACTTCTGAGACCGAAAAAAAACCATTTATATGATACCAATTTTATGGAATTTTTATTATTTTGTTATAACTTGTGACACATCAGTCAATCCATTCTTGCTGTTTTATGAACCAATTTCAGTATGGCCGACACAATTGAAAATTTAAACTTGGTTGGTAAGTTGGTTTGAGAAAAGGGGAATGGAAGCGACCAATCCTCGTACCTAGATCATACGGTCCGTTGTACCTCCTTATGAAATCATGCCATTCTTTGATAAAGTTTTATCAGATTAGCAGGTTTTTCTTTGCTTATTTCTATTAAATCTCCTGCAAAATAAAAACGGAAAATTTTTAATCTTTTATTACACATAGAAGGACAGTGACATAAAAGATGTTCAATTGTTTCGTCATCTTCAGCACAGCCCCTACAAGCGGTTTCCGTTGTCAGTCTTCGTCGCACGGCATCGTTATACGTAATAGTAAATGCCCTGTGACTATTCCTGGGTACAGTGTAAGCATGGGTTTTGGACTTCTCGATTGTTTAGCGTTGGCGTTACTCCAGAATTTTAATTAACCAAATATATTAGTTTAAAGATTTATTATTCTTCTCATTTCATATCCTTTTACAAGATACTGTTATACTGGAACTGTTACCCTCAGTAGAATCTCATAGGTTATTTCTTTTTAGTATTATGGAGCAATTTGGAGGCCGTACATTCTATGCCCATTTAAAGCGTTGATATCTTAATCCATATATTTTATTATACACAATTTCTCTCAGAAGATCACATATACGGACACCAACTTCGACTAATTTAAATTTTTTCCTTCACAACACTAATTATTTATTCTATATAACTCCTCGTCAAAAAATTACGACAAAATATTCACAAATCTCTTCACAAAATTGCAAAAATTATTCAAATTTTATTCTGTTTTTCAATTTTCTTTTTTGAAATTCAAACATTTCCTAGCTAACAAATCTATATACACATAAAAATATAAACATGAAATATTTATTTTTGATTGAAACTATAATATAAGAAAATGCAGGCATTACTAACTTAATTGATGATCATTGCATATATTTCTGATGGAAGTATATAATTAATTTTGATATATTATTTAATATTTCTCATTAAATAAACATTGAGGTTATCTGATTATGAATTTGTTGTACATCTTATAAAATGTTATACCAAAATAAAGTCTAAAAATTGGATAGAAATCTCAAAGTATATAATTACATCTTCTTTACTTTGTATATGTTTATATATTAATAGATGTTACTTTGTATATTTGCAATTAATGAGGTCTAATATACCAAAATAAGGGAATTTTAATTGAAATAAACATGCACAAGAAATTGTATAATCAAAATATGCGGAAAATAATAATATTGTTTTATAAGTCTGGAAAGTGTTTAAAAGTAGATAAAATATAAATTTAATTTCTACAAATTTAGTTATTCAAACAAGAAAAAAAATCGTGATAAACAAAAAATTATTTTTAATATATAGTTTTAGGAGCTCGTGAAGGAAATATTTATATATACAAATAAATTACTTGAACAAAATTAATAAGGATTTCAGAAAAATATAAACTGTGCGAAAAGTTACTCTAGTCAGACGTAAACGTTATACAAAAGAAACAACGAGAATATCTTGCGATTATAGCCACCTATGTTCCGGTTTCAATAAAGCAGGTTGACTGGTAATGAAAACAGAGACATTGAAAGCAATAAGATTGAATCAAACGACAATTCAAGTTTGATGCTCTTGTCTGGTACTAGGAGGGTTAATTTCAAGCAAAGTTCGGAATATTTATAAATTATTTGTACCATTTATTTACAGCAGTAAGTTACATTTCGAAGATTCCAAGCAAAAAGTTACGATTAAATTAATGATAATTTAGATGATTTGCCATTTCAAATTGTCTCTAATTATGTGCAAATTTAAGGCCCAACTACAGCCAACAAAAAAGGGCAAAAAAGTTGCACTAAAATCTTGTATGAAACAATTTCATTTCCAAAAAATGTGATAAATTTAAAGCTATAAAAACTTAGACTTATAAGGATTTGGCATCAAATAGATGGCACTATGATAAAAAGAAAGTGTATGGAAAAAAGCTTAGTTCTGTCTTCTGTCAATTAGATTTCAAATCAATCCAAAGGTAAATAATACTTCTTCAATATTCAAGCATCAAGTGTCAATAAAAAATAAGAAGTCTAAAAAGCTTCTTACAAATAAGAGCTTCTTCTTGTTCATAATTTTTTTTTTGTCCACCTGTACGCACATACATTTTGTATTGGAGCTACAGAAATACGGGACGTATAAGAATTCGAATTTTCATATGTCGAATGTGATTTAGATAGAGGTGTAAATGATTTTCTGTAGAAGAATAATATTTAAATACTGTTTGCTCAGCGCATAAGTAAAATTGCAAGTTGCATTGAAATGATGTTTAATAATCACGAATATAAAATCTATAGATTGTTTTAAGCTGTGACTAAGACTATTATTAAAATATCACTACTTAAATGAATCGCCTCCTTAATATTGATCAGAAATATTTATTAATATCCGATTAAATCGTGAAAGATTTAAAATTTATTTATTTTTAATTAGAATTATCAGTTAAGAATTAAAATATTGTAATAAATTATAATGAATTCTTAATTAAATTTTAATTAGGAACTAATTGAATTTTTATTTATGATTTATAATTTGCATAAAGATAAAAACTTAATAGATGATTTTATAATTTTTAAGCATTAATACCAATAATCAATCCCATCAGTCGGCCTTGTATATGTACATAACTGATGACTGTAGCTTATTTATTCATTATTATATTATATATAATAAAATATATTAACATTTTCTTATTAAAATAAATAAATAAAAATATTTTGTGAATAATTGATTTCATTAAGCAGCTATTCGAATATTTACAATCTAAAAAGTTTAATATGTTCAAAACAAACAATTTTACCAATAATTTTAAAATCTTCTAATTTATGTTAAAAAAACACTGAAATATAAACTTAAATATAATTTATAACATTAAACTAGAAGAGATTAAATAAAAAAGGGGTCGTTAAAGCAAAAATATGAAATTCCGCATTGTGACGTAAAGAAATTGATTTTGCCTACCGTACTAATTTTAGGTCAGTTGATACACAAACTTCTGTAGATTCTCATAGTTTTTCCGAGAGCTAGACTAATGATTTCGTGAGGACTAAGGAATCCTTACCCAGTTGTGTTAGCCTTTTTCGGGATAAAAACTCGCATTAAGAGAGAATGTGTTCCAATAAATTTCTTCATAATCTGAACTGTACCGACAGTCACTATTTTCCGACATTCCGATCTTGTTTTCAAATTATATTTTACAGTCTCTGATTATATTTTACAGTGAGTTCCCTATTATCTCTGATACATCTTTTTTTTATGAATTTATTTTGAGAAGAATATTCAAATGATGTTATTTTCATATTCGTCTGTGGGTAAAGGACTAACAGAATTAATTTTATAGGGTAAGGTATTAGTTATAAGCAAAAGTCAAATAATTTGTTTTAATTATATTTTATTCAAAAGCTATGTTTTTCTTTTAAGTAGCAAGTATTCAGCCCCTTAGACCGCAGTACTTCGAAATATCTAGACAACATCTAGACATAATTTGGATATTGAAACTACGGAAGATCGTGGTAATGTCTTCTAGATAATTCTTTGTTTGTTCATTTATCTATGTCTATTAATTTAGACAAATTTAAATTTATAATTAATTTATAAAAATCTAATTTTAATAACTTTCATTCATTTTCAATCTTTTTTCTGCACTGCAAATTTAATATATGATCAAAATGGAATTTTATTGTAAACCTTCTCTATATAAAGTCAAATATTTATATACATTTATTCAGTAAATGTCATCAACTCAAATTTACTTTTAATATATTTTTATATTAAGTATCCATAAATAAACCACATATCTAAAATTCCATTCAAAAATGCATTCATTTCATATTTAATGTTTATATTTAATTAGATTTTATTCACCATAACATAATGAATGAAATATTGAAAATTTCAGTATCTATTCACCGCACCTCCATTTCGTAAATAATATTTATTGTCACAAATAAAATTCCAAACATGCGTTCAACAACAACAGCTCCTAGAAATAATTTACTGCAAATTATTTTCAATTTTACGACTAATTTACAGATTAACCTAAAGCTCTTAAACCTAAATAAGATTTACAATATAAATTGGAAAAATGTCATTTGTTTTATTAATGGAATGTTGCACTTTTTGACATCCTATCAGAGATTTTTTTTAATAACACTAATCCGCATGATACGAATACCAAAATAGCAAAGTAACTTGTTGAGTGCTGCAAATCTCAACCTTCTGGAGATTTTTTTCTAACTTGTTGTTATACTATGGAATTTCAAATTAACAAATTTAGCATAATTTTCAATCGCGACTTATGATGAAAATATAATGTTTCATGTTTTTTTTTTTGTTGTATCGAATGGATCGTCTCGTCTAAAATTGACATAATACCAACATTCTGTCAATGGGTGGTAATTTTAACAACAACAGCTCAAAATTGTTATTTGGTATTTTACCTTTTTTTTTTGTTTATTTGTTAATTAAATATTTAATAAAATAGTTTCCGCGTGATATAATTAAATAAACTTTTTGAAATATTCAATTTTGAGTCATAATGAAGAGTTTACGAAAGCGTGAATTGGGGACATAATTATTCATTTTAAAATTCTAAATAAAAATACAACAATCTCTGTAAAACTCTTGATTTCATTCTTGGCTTTGAAACTCTTGTTCTGACCTTTACACTGTCTTGCACTTTGGTAGAATCAATATACGATTAATAAAAATTGATTGAAAACCAGAAAATAAATGAAAACCTAATAAAAATTGATTATAAGTTGATAATGTTTATGATTATTGTGAATGTTTACACACATTTTCCGCAAATGGAAAAATTCAATGAATTAATCGCCAATTGTAACTAACATTTTTATATTATACAAGAAATAATTAATAAATTAATTATACAACCAAGGCGCCCAAACCATGATTAAATAACCAGACTATATTAGAAACAAAATAGAATACTTGAATACTGTACCATAAATGGTAAAATAAACAATTTATCGCTAGAGTTTTTTGTCAGTACCGGCTTTAGCTAAAATCTAGAGTTTATTTATCAGCTTGAACTGGAAAAACTATGCGTCTATACTAGTAATATTCAGTTTTCAAAGTGTTTAATAATTATTTAGTTAGATCAAGTACAAATTTACTTTGAAATAGCCTTACTATATTTAATGAACAAAATTAATTTAAAAGATTACCGATCAGTTTTCAAGCAAAAAATTATTTCGGTAATAATAAAAGCAAATTATTATTCAAATTGCATACTAGATAAGTGTTCAATATAATCAAAATCGTAACATAAATTCCCCTAGAAAAAGAGCGTCTACAATGTGTATAAAGAGCAGTAATGCCTGCACTGTTTATCATAATCATTAATCACGATTAGTAGAAGTTATTTTGATACAAACCAAATATAATAAATTATTTCCATAAACTCTTCATTTAATTACAAAAATTACTAAATTATATTACCAAAATGAACTATTTATATCTAAATTTTGAATTAATTGAATACGATTTTTATAATAGACTCCTAAGTTCAACTATTTTCAGAAGTCAATTATAAATCCATATTACGTTAAGAAGATTGTCACAAAACTATTGTTCAAATATTAACACTTTCTTTTTCCATTTTTGAGAAAATTTTACTATTTACCACACCAATTACAGAGGCTGTAACGTAGTTAGTTTAACTTTTGTGATTTTTCCCAATTTAATGAAATAATTTTAAAAATTTATAGGCTATTTTTCTATATAGATAACTTTTCACTATACAAAATGACATAAGACATGACAGTTAACATGGCATAAAAAATGTAATCATCTCCCAATCATCGTAATTGGATTTTATTAGCTTTTTTCATACGTGTTTCAGTAGAAATAATGTCTTGCAGCAGTAACGAAACGAAATGAAATATTTTTACTATTTGCTGAGACAATTTGATAGTTTGTAATGCTGTATTGGAAAATTGAATTAAATTTAAACATTTTTTGATTGTGTTATTGATTATGTTTGAATATACACAATTAAAATTCAATGAAATCAATACGCAAGACAAAGTTTTATTGGCGCCTAATTATTTATAAATGTAAAATTTAATAACTGGGAAACAGAATTGATCTACAAGTCCACTGCTACTTATTTTGTTGGTAAAGAAATTAATATGATGTATAAAACTATTACGGGTGCAACATTGAACGAATTGCTAGACTAAAAAATTGAAAATTGAAACCAATTTGATTGACAAGTAATAAATATTATATTTCTAAATGTAAAACACAATAAAAAAATGTTGTTTAATTTATTATAAAAAAAAATGTAATAATTACACTTGTAAAACATGGGTCTAGTATTACACTGTAAAAAACTTTAAAAATATTGCTGGTAATTTTAAAATTTGTTATCGTTTTAGATCATTTCATTTTCAATTTCTGCTTTTATCACTAGTACGACAGTTCAAATATAAGATTAGAGAGATCCTCTTTCTAATGAAAAAGGCTTCCTACCATTTAAGATTTCCTTACTACTAATTTTATTTATATTCCGAATTCTATACGTTTTTTTTATAGTGAACAAATTGTATTTGCAATAAGCCAATGAACTTTATATAGTAAGCCATTTGTGGTTGGAATTGAAACTCGCCATTTTCATATTTTATTTTATAATGAAAATATTACTGCGGTAATCATTTAAAAGTGAGTCGAAACTTGTGACGCTTTCAATATTGAACTCGTGATCTAAAAGCTTTATCAGCCAAGTACAACTATGCCACCTTTAAATTAGGTTAAAGATAGAGAAAGGATGTGGGCCACATACAATCCTAATCACTGCAGTCATTTAGCTGGTTGTGATTTCCTTTCTAATAATTCGTCACTTACCAAGCGCGTATTGTCGATGAAAAAGTATAGCTGCTTTAGTGAAAGTGACAGTTGCTACTATTTCGAATGAGCGATAGTTTCTTATTCCCTTTGCAAATGTTCCAGTGTAATTCTTGCGGTTGGGCCATTTAAATAAAAAATAATTAGATATACAATTATTAAAATCTACACAAAATATTAAATATTCTTTTTTTGTAAATAAGAATTTGTGAAACCGATAAAACTAACTCTACAAAAAAAAAACTTTGTAATTAGAATGAAATTGACTTGTACTTTTTAGATAGATATCAAATAATTAAAATGCTAGCAGCAAAAATATTAAATTACATAAATTATTTCAAATAATTTTTATTATAATTCAAATAATTACTTTCGAATGGTACGTGTTTTTGGTGTTGGTTGCAATACCCTGTAAATAGACATTATTGGAAACATATGAAAATTGAATATTTGAATATAACTTCAAATTTGAAAATTGAAAACTCATAAATTAACGAAATTAAATAAATTATAGAAAATATATTTAATTAGAAATCAATCAACTTCAACTTATCATTAATTTTATAAAACACAATTTTACAAAATGCAAAATAAAATCTTATTATACTCTTAAGATCATGATTTCTAATATGCCAATTTATTCATAATTTAACTAGAAAACTATTATAATTTTATTCAACTAATTAACATATAATTATTAACCGCAAATATATTAAAATGCTGAGAATATTATAAATAATTTCTAGTTTATTAAACAAGTATGCTTTCAAAACAATCTTTATAGATACTTATATAAATTATGTTGAACTTGTCGTTTTTTTTTTTTAAAAAAAAACATATTTTTTTTATTATGTGATTTCCACTTTAAAAATTAGAAACATATAAAAAAAGTTGATCAATTATTTTATTAAAGTTTTTCATATCCATCAAAAGTAAAATTTTACACTGAAAATTAATTTACGTTTCAAAAGTTCGCTAATTTTTTGGTATCATTATTTTTATAAAATTAAAAAACTTTCACGCTTTATTTACCCATCTAACGAAAAAGCGGTCGATTCTAATCAAATATAAATTTCCGACTAAGAAAATCAAAAATGTTTGAAAAATAATTTTGGTTTTCAGATTTACATTAAACTGTTAAAAAACAAAAATTACTTAGTTACAGTGGCTCAAAACCTTAACTAAGAGTAAATTGCTTTACAAAAACCATCGTATATTTTGTCGAGCGTCAAGGTTTTTCGTGCTAACAAATATCAGTCTGTTTCTCATATGTCCATTTTCTTAGTAAATGGAAGATGTAGAATATAAGGACCTTGTGTGTTGTGTCTGAGATTGTTGAAAATTAAATTCTCTATTACTATAAACTCGCGATTACTATTAAACATAGTGCAATATTTTACATTTACTAACTATGGTGTACAGCGTTATGTAAAAACGTTTCTTCAACTTCCAAACCATTGATTTCGTCAATATAATTACTATGGTTCTTAATTTTTGGAATTTTCTTTATAAAACGTTTAAATTTAAATAATTATTCAATTTAACAAGACTTTTTTCTCACAGTGTCCAAACAATCTATATTATATTTATAAATATTCAAATAACAAATCCTTAAATGGTAATATTAAATTTTTTATAAACTGTATTAAGTCAGGATTAATTACATTATTTAAACAGCAAAAATCAACTATAATCAAAAATGGCGTAAATATTTGAACGATTAGTATTATTAGCATTTATCGATTAAATTAAATGTGATTTTATTCAAATTAAATTTATAATTTATAAGGTTATCTAAATAGTTATTATTTCAATTATTAGTTCTTGTCTTGGAAACTAAATTAGTGACTTTTAATTGGAAGAAGTATAATATCAATTATGGAAAGAATAATAATTGGTCTGAGTTTTATGTAAATTTATTACATATAATAACATAATATAAATGAATTTTTTTCTGGTTTTATATAAATTCTATTCTGATAATGGCTTTATGAATAATCAACAAATTAAATAACTTTTAAATATTGCAACAAAAACTATTGTTTTCTGACAATTCCGTTTTAAACATAAGATTCTATTTATGTAAATGGCAGCAAATTACCTGTAGTTCTACCCAATACTCAATACGAGTACAAACTCTTCTTTTTTACTTAGAGTCAGATTAGTTCATTTCTGCACTGCTTTTAAGTGAAAGTATGATAAAAAATTATGTATAATATAAGAATTACTGAATATTCAGTGATTGTTGAAGGTAGCTGCTGCGCATTCCTGCCTTGGTTCTATAGTTTAATCTCCATAGTGTCATAATCCATCCATGGGTATCACAAAATAAGTACCTTGTATACTAATTCAACAGTGACCAGTAAGAATACCGATCAAATTAACATTAACATTAATATCAGTTCATATTTATTCAAAATGTTTATCATAATTACAAATTACAATATCATAAAAACGGCTTGAATTCGTTTTCCATTAAAAAAATCATACAGATCTATGATAAAACTTATCAGTTACCGTCCAAGAGATAGTATCAACGCAAATTATTAGCATTTATCCTACCCTACAATTATAAATTAATCAATTCATGATGAAATATTAATTTATGAAATGTGACTATAGGCTATTATTTTGTTGTTGTTATAGTTGTAAACAATTTGCGAATTTTTATTTCAAAGTTATATGAAATTTTAAAGTGATCCGATTTAATATCTAAAAAAGATTGTATAAAATTTAAGTGCTTTTTAAATTCTCGTTTAAAGTATTTTAACTAGATCACCACCATCGATTTAATAGACTGTCATTATGTCATTCAATAATTCCAAATTAATTTCTATGAAATGTATGAGCAAAAACATTTTACCTATTCAACTAAAATTACAATTACCTGATTTTATAAATTATTATGTCGTCTTACGTGTTTAATCTTCAATCATGTAAACTTTTCAACATGATCAACATAATTAGCACAGCCATTATCATCAACTAATCATTCGGTTCATGTTATGGATCAAGAAATCTAGAAATTATTATTTTCATCGCCTGGTTCATTGAGTTATCTTGAATTGTTTGATTCAGATAGCATTAATAAAAAAAGGAAAATAATAAAAAGATTCTTATTAGCAAAACATTATTCAACACCGTATTTCAATTATAGGGAAAACTGTCTCATTTAGTGGATCATTTGTAATTTAAGTTTAAGCATTATCTATTGTTAAAATGCTATAGTAACAACCGATTGGCGTTTAGGGATTGGAGTAACCACAATCCATAAAATCCATAATTTTTACGATGAACTTTTGAGGATTTAATTATATAATTTTGTAAAGTTAATGTTGTAGCATAAATTACATGCATTAAGAACGTTTATGTTTATAGCTCATTAAAATCATTTCTTTTAAATTTAATTTAAAATTCATTTGTCATCCTTAACATTAAATAAATGTAGTTAAATATATTCTTCCTATATAAATATTTTAAAAGGTAATTTTAATTTTACCTTGATCTGAAATATTTTACGATTATTAATCATTTAAAATGTAAAAATTTCAAGAACATTTTTCTATGTATAAAAATAATAATTTCCAATTAAATAAAAATAATCACTTTTAAATTTGAATTTTTATTTTCTAATAAATGTTGAACTTGGTGTAATATTTCACTTAAATGTTTTTAACGAACACTTTAACGAAACATTTAAATTATTCCATTTTTGGTATTTACGGAATAATTTATTTTATATAATTACTAAAATTGTTAAAATTTTATACACTTGGCAGATAACAAAATGTTTATTATTAATTGTATATAGTCAATTTAACCGGAATAGACTAAATGAGACTTAAATTACACATAATCGGCATTAACTATTTGAAATGTATCTATAAAGATATTAATGTCGTAATGATTTTATTAACAAATTTGATCTTGAATACTTCATTTAATAGGAGAAAAATAATTGCGAAAATAATGATCAAGGTTAAAGTTTGGTTGGTTGGTTTTAAAGGATATGGGGCTACTTTCCTTCACGAAATCGACCAAATGCGTGCAGTAAACTATCCTACTTCTGTAAAGAACATAATTATTTTAGCTGGACTTATCTCGGTTGATTCGTTAAAGTTGTCCAGCAAGAAAATTCCTAAATTCCTAAAATTTCTTTGTTGGATCGAGAGACACTGACTTCTTCTCATCCACTTCAAATCCTCTTGATGTTCAGATAATGATAAATCTTAGCCTTCCCCCGCATGAGTTGTTAAGTATGAAAAAAATTCGTTCATTATATAAAGAGAGATGGTTATTATTTAGGGTTCTTTTGATGTTACAATAAAAATTACGATCATGATTAGTGTACTGACTGGTCACTGTCACTGCATATTTATTAACTGGTCACTGGTTTATTCAACTGGATCGTAAATGATACCAGACATTGCAGTATAATTGTTGATATAAAGCACATGGTCTATAACTATCGTAACACAATCTGATTAAGACACGTATTAGGTAATTGTCATTTGGAATGTTTGAAGGATATGGAAAAAATCACTATAATTTGGACATTCTGAAACGAATGATTTAGATTCAGTTAGAAAATAGTACAGTTATTTTATGCTAATGAAGGCATATCTATGAACAAAATATAGTGTTACGTGCATCATGGCATTTAACAGAGGATACTGGACACCCCTACCCTAAATAAACGAAATAAAATAATAAGAATTGTTCAAGGCATGATAAATACTCGTATTCATAAAAAAAATATTATGGTAGACGATTTTAAAATTTCTTTGTCCAGAAAATTTACAAATTACCGCACAAATTCCTTGTCACACAAATAATGAAACTATTAAAAAGAAATATAAATTTTATATTAGAATAGCATTTATATAGAAACTAGGAAATATCATCAATATTTTTGTGATTTTCCTAGAAAGATTGAAAATTTGAATATGCAACTGTCGAAAACTTTTACGAACAAAGAAATTTCTATGACAGGAGGCTAGACGGTATCTTTGTTAGTTTGATTTTGATGATACACCAGAGAAGACTATGATAGATGTGGAAAATATATTCACGATTTTTCCTTCAGTTATATGCCCAAAAAAGATTTTGTCGTCATTTCAAGTTGTTTTACATGATTTTCTGATGACAATAATCTAATATTTCAATACACTAAAGGACATAAAAATTGCAATAGATAAAACAAGTTTGATAACTCTTTCTAATTCCTAAATTTATTAGGAACAGATCGTAAATTGAATTTGAACAGGATTTACTAATATCGTTTAGAAGGAATTAGGTTAATACCATTCGATTAATATTTAACATATAAAATCGAACATCCTCGCCTGCACATATCCGTATTCTCTAATACGATTAGCTGTACAAAGCATCACCTTCAAAATATATTCAATTAAATCCAATCTGCCGTATTTATTTTATTCTCTCTTTAAGGTAAAATGTTCTTGGTTTCAAAAAAAAAAATATTACAAATTTCAAATTTTTATGTTCTGTTTTGGATAAAATAAAGAACACGATCTACACGAATTTTTTACATATATTTAACAGACCTCAAACAATATCCATTTTTATTAAAATAATATTTTATTATAATATTTAGTGTTGTTTTTCTAGTTTATGATCAATGAATACATACAATAATAAAAAAACTTATGTTGTCCCCTATAGAAGGTGTTTAACATATCAAAAACAACAATCTGCTGAACCACCATAAATCTGCAGTATAGGAATTACATTATATATAAAATATGTAAAGTAAATATATCACAAAGACGACAGATTACTTATATTAATAAAAATTTGTTTAACATACAATTTTCCAACCATATTTGGTATTATTGTCGGATCCGAAAGATTTTTTTCTGAGAAAATTTTGTAAATCTTTGTCGTTTTACTGATAATTTCTCACCTTTACTCTATAGAATTTTATAATTTGTAAATAAGTGAGCTATAAAGCAAAAAAAATAAAATTGAAAAACATAATTTATTATCTTTAAGTAGCAGTAGGTGAAGAAGATTTTTATAATAATGATACATTGGTTCATTTTTTGACATACATATCTGTTAGTTTCATACCGGCAATATCTTCCAAATAATTATAATTTTATTAAGCTTGCAATAATTGCATAAAGTTAAATCTAATATTTATTAACTCTCTATTATAAGATGACAGTTTTATATTTATTTGTATCATATGAAATAATTAAAATAACGTGATAAATCATAATTTAAATTAATTTTTTGTAGAGTTTATAATTTTATGAACCAACTATGTTAAATTTTAATAAGTTAATTATTGCAATTTCTTTTGATATTTATGAAAATTACAGGATAATAAGTATTACAGGTCAGTAATCATCAGAAATAACAAAAAAAATTGATTTTTTGAACTATTTTACAAGTACAAGTTTGATTAGACTTACGAAAAGATTAAAATTTAGGAAATCAATAATTAATTTTGATTAATATAAATTTTCCAGGCATTTTACAAATTAATAATATCAAATATACAAGAATTTTTCGTGCTTAACTGTTCCAGAAAGTTATCCAAAAAATGTATGTATAAAAATATAAACTCAATAAAACTCTATAAGTAAAAAGTTTCTGAGTAAACCTTAACTAATTTTAACAGCATTGTTTTTAATACTTAATAAATTGAAAAAATCGCCTCCAATTAGCTTCAAATTAAAATAAATATTTTATTTTCATATATTGCTTTAGTAGTGGAAGCCGCATTAAATCAATAAATATATTAAGTTTAATTACAATGCTAATATTAATATATTATTTATTATGTTGTTAAATTAAATCAGCAGCGATTTATGAATTAAAATGTCGGCTTTTATCTTTGTACATCAGCAAAATGTTTAATTACACACTGATCGTTTTGTAAACTTCAACTTAAAAAGTCCTTAAAAAATCAATGAGCTATTACTTATTTATTTTTTTGTTAATTAACTTTGACGATTGATTATTACATGATTTATGTATGACTAACTGCTATAAACTTACCTCGAATTGATAGGTGACAGCGGAGGAAAGTATTTGTGTTGTTTTTAGAACCGAGAAGCCTTGCTACTAGTAGGTAACATATGTTAATTTCATTTTATGCTGGAACAACTATTTCAGTTTTTCTTTAGCGAATGTTTGACTTTTGTAGGCAGCTTTGTAGAACCTGTCATACTTTAGACCTGTACATTTGAATTCTAAAAATATTGTTATTTTCATTTTCTAATTATTTTAATTACGAGGTGCTGACAGACACGTAAGTATTAGCATTATTTTCAGGACTGTGAACCTACTGCTAGTGGGAAGGCTATTAATTCAAGGTTTTTAATGTTTTGATTTTCTGAATAATTATCTAGTTTCCTTTTGATTTCAAACGACTGTGATTATTAATTTAGAATATACTTAATCGAAATTCAGGGCACACTGTTCCCAGGATCAGGACCAAAATAACTTTTAATATTTGGTTTTTGATTCAAATCAATTATTTGCATTTTTCGATTTTCTTGGTGATTGTAAAATTTCTATTATGTGATTTTAAGGATGTTAATCAAATAATTTACTGCTCTATGCGATATTGGAACTAGAAAATAACTTATTTAATCTAATTACCAAAAATTTAAATATACAAAAATATTTTAAAATTTAATCCAAAACCGAGGAAATTTATTTGTATTTCTCTCTTAATAATAAAATTCCATTAATAATTTACCTTTCAATTTCCTTCGTAAAATCCAAATAAAGCAAACAAAATAATAAAGGTTCCCAGTAACTCAATGTACATCGATTAAATCTTCTTTGACACTTCACTGTTTCTTTATATTATTATTAACATCCATAAAATATTGTCCATTCTTTGTAGTTTTTCTTTGGCAAATATTCATGCACTTTACCACCAATTTGTCGATACATACAAAATTGAGATGAATTGCAGGTAAACTTAAAATAACCTTTCGCAAATAATTTTTGATATTTATATAATTTAACTTCCCATTTTTGGGCAATATAAAAGAGATAATAATAAAGAAAGAAAGCAGTTAAAGCTACCGAACATAAATAGTGTGTGGCTGGCTGATGATCAGCAAATTTATTATTTGAAGATTTCACATATGGTAAAGTGTGCGGCAAAAAACAAAAATGTTATCCTGCCGCCTGCGTGTTAAAATAATGACATGGTCGAATAATAATTCTTTGGAAACACGCTATAATATTAAATTAGTCGGAAATTTAAATAAAAATAATAAATCGAAATTATGTTGAGATGAAAATTGCTTTATGTTTTCGATCTTTAGATGTAATAATTGCAGAATTCATATAATAAAAGTGTAAAAAATTGTAATAAAAATAAATTATTTTAATAACTTATTTTCGTTTATGATTCGTAATTTTCGGCAGAGTGATGGTGTTACAAAATTGAGTATAATCGTAAAAGGATTCATATTCATAATACAAAAATGAGTTGAATTACAAATTTGACAGTAAAAATCTTTGCATTATGAATACATTATAATTTGTAAAAGTTTTATTGGATATAATTAAATTAATTTAATATAATTGGAGTTAACAAAATGATCATAAAAATTGATTTATGTTTTATTATGTAATTTTAACCAAAATAATATTTAAATTTTGTTTAATTAAATAATTTAGTCATTACTTCCGTATTAAAATATTCCATCTATTATGAATTATGATATAATTTGGTTCAGCAAAGATTTAGCACTTTGGGAACTTGATTAAAGAATACTGCTCTGTAAAATAACTACTACAGCAGCCAACGTTACTTCTGATATTTAGGACACTGTAGCTTTGTTATATTATACGTATTTTATATGTAGGATAAAGATTGTTACTTAAATGAATAGTAATTCAAAGATTAACATTTAATAATCAATTACTATTAATAACGGATGCGGAAATAGTAGTAATCCCTCTAAATACTTCTAAACACAATGATAATGACAGTAAAACCACCATAACATTTTATTAAAATTCATTATTATAATTTAAATTTTACCAAATTAGGATTTGAAAAATTATCAACCAAACAATATTAGTAAAAAATAATTCAAAACTAATTTTTTAACAGCTTAAATAATCAGCAATGGCAACAATGTTGATTGCCCTACATTATCAACATAAAACTGCATTACCATTACCAAACGAAACAACTTTTTGTCGTTTACGATATATTTATAAATTCTATTTCAATCAAACCATATCATACACAACACAACAAACAACACAACACAACAAAACACAATTTTATTTTAGTCAGTATGATTAAAATGTTTGAACTGTTCGGTTGTGTCGGTCTCTCGAATTATTTTTATTTCGGTTATTAAAAAAAGTGTATGAAGTTTTTCTTTTTTATTATAATTTACGAGAAATTTACTCAATTTTATTTTATTATTATTTAAATAATTTTGATTAAAACAATTCTTGTTTACACAGTTTCAATTATTTTCATAATTAAATAATTGCAAACAGTAAATAAATATATAAATAATTTGTTAAAAAAAAAATTATTCTGCATTGATTTTAGAAAAAATAATAAATATACAAAATTTGCCCGCCAAAAATTTATTTTTTTAGAAGATGTGTCAAATTTATATAGAAAACAAAAATTTTATTCAATAGTAAAAAAAATTGCAACTGCATTTAATAAAGAACATCATTTGTAAAAGGATTTATTTATAAATATCCTTGGTAAAATTGATAAATACCGGAAAAATATCCTCTTCCTTACAGAGTTTGCGCGCGTATTTACTGTTAAAAAGGAAAATTGAAAAAAATCAACCTTGTTATTATTTATTATAAATACTAAGGACATTTAGGAAATTTATTTTTTATAGTATATCAGAAAAAAATAAAATTTTCTTCTTCGGTTTTTAGTCCTTTTTGTATTTTAGATTGAATAGGGACACTTTAAAAATTTTAATATTTTTTTTAAAGTGCAAAAAAAAAATTTGTAAATATTATAAAACAGTGAATTAATTTTAATTATAATTTATTTTACTTATCCTGGATTTTTTTTTAAAGGATATTTTTATGTTTTTTTAAAGACATCTAAAAAAAAAATTTTTTTTTATATATTTGACAGTTTGTCAGTGTGAATATTTATCTATAAAGTGTTTTTCTTATCTTTTATTAAAAAGGATATAAATTTTAATTTATTATAAGAAGTAAATAAGAAAAAATGTTTGTTTACTGTGAAATTTTTGATTTTTGATAAATTTTAAAATAAATTTTATTTTATTTGATTTTAATTTTGATTTTTGATAATAAATGTAAAAAATTTGTTGTATTATACAAATCTAAACCACAGTGAAAAGTAAAAAATAAAAAAAAAATTATAATATAATCGAAAACTTAGTGTAAACATAAATTATTTAATAAAATTCATTTACATATTTATTATATTTTTGTGTGATAAAATTTCCAGTTTAGTTTCTTGTTTACATCACAATCTGGTGAAATAAAATAAAGTGCAAATATGTTTTTTTGTGGAAAACATCTGTTCGGGCTATCTGGGATTTAAAAAAAAAATTAATCAAAATTTTCGGTGAGTATTTTTTAAAATATAATAATTTCATTTTATTATTCGTTTTGTTAGAAAATATTGTTATGAATCATAAGAAACGATTACAAACAGTTAATAATTCCTAAAAGTCATATTAGAATAATTAAAAATTTAATTTTACTTGTAATATTTTTCTATATATAAAAATTTTGTAAATTTAGTCCAGATTTTTTATCAGATTGTTTATAAATATTTTGTTAAAAAATGAATTGTAAGCAATGACAAGAGGATATTACAAATATAATCTATATTTGATGACAGGACAGGACATTACTTCCATATGAAAAACTTATTCATGTGACAATGTTATTTTTTTTTAACTTTCTTGGAAACTGTTCCTTTACAAGGCTCAGTGTCGACGTAAGTTATACATTCTTAAAAAAATCTGTTGATCTTTGAATATTTATATACTAAAAACAAAAATTCCATTTAACTAAAATTGATAAAAATAAATAAATCTTTGGATTTAAATGTAAAATTCGGTCCTTTTTGATATAATTGCTTGCAAATTACAATAATTATATTGATAATTAAGTTTATTCAGTGTTAGAAAAATGTAATTTAGTAAAGTATTCGAAAAAATATATTTATATTTTATATTGTCAACAAATATAATTGAGTAGGCAATAGTTTTTTTGCTTATACTCAGAAATTATAACTCAAATTATGTAATTTACATCACGTAATCTTTACCTTTATTACGTGGTGTTGTTTGGAAATTAGAAACGACAACAAAAACAAAAAGTCCTTCTCCTAATTACATTTCATTCAGACTGTTTACTGTAGATAAAATCCCTTTTAATTAACTCGTCAACATTTAATCAATAAATACTGTTAATAAAAACTGATGATCAGATGTTCCAGTGACATTAGTTTTGCAGCTATTTCAATTTGAATTGTAAAAATTCTAACTTTCAACACTGGATGAATTAGAAATTGATTAAATAACTTATAAGTTCCCATTTCCCAATGTCTAGATTTAAGAACCATATTTTTAATTTTAGCTAATTTATTTTATGAATTAATCTAATTCCATTAATAATCATGCAATACAAGCTTCGGTGCGATCTATATTTTAAAATATTTAAAATATTTTAATTTGCTCTAAATATTATTTAAACCAGCAAAATTTAATCGCTGGTTATATCATAAATAATATTTTTCTTTTTTTATCTATAATTAAATTAATTTGTGTGCATTTTTTCTAAATAAAAAGAAAACTTTTTATAAAATTATATCATTTTTCATTTTTTTTTATTTTTTACACATTTTCCGGATTATGAGTCATGAGATATTACCAAAGAAAATTTCACCGCAAAATGACGACACGCAAAATGATTTTCTATTTTTCTTTTTATTTATATATAAATATATATGTATATAATATTTTTTTAATTAACTAATAGTCAGGCGAGGTGTCAGTTTTAAATGGGAAATTTATGACAAGAAAATTCATAATAATTTTGTATTTTAAGCATACTATTTTAAATAAATTTAGTAAATAAGTAATAAATTAAATGTTCTACAGATTAATTTGGGACATAATTTTAAATATACTTAAATTAATCGTATAAAATTTCTCAATTATTAAAAATCATAAAAACTTATTTACTTTTAGGACCTTTTTAATAAGATTTAACTTTCTTCATATGTGACTAATATCGGAACTAAGCTATTCGAATGATAAAAAGTCTATATAGTTTGTTGATCCACCTCAGATTATAGTTCCCAAATTTTGGTATTACTTTATAATTTACAGACTCTAAATCCTTGAAACGTGTTTTCAATATAAAAATGTCCTTACTAAGAATATTTGAATGAATATTACAGTTCAAAACTCTCTGGGATTAGACATTTAACCATGATGGATCAATCTCATATTTTTCGTTATATATAAAACTTAAATTGACATTTAAAAGGAATAAAACTTAATATTTATAGGGTAATATCAAAATAATTTTATATTTATAATTACAATACTTAAATAGTAAAATTTTAAATAATTCAATAAAACCATTAATAATTTAAAAATAAAAACTCAATTTAAATTTTTTTAAATTACAAGTGTTCAATAAATACACATTAAAAATGATTTTATAACTTAAAAATATGATGAAAAAGTTTTTGAAGTGCACTTCCATAAATTGGACTCTTCCATTAATACTTTTTGTAAAAAACTGATTTTCACGAAATAAAATGTTTATAAATTTTAATTGTATAAAATACCAAAAATTAACTTCAAGTTTTATATATAATTTTAGACTAGACATTTCAGTATAATTATGTAGTACAAAAGTCTGATAAAAAATTCCACACCCAGACGTATACATACCAAACTTCTATATACCCCATCCTCTCAATAAAAATAACAATTTTCGCCACGCAATCGAAATGAAAATCGATTTTTCGACCGGCAAATTTGTAATATAATGAAAAATATTAAATTTTCCCATCAGCTGAACAATTTTCTTTATTTCTTTTGAGTATTATATAAAATTTTCTCTCTCTAAAATATTAAATTTTACTATATACAATGAAAAATATCCTTGCTCAGCTGTTTACTTATATACAATAGAAATTTTCCTTTTAAAATGAAATTATTGTTGTACATACAATTTTAAATTGTAATTGTAAATAAAAGATATTTCTTATGTATACTAATTTTGCGTTGTCACGTCCTTATACGTTACGTATTCACAAATGTGCAGAGAGCCAGTTTTAAAATATGAGTTTTTATTATTTTTATATTGATATATATTTTTTGACCTTGTGTATCAAAGGATTATTTTCTGTTTGTCTTCATACTTAATAAGGATTTTTATTAGTCAACTTTTAGGGGTTGGTAATTGTTGGCCAGGCGAATTATTTAATATACTGTGCATATAAAATGTGCAATGGTTGATCTCTATGTAGTTTAAATGGTTTAATTATTTATTTAAGGATTAACAATTAATAGTTAATATGAAAATAATTAAAGGTCGCCTGGGACCTGGGAGTAAATATTCTATGAAAAATTAATTAAATTAAATGTTTATGACATTTTTTTACATTTATTGAAAAATAATAAGTAAGTATTAATTATTGATTTTTAATTATATAATTTTCAAATTGGTATATAAAAATAATTTTGATCTGGAAAATTTTTAAGAGTTTTTTAAAAAAGATTTCCAAAAATAAAAATAATTGAATTTTTCCAATTATAAATCTTACAATTGCCAATTTTTTGGTCCTTATTAACACATTATATAATAAATTTTCAGTATAGAAAAATTATAACAATTTATTTAAAAATCTTGGCACAAGAAATTTTATTTATATAATTTTTGGCAAAACTTATTATCCAAAAATGTTAAAAATTCAATATTTAGTTTTCTTATCCTTGTAGTTTACCTAAAGGTAGTCTTTATATTTCCATTGTATAGGAATAATTAAATATAAATTATTTATTTTAAATTATCAATTTCGAAGAAATTTCCCAATTCATAGAAAATTTAATTTTTCTAGATAATTTTATGAAACTGCCCAAAATTAGTGTTCAGAAATTACCAAGGTACGATAATTCACATTTAATTTTGTCAAATAAATTACTTCACAATTTATATCCTTATTGATGATAAATTCTCTAGCTAGATTTTATAGATAATTTAAAATTTGCTTTGTGTATAAAATAAGTATTTTTAGATCCTTAATCCATAAATAAATTAACTATGATCAGAAGAGAAGAATAAATATTATCGCTTGTTGCTATAATCAAACAGGAATGATTGTGGTCCTGAGGATATAGCCTTTTGGATCAAAACGGTCAGTAGACTGCGGTTCTCATAGCAGTGTTTAAGGAGGAATAGAAGAAGTCTTAGGTTATTAGGAAACCTCTGTTTAATAGCATGTAAGAAGAGTTGGCAAAAAACCGAATATATAATGGAAATCAATCTAATAGAATTTAGGGAAATTGGGTGGTATCAATCAATAGAAGTATAACTTTTGTTGTACAGGGTAACTTGATTTTCCTGTGTATCAAACAATGGCCAAATTATAAAAATTATACAAAACAACATTTAAGTTTGCCAATAATAATATCATTTACCCTACTCTTATAAATTAAATAAATTTTTAGTATCTCTTTACTAAATCCTATTTTTCCGTAACAGATTTTTGTTTTTTATAAAAATTCTTTATCAAAGTCTATTTTCATATCTGTATTAAAGCGTCTGAGTGCATCCTCTACAAAAGTAGAATTTTATTTGCATTTTACACAAATTTAAATAATTCTTTGTAATTTTTATGTTCATAGACTTTAAATAAAATCTTCTATTTAACTTAACTAAGAATTTTAAGTTTTTCTTTAAATTGTGTAGCTTAATATGATTAGAGATCTTACAATTCTGTTCTAAAATCAAAACCAAAGCAGTTAAACTTTTAGATAAAAAATTATGTAGTTTTTTTTAATGGCTACTATTTTCGGTTGTCAAAGATCCGGTCACAAATCATCAATAATTATTTCAAGATCACATAAACAAAAACACAATAAAAGCAATTTAATTTTTCAAATGATAAACGCAACGCCTCCAATTCAATTGTTTTCTATAAATTATAAATTTTAATCAAAATTTAAAATATATAATATTTAAAATTTTAAAAATCATTTAAATATGTTTTTTTTATGGAGGCGTTTTAAATGCGTGATAATTCTTTATATGTCAAAAAATGTTTTTAAATTATGAAAATTGTGATAAAATTTAATCATTGTTTGACGACAAATATGGAAATTTAATAAAATATTATCATAAAATGTTCAACTTTTAATTCTTTATTTTGATTGTCCACATTTTGGTTTTATTTATTTTTTGGAGGTCAATTCCGATTTTTTAATATGCTTTTAACTATACCAGTCCAATATTTATAAAACTAGTTTTTAAATCTGTTAAACTGAAAATGTATGTTTTGATGATTTGGTGGACGAGTCTATAATATCTAATCTGGGCACTACTTTTATACTTCTAACCATTCGGAAATTTCAAATGAGTTAATCCCATTTTTTCCATTTCTTCAAAAATTGACGAAAATGAAGCCACATAAATTTCAATGAAGCCCTTGACGCCTGGCAACTTAGTTAATGACATGACAATTACCAATTTTGTCCGAACTCATAATTGTGTATTTCACCAAAATCGGATGGAAAATGATTTAATTATTTACTTATGATGGGGGACTTACTAAGTTTTTCAAATGGAATTGGTTTGAACTTTGTAGATCGGGAGAATAAGCGTTATCAGTCAGGAGCATGGATTGACGAACAAAGTGAAATCTTTAATACAAATATATAAAATTTCTATTAATTATTAATCCATCAAAATTTGATTCGGAATAAATTGCAAAATTAATTATTAATAAATAAAATTCATTAATTCCGACTTTTTAATGACAATTTAAATTTTTAAAATATACAAAATTCAACAATGTTTGACTGTAATAATGCTGTCCATACACTAACCAATTTGGTTGGACACTATTCAATTTCAGCTGGTTGGCAGACTAGTTAGTTTTAGTTTGTACAAAAATCTAAAAAATAGTTTTTATGTCAGTTGTCATAGTGTTTTAATTGGTATAAAATTAATTTTGATTTAATATATTAAATTATTTTTGAAGAATATATAAATTTAAATTATTTTATTAAAAATAAATTTTAAATTATTTTACATCAAAAAACGTCATTTTGGTTGTTAAATAACCCCATACACTATACAACTTACAATAATGTAATGGTCCACTCTCCCACACATTTTTTCAACCTTTTGTAAACCATCAAAAAGGTTATTCAATTACCCCACAAACGATACAACTTATAGCATTGAAACAAGTTATTCAACCAAATTGAATAATGTATGGGCAGCATAAGAAAATTTTGTATGGTTATATTATTTAGAAAGGAATTTTTCTAATACACCAAGTATTTATAAATGTTAATATCAATACATATACTTTTATACTTGGTTTTTCATAGCATAGAAATTATAATTAATGTTAAGAAATTGCAAACATTTCTATATTTTTGAGGTATGTCGTATGTGCTGACCTGAGACCACCTGAATGATATTAACCACAATTATTTTAAATATTTTAATCAAATATAAAATTCATTATTTAAAAAATATTTACTACTTATTTGTGGTAACGAAAAATAAAGATTTCACAAGAAGAATTTTAAATAAAAATTACTTAGTTTATATACTTATATAGAATTTGCTTAAAATGTTTGAGACCTCGGTTGAGACCTCTACATAAATATGATTTATAGATTAAAAAATTCATCGGATAAGTAAAAATCTCCACTTCAAAAGAAATCATAAAAATATGCAACAAGAATTTTATAAATATAATTTTATTACATAAAATTATTTACCAACTTTATAATATTATTTTCTTTATGACGTTTTAATGGCGTTTAAAAAAAACTGATAATGTCCTTCATTTAAAAATTAATATATAAATAAATTATGACAATTAAATTAATAATAAATTTTTATTTTTATGTTGTTCGAATACATTAAAAAATTTAATTATTTATTATCTTTTCCATTTATCCATGATCATAAAATGGAACTGATCAATATTTTAATTGAAGAGAATTGTTTGGAAAATTGTGAATAATTTACTTTAAAGCATTTTATACAAATATTCTTAAAGAATTTTTAGATTATTAAAAAAGTCCAGAAAAAATAAATTCATGTTAATTTCATGTAAATACCATTAGCGATAAGTACGAGCATATACACTTTATAGTTTTTACATTAATTATCTGGTTTTACTTTACTTTAATAATTGGCAAACAGAATCATTGACAGAATACAAGTAATTCTCTTAAATATAGTGTACCTAAACGAAATCGTTTTATACTTAGAACATTCTGAATTCATATCTACCAAATTAGTAACTGAAAGGAAGCGTCACAAATAAATAAAAATGTTCAGGTTTAATGGCTTTGCATATAAGTATTTGTCATTTTAATTTACATCCCAATTGTCCATTGGATAAACTGTTCATCCTGTTCCATTTTTCTACCATGCTATACTAGATAATAGCGAATTTAAAGAAGTTGAAAGTATTCAAAAACTTGATGTTATGCATTCATGGGAAAGCTATATCAGAGGAACTAGTCAATTACCAAATTCTCTTACACTATTAGGATACTCAATAAATATTTCGAGGAGGATATTTGCAATGGTCAAATTTATTGTCCTTTAAACATTTTGGGGATCATGACAGAGCAAAACAGTGAAATTCATTATTAATGTATGTATTGTTATCCAAATTTAAAGAAATGTATTGAATTCATTGATTCAAACATTAATGTTTGAATACAGCCAAAGCATTGTTCATTCAGTATATTTAGATTTTAATGTAATTCAATTCTGTGGGGCATAGGGCATCCACCTATGGAATTCGGCCATTTATATTAATCTAAAGTCAAATACAAATAGTTCAAACTCAACGGCGTTATCACCTCCCTACAATTAATTTCGAATTAAAACACTTTTGAGTAAACTGTCATAATAGAAAGAGATAAGAATGACTTCAGGAAAGTTTCTGTTTCGTAGATTTATAAGGGTTTCAAATACTCTAAATCTAAACAATATTTTTTTTCTGATATATTAATTTAGTGTCTTTGCACACATAATACTTGTAATATCAAGTTAATTTTCAAATCAGATGGTCGCCCACCTGGTCAATTTATTAATTATATTCTCGGCACCGAATTTTATAACTACATATATCAATAATTAATTATGTTAATCAATAAATTTAAATCCAATATTGTTAAAATCATAAAAATAAAATAATTTCATTTATAAAATTATATTTTATTGGATAAATATTTACATTTTTAATTGATTTTTCTTAATTTTATTTCACATATAATATTGATATTTACAATTGATTATCAATAAATATTATTTATTTATTTTATATTTTTAAAGTTTTAAAGTTCAGTTTTAAATTAATAAAAAAAAAAAAATTTAATTTTATCTTAAGCGGAAGCAAAATAGAACAAATTTAAATGTAAATTTTTCTTTATTTTGATTACTCCACGTTGTCTTTAATTTTTATGATACGCCAACGAATTTTATGAAAATTTTAATTAATAATTTATTGAAAGAGCTCAACAATATAAATTTAATGAAATATGTTTTTTGTTTATTAAATTATTTTAAAATTAATTTATTTAAAAAACATTATTAACGAAACATTTTATGCTCGGTCTTTGTTACGAATTGCTTTGCTAATAAGCAGATTTGAAAATTAAATATTAGAAAAGCTTTGTTTTGTGTTTGCATTTAAAATTTAAATGCTAGAAAAGAGAACAAATTTGATTAAATAAATTGATGGAAATCAGTTTGACTTACATGAAAATGGTGATTGTAAAATATGTAAAATGAACAATTCTATATACAACAGCATTTACATCTGTTTCATTAAAACAGTAAGAGTAAAGGTCACATACAGGCAACTGCAGATTATACAACCAAAATAGTAGAGGTTAAACTGCAATCCATAAAACTGTTGATAATTGCCATCTCCAACCACTGGCAAGTTTGTATACTAACTACAAATTATCCATAGGATATTCCGAATGATGTAGTTACTAAGGAATACTTGTGTTTTAGTATAAGCTGGGTTTACATGGGATCCCCCTCTTTAAAGAACGGCAATCAGTCTGAATATAAATGCGATACAATCGAGAACTTATGTCATTATCCCTCCGTGCCTTATGCAAATGACTCAGAAATGTTTTCATTCCTATTTGATGATCGAACAGCGAGGCTAAGGTTTGGTCGAAAAATTGTGATTGACTGATTGAACCGCCATTAGTTTTGTAATATGAGGAGCGCAATTGTTTGGTCGAAAAATTGTGAGTGACTGATTGAACCGCCATTAGTTTTGTAATATGAGGAGTGCAATGGGCCTGGCCTGAGTTCAAGAGTACATCTCGGAAACTCCTCTGTATCCATTCATTTAATTTCAGTAAAAAAAAATGTTTATTGATGAAAATTAAAATTTAAGGACATACATTTTGAGGGTGTGTGTTTTTATATAGGAAAGTCTGCAATTCCCTAATGGCAATATACATTTTTTGTCTTTACATCAAGGACTTTTTAAAATGATTAAATGTTTTTATTTTTCTATTTTATTTTCCATATTTACTTGTACATAAATATTCTTTTTATATTATGTCCTCCCAGAAAAAAATCATAATACCGAGGATTATTTCATCCTTGAAAAAGGATTTTTACTGACTATATTATTAATGTGTATTACCACAAAATTTTCAGGGTTTTATTTTGTGAACTGCTCGTTTATTATTTCCCACGAAATATCAGAATACAAAAAATTTATCTAAACCTATAATTAAATTAGTTATTTAGAATTTTATATAAAAAGTTATTAGATAAATTTTTATGTTGTGTCAAAATTTATTATATTTCTTTTTCAAAATCTTACTTTAATATAAATTATTATAATCCATAAACTAATGCGTTTATTAATTAGCAGTGTCCTATGTGTCATCAAACGAAATTGCTGTTAAAAATGGAATTAACCTTGACCGAAATATGAAAAATATTGAATTTTTATTATAATATTAAATGGAAAATGTTATTTCAAATATCAATTTTATTATAAAATATCAATTATTAATATAAATTTCCAGATAATTTGAAACGGAAATTATGAACTTTATTTCAATAATAATTTATTTTAATCAATATTGATTATTACATCAGAAATGCATTTTTTATATTTAAAGTTTTGACAAATTAAGACCACACAATATTAAAAAAATCATTTTGTCTGTTTTAATTAAATTTTGTAGAATTTTATTCTTTTTTTAGTCCAGCTGCTCAAGTGTCTATATCTCAAGAAATCAATCGATATTTTTTTTAAATATATGAATAAAATTATGGGATCCTTAGAACAGTTTGTGTGTATATCATTTTCATTAACACACATTATAAGATCAAAATAAATTGTCAGTGGAAATATTTTAAATTAAAGGTTAATTTTACGAAAAATATTATACTTTACGAAACAGGCTAATTAAATGTGCAACCGTAGAAAAAATATAGTTAATCAATGTGAATTTACTGCACACTATAGATAGACTATACCATTTATGAAAATTAGCCCTGATTGAGCTTTCATATCACATCTGATTTGTCATAGCATCATCGAATGATTTTATTAAAGATACGGATCCGAAGTATGAAAATTCCGGCCTGACGTTTAAGGTCTGACTTCGATATAACTTTGTAATAGTCAAATCATGATTTTATCTATATTAAACGTAGTGATTTGATATTGATCACAATAAATTGTTCACAGTGAATTGCGTACAGTGCTAATGTAGGAATTATCTTAGACTCAAAAATATGACATTTGCATAAAACTTTATATTTCTATATTTGATCAAAGGAGAAAATATTGTTAAATTTCGACATAACCTTAGAGCGTAGACTATAGCAACAGCCATGCTTGCTATAGTCTTCTAAGGTTAGGTTAGTTTAGGCCTTAGCTCAAGAATACCATTGAGGGTCCTTAGCGGCGAATACAAATTACTTGAAAAGTGAATATTAATTACGAATTACAACACTTACACTATTTTAAATTATATAAAATCTAAAATTGACAGATAAGTTTCTTCAGAAACTAAAAGTTCACATACCAATTTTTATGATATATCGATTAAGACATTATTGAACTTTGATGCTTTATAATAAAATTAATTTATATACGCACGTTTAAATCAATATTAATCATAAAATCAATTTATCATATTATTTAAAATATATATTTATTAAAGGCTGTTCAATTTTTCAACCAACTGTGCATTAAAACATCACTGATCTTAAGAACTTTAAAATATATGTATAATCTTTAAAACATACTACGGAATCAATGAAACGCCTTCAATCGCATGCGATATACTATAAACAAGCCGCATTTCATATATCAGGTGTATCAAATAAACATCACTGACCTGCACCTCTTTCTAAACACAAAAATTACAATTATTACCAGTGAGTTTTAAGATACAGGTAGATTTATCTTATATACGGTTACGGTGGACCACAGTTTTTTCTAATTTTACTATTAAAGAGTCAATTAAAGTGCGCTAAAGATATTTAACAGGTAAAAAATTTATTAGTTATTTTTCGAAGGTGGAAACGATTGTGCAAGATAAAAAATAAATTTTATTATGATATCATCTTTAAAAAAAAATGATTTTTATATGGAAATTTTAAATTCTTAGTATATAAATTAAAAAGAAGATAAATCATTTATTATCTTTTTGAAAGATATTTAATTTATAAAATGGAATTTGTGAAATTTATACTAACACGAATTCTACATTAATTGGCAAATCATTTAGTATTAGAATATTTTATGGTGTTGTATATTTTTATTAGAATGCGTGATGTTTAATTTAATGATATTTTGTTATGGGAAAATTTGAAAATTCTAATTTTATTAATTTAAAAGTAGGAGTTAAAGTTATTTTTTTTTTTTTTTCAAATTTTGGGTCAATTATGTTGGTATAAGTAAAAAAAAGCGTGGTAATTTTTTCTTCTTTTATTTATTATAGAAATATTATATAATTTTTAACTAAAGTGTCAAATATAGTTAGAATATAGATTATAAAATGATTAGTTACGGCACTACTGATTCACTGGCACTTAAAATATGCAGACCTTGCTTTAGTTTCGATTCTGTTGATCTTTAGGTAGTTCTGATTCTGACAAAGTTGATGTTTCGAAAATCCTCTCAAGTATCTCCGAATTTTCCAGGTTATATTTCACATTCGTAAAGAATAAATGATCCTCAATTTATTTCTGTCATCCGTACAGAATCTATAGCTAGCTCAGGGTAACTTGACTTTCTAATTTTGTTCTCATATATCTCAATATAATATTGCAGTTCAAAGTTCAACTTTACTATATAAAGTGCATTTTTTTCACAATTTTACAAATTTTTTCTCCTTGCATCTGGGGAATTAGACAAACCTCATTCAAATTGTTTTCCACTCCCTGATTTACTTCATCAGTAGGTTTCTCGAGCCTTTACAAAAGGGTTCGGGTCCGATGAAAATAATTCTTGCTAGTTCATCCTGCAGCCTGTCCTTGTTAATTCATCGGTAATTTGATTTTCTGTATTTCTCTCAAATAGATACCGACATAATTTTATATTTAGTATATTGATTTAAATAATATGGCAAGAACCATTTAATCATTTGACAAGTCCAAAAAATATTGATCGTTGGTTGTGATGATTGATCATAATTATGTTACTAGCAAACATTTTATAAATCTCATCTAATTATAGAAAATAAGATAATTCATTAACCATTAATATTTTATGAATCTTTTGAATTAGCTAAATTTTTAACAATTATAATTGATTAATATTAAACAATTCTGTATTATAACTTACAAATCACCTCCGAATATCACTCGTTATCATCTTTTAAAAAACATCTTACAATTAATTATATTACAATTTATTTAAAATTAATAATTAATTTTCACAAATCCACAATTACAAAAAATTCAATGTTTTGTTATTCTAAACATGATGTGAGAAAAAATGTATTTACTAAATTCTTTTTACTTATTAACAAACTACAAAATTTTATTTGTTTTCTAAACTAGATTTTATTATAAAAAACTATATAAATTTATGGGGAAGGAAGTTAAACATGAAGCAGCATCACAGCATGCCCACGGCTAAAATTCTTAAAACCAACAAGAGAATTTCATTTTTCTATATTATAATACTTTGGCTGACAGATTAGACTTTTCATATAATTCAAATTATTTGCATTACTCACTAGGTTAATGTTCTCTAATACAGCAGAAAATTTGCACAATTGCGTGCAGATAGTTTTATTTTTGTACTGATGACGCATTTTTTATGTACACATAAAGTCCTATTTGTTATAGTTATGTTGCCTATTAATTGTACAAGCTGGTTATCATTTTTTTATTTATTTATTTATTGCCCAGATATTTATATTTACAAATTTTTATAATTAATATTTTGACAGTAGAGTTTTAGGAATTCCTTTTCAACTACAAATAATTTTATTCAATTTAGTTTTATAATAGTTTTACTGTATTTATTTATCTTTATGTATTGGTTTGCTTAAGGAAAAAGGCAAAAACCTTAATGAAATATAAATAGTTTTATGATTTTTTTTGGATTTTCTTTAGTTTCAAACAGGTCATATCAAACAGGTCAACTGGTTATCAAACAGGTCATAAATTTAACTATACACATTTAAATTTGGTATACAAATGTAAAAAGAACATAAAAAAAACCTGGTTTTTTGTTATTGTTTTTTTCAGTATACTTTCAAATGGTACATTTTGTAAGTGACATAAACTGTCAAGAAATGTCATTTTGGTTGTACATCTTCCCCATGAACTATGCAACTTACAACCATCAAACAAACGTAACATATTTTAATTTTTCTTCAATGGATTTGTCAACTGTCAAAATGATTGTCAACGTGTTTTAAACTTGCCTACACAAAATATAATTTAACCAAGCTGTCAACATGTTGACAAATATGTTGTATAATGTATTGGCAACATTATATTTTCCGAATTATTTTTCATTCATCATTTTAAGTTGAAAAAAGACTTAATTCTATTTAAAAAGCTATGGTATTTCGGGCTGTAAATTATTTATTTTTATATAAACTCCTGTACTGACCAAATGTAGCAATGACGAATTTTGATAAACTTTGAAATCTAAGATTATACAAAATTTATGAACCACGGGGAATATTCAAATTATATTTACCATTACCGATGATAAATATTAGCTATTCTCTCTTGCTATATAATAAATCAATTCTTTCTTATTCTATTATATCATCACTTTATTTAAATTTTGTAATGTTAGATGTTGTAGAGTGTAGACTATATGAAAAGAAAGTCTGCATAGAGAAATTTTAGTGTAGGCAAAATATTTTATGCAATTCTTGTATCTACTATGTAATAAAAAGTTAAAAGTATCAAATAAAAAGTAGCGGATCTGTCATTTTTTACAAAAAGCCTTCGACCACGTTTGACAAGCTGACGACAAATGATACTTTATAAATATTCCGTAATGAAAAAAAAAAATAGATTTATTTACATATTTGCTTTTTCATTAATAAAATAAAGAAAAAATATTGAATTGTAATTTGTCAACTGATCAGTTAATATTTATCTTATGTATACAAAATATGATTTGTTTAGTTATTTGTGCTTCCTAGTTAGCATAAATATTATATGTTAAGATAGTAAAAGATTTTATTGAAAAATTTAGAAATATTACACAATTGTAAATAATTTATAATTTTTGGATGCCGGATTTTAATTGAATGGATCCAATCATTCCCTTGCAAAGGTTAATTAATGTCGTTCTCCATTTATTTAATTCGTTTTGAATTCAAATTAATGCCGCCACCCAATACGTAATAATGCCGAGCGACATTAGTTTTGAATACAAATCGCCACCCAAAACGTCAAGAAGTCGTCAGACATTATTTCGTTTTTAAAATAATATGACAATATCGAATTGTCCTTGAATGGGCTCATAATATTCTGGTTTATCACTGACTTCATTCGTATTTAGAACTTGTCATCCATCACACATATCATGTTGAGTTCCTACCAAGTAGATCCACTTTCTGACGATGTCTAAAAATATTTAAATTTAAATAAATATTCTAGCTTCTCTACACAATTCAAACTTCTTGTCTTTATGAAATGTGTTAGATTTATTATTTATATATGCAAAATGATATCATCATTTCAAAAAACTTTGACAGATTTTATTATACTTCTTTTTATGGTTACGTCAGTCATAAAATATAGTTTTAGTTTAAACAGATTTAATAAATATTTAGTTAATAAATTTTCCGCATTAATTTTTATTATTTTACTTTTACACTGTTGTGAAAAATGTTGCGTTTACAATTAATTATTTACGGATAATTATTAAATTAAATTATAATTTCCTTTCTGAAAAAATAATAATAATAATTAATTATATAATAATAATCTTAATATTTACTAAATAAAATATGGTTCAATGCCTTATTAACTATAAAGTGCGAAAATTTTTTTTAATGATATTCGCACTTAAGTTTCGTGCCTTAACTCTTAAGTACAAAATAAAAATAATAATAAAGTATAAACACAAAAAAAATCATTTAATGATTTGCTGTTTCCGGTATTCATAAACAGCCTGTATAAAGTACAATAACTTTTAAATATTCTAGACTAGATGACGCATGACTTTTGTACACTTATCTCAATCCTCTATGTAATTTAATAAAAACCAATTCGAATTTGGGACGTGATCATTTTTTAATTTATTGAAGTAATTTTCATATAAAAAATTTATTTTGGCATGCGACGAACACTTATTGTTAGCGTTCATAAAATTGTAAACAAACTAAATTTCATTATAAATAATAATATTATGATTCATGTGATCGGTTCAATACATGTGCTGATTCTCAAGTGATAATGTTATGGGGATGTATGAATTATGAATAACAAAATTTGACATTTCGCAAATTTTGTAAACATTTTTTTTTGTCTAGATTCTATAGAACGATATTAAATTAGTTTTATAATTTAAATTTTAGTTAGTTTAAAGTTATGTAAAACATAAAGAAATTAGTACTTTAAAGAATATCTTTAATTGTGTATGCTTTTAAATCTGGAAAAATCTATTTTTCTCGCGGGAAAAATTTGAATGGCTTCCAGAATCAATTACGAAAAATTGTCAAGAAATTTGTATCAGGATCGTATTTGGTCGTCGGTGTATAAAATGAATTAGACTTTTTTTGTTTATATTCATATTCTCCGGATTGTCAATTGGTGGTGTGGAATATGAATCTGAATCGATATCGAGATAAATTTAAGGTTAATAGAAAGAAATGCTGTAGAAATCGAAATTAAACAATTTACGACATCACAGAATTGAATTTAGGCCTGTACGACCAGCATAGTTAAATAATATATATACAAAATATATTAGATTGAAGACACTTTATTATAAAGCTCGTTTCAGTTTTTTATTGACATGCTACCGCGGCCCATATTTTCATTACACGCTCTTGCCGTTTAAGCTACACAATCACAGAACAAACTATGTTCGCCGCAGGCACACGGTGAATATATTTAAATTCAATTATTCATGATAAACCTTATTTGAGTAACAATTCAGCTTCAATTTCGAGCTATATGTATAATTTAAATTAAACGGTCGGATGCCATCTAACATTAAAAATTATACATTTATTCTTTTAAGTCAATATAATTTGAAAATATTATTTTAATATGTTCATAGTTTTATTAAACTTTTATCTTTATTTTATTACTGAGCGTGGGATACCCAAGGGCCTAATAATACAGGATTATAAATTTTTAATAATTTTTTATATATATTTTAAGTTTTAAATGGAATAATCGAAATATTAAAATTTTCCCTTGACTATTAAATGGATTTATGTATTTATAATTTTGTCTATAAAAGTCTAATTTAATCTTTTTTGGTATACACTAGCATAAAAGTAGGTACACTAAAAACATTAAATAGTTCAAAGCTCATTTTTAATCTATCTTTCTAACAAATAAATATTTTAATTTAAATATATTTAATTGAGCTCTTAAAATGACTCATAATATAAATATAGATGAAATTTAAAATATAAATTCAAATATTGAAACTCAATTGATTCAGTGAATACTGAAAAATTGTACAAAATATAAATTATATACAAGCGAACGTAGTCAATGTCTCGCCATGAAATTTGTACTATATATTTTGTTTATTATACCACTTTCATTCATGGATTCATTCAAAAACTCTGCAGAAACCAATTTACACTGTATAAAAGTATCATTGTTACTTCAATTTACGTACTCTTTTTATTGGTTGGTTGGTTGGTAAAAGTGCGAACCACAATATCAGCTGACATGGAGTCCCAATTAGCGCGTTTACACCGTGTTGAAACTACTCACTCCCGTGAACACAGATATTGTTATTAAGTAGCGGTGGTGTAGTTTTAAATCCACCTAGTAGCGTCCAGAAACTTGACTCTTCTATACTTTTTTCAAATGTATTTAAAATTGAATACGAATTCCCTTTTAATTTTTAGTTAAATTACTTAATTCATAAAAAAAAAAACTTTTTAGAGTACATAAACTTATAAAGTACCAATATTAAGGATTCGGGTACCAAAATTTCAACTAGATACTTTAGCTTTCAAAGAAGTTGGTTTGAAATTTCTATTAAGTGAAATATTAAATCATTAATACCAAAAAAATTAATAAAATCTTAAGAAATTATAACAAAATTTACTTAATTTTTTTACAGTGTACAAATATCAAGTATTATTATTTAAGTCTTATTGATTATATACTTTTTATATGCTTCCTTTTTACTTATATTTTATTTATATGTTATCGATCGCCTTCAATGTTTTATTGAGTTGATTTTTATTAATAAAATTTATATATAAATATAATATTTATTAGCATATTATAAAGCGGCAAGTTTCATATAAAAAAAAACTGAATGACTTTTAAGTAAATATTTAAAATATATTGGAGTTTTTTGATGCCTACTCAAACTGTGAATTTAATATCACTTTATAGACACAATAATTTATGTTTTTGTTCACAACTTTTAGTATAGTTGATCATGTTGGTAATGAATGGTTTTTGTTGTTGTCGTTGTTGTTGTTATTGGAAATAAACTATATAATATTTTATGAGATTATAGATTATCGGTGTAATTACAAGACGCCTTTTGACTTTAGTTTATCGGTTTGAACATATTATGACAAATTATTTGAAATAATATAAAAAGAATAAAAGATTAACATTGAAAATTTTTAAATTCAATGGTAAAATTTTTGATATTATATAATCACGAGCAGATAGAAATTTGAAAAATATTGCAATAGAGTAAATGTCAGTGCCCGGGGCTGGCTAGGGCCAGGTTCTGTTCGCTTGGTAGCCCTTTCCTCAATGACCTCAACAATCTCGCCGCGAAGTGGCCCGCGGAAACTATCAAGTTTCTGAACGTTACGAGGTGGATCTAAAACTAAACCATCATTACGAAATAACAATACTTTTGGTCAAGCGAGTTAGTGGTATCAAACGCGCTAATTGGTTCTCCATGTCAGCTGATATGGGGTCCACCACTTGAACCAACCAACTAACCAATGTCAATAAAAAATATTTTATTTATTTTAAAATTAAAAGATTAATTCTATAAATAAGTTAATTCCATTTGACAACAGAATTTGTTAATTTTTGTAGAGCATAGTTAAAGCTAAGAGAAACTGCTGAAGAGTATAATTACTAATACAGTAGTTTTTAATTTTTGACTGTTTTGAATGCCAACAGTTGATTTTCATGATAAATAGTTGTAGAATTTTGACTGTAGATTCGAACAAATATTCTGCAATCAAATATATTAAATAACTATGACACCCCGAAATTAAATTTACCAATGTGCGATGAACCATTAATTTTGTAGCATATAAATATATTCTAAAAATTAAGTTAATCAAATTTTTATTTACATTGTCGAATTCTTCAACCTTAAACAAAAATATTAAATTAAATTGATATGACCTTCTTAAATAGAAGATAAGAAATCCTTGGATAATAAGTTCAACATTAATATTTTCCAAATTTCCCGAAAGGACTAAATATTTTAAATCTTAAATACCAAAGATTATTTTTTTTTTCATTTTGAAGGTCCATTATGCAAAATATTTTAATAAAGAATATTTTCATTCTGACAGGTTTATTAAAAGTTGATGTGGATTTTCTAAAACTAAAATTTATATTTTCTGAATGTTATTAAATAGAATAAGGAATTAAGGAAATTCCAAGAGGCATTCAAAAGATTTGAGAAATAATAATATAAATTTTTTGTATATTTAGTTTGAAGCCATTTTTATATAAGGTTTTTTATACTTTTAATATGAATTAATATAAAAATGACTAAAATTAGATGGTATTATTAAAAGTCAGGTCACGAGATTATATTTAAAAATAATGTCTTATTCAAAGACGACATAAAATTAAAGTTTGCTTAATTAATTTCATATGTTTTTTTTTAATTATAATAATTTCATTTGACTGTTCAAAAAGGATAATATAAAATTATATTTTTTTTATAATCTTTGGAAATAATTTGTTTATTTTGTCTCAAAGTGGAAATTTTAATAATCTTTACAAAAATGTCCTAGTTGGATAGAATATGAAATGAGTAAAGTTTATATAGAAATGTTTAATTAAAATATTGAGTGCAAAGATCCAGGTTGAAAATATTAGATAAAACTGATTTTCGAGAATAATTCGGAATCCATTTCATTATCAAAAATTGCTTATTATTATAAATTATAAATTTAAATATTCCCTTTTCAAACCCATTCGAAGAATAATTTAATTTACAATTACAATAATGAACGGTTGGCAATGACATCAGCCTTAATTTGAAAAGGATACAAAAAACAAGAGAAATCTTGAGAACACATTTTATAACACTGTTGGTAAGTGCAGCATAGAAAAAATTATGGTATACTTTCTATAAATAATTTGATGGAGCCAGTTAAAATTTGGTTGGCAAACCTGACTACCTTCATTTATGAGTTATGATGGAAGGTAATGCTGAATTGTTGATAAGTCGAAATATCGATGGAAATCATCAACCCTTGAATGTTTTGCGGATCCCACTCTTTACGAACAAACTGAACATCAATAGATCAATATGATCCACAATATAAGACAAATATTTCAATTTCAACAGAAATTTAATTATACTAATAATGACACTACAAAAAAAGCCTTGTATTGCCTAATTATGAAACAATATCGAACAAAGTTTATTTTTTTTTTCAATCTCATTTATATTTCCATCAAGTTAAATGATTAAAATTTAATTAAGACTTAAAAAATTCATTATAAAAAAATAATTATCAAAACAAACTTGTTAACATCAGTAATTAATATAAAATAATTAAAAAAATTCATTGACACTTTTTTTGCGCTGATATAATATTATATAAAGTATCACAATTTATTTTAGTGTCATCTTAACAACCTTGACCTTAATTCAAAGATTGTTTATTTATTTTTATATACTATTTTGTCTACATATTTATTTTTTTGTTTACATGTTTTTCTGTTACCTGGAGTCATATAGGCATGACCTGTAGTCATATCTTTATTAAAATATCTGTGAATTTTAAAATACTGAAGTAGGGAACTAACTTAAAAGAAGCTAATTTCATAATTTATATTAATACCTTTTTTTATCGTAGTAAATATCAGGGATGTAGAGTCATCCAAAAATAGTATTTCAATTCCGACTCAAAAACAATTCAACTCCGGCTCTTGTTGAAACGTTTCTTTTTTCCTGAAACAATTATAATTAAAAACATCGTTTTTCTTAGATTTCAATTACCTCTTTCTTAACCATAATTTACTTGTAGTTTCAAATTTCTACTACTTCTTCAATTTCATAATTACTAAAGGCAAATGCGAGTTCCTGCCATGTGTAATTAATATTTAATTTCAAAACAAATAAACTTAAACTTTAACGTTTTTGTTGTACAATGTTTTAATAATTACAAAATCTTTATAATTATAATTTGGTTGTTTAAAAAATGAAGTTGACCTTAAAGATTTTCTGATGTTGGTGTTCTTTGAGGAAATCTTCAAGCATGAAAATAATAAACTAAAAGAAGAAGAAAAATGAATTTAATTGTGATTTCTCTTATTTATATAAATTTATTTGAATGTTTGCTGTTTAATTATTGGATCTTCATTAGTTTACTTTTACGGAGGGAAGTTTATGGTCTATGATTTGATTATTTTATGGATGCAGATGCAAATATATGATTAATTTTACTTTTCCAGAAACATTTGGTGATCAAAAACACAGCATTCATGAGAATTTTCGTTGATTTCAATTAGTAAAGCTGTAATATTAGTGCTAGTTAATTGATTTTTTTAATATAGTGTCTTGTTTTGCATGTAATAAATTTCCAATTAAATAGAGCCAGATAAAATTTATACCGAATTTTTTTTAACAAAAATATTTAAGGACTTACATTCCGTCGTTTCCAGTTTGATGAGGACTTTTTTATTACGTTTTGGGGGGAATCAATTGGTAATTATTTCATTCGTTAGTTTTATTTAATTAAGCCATTATTCCACAAATCATAATGTTAATGAGCCTGCATTACTAAATTCCATTGCGTCAGTCACGCATTCGTGAGTTTTCTCTCTTCTTCATACAGTTTAACAGCTTGAATAAGTCTGGTTAATCGATTATAATAGTTTATGAAATTTAAACAGATTTCCTAAATAAGAATTAAATTTGGGCTTTCAATCGATACGTTTAAATAACCGCATCTAAAAAACATATTTTAGTTTTGAAATTATGTCGGTAATGCATATTTATATGTCTTCAAATGCAATGCACCAAAAAAATAATGTAAATTTATTGAAATTTCACTTTTTTCCTAAGAATTTAAATTTCCAGAATGATTAGTCGATAAAAATTGCATACGAAACAAATACAACATAAATTATTAAGAACATAAGAGAAAATTTATAATGCAAACGTATCTAAAAATAGAATTTTTTTTTGTTGTTGTTATTCTTGAATAAATCAGGTGAAAGACAGTATAGAACAAAAGAAAATTATGATAATTTATATTGAAACTAGGTAAAACAAAAAAATATTGCATAAAAAACACTTGACCTGGAAAATGTTATTATTAATTTTATACCTAAAAGCATTTTATTTTTATGTCGATACTTATGAAAATATATACAAAAATGGTTTCCATAAATTTGATATTTCAAAAACAAAATGCTTTCAATCTCATTTAACATGAAGTGAAAGGGTTTATTAATGCAGAAAATTGTTAGATATATAAAAACAGGCAGTGAAAAACAAATGAAAATTTTGAAATATTTATGCCTAGAAAATATAAATTTTCTTTACTTAAATATGCAATTAAGAGGAGCATTGTGAAAAGTTTGTGGAAATTCGGAAAATATTTTTAAACAGTAAAAATAAATGTAAATTTAAATAAAAGGAAAATTGTTTTTCAGTTCTTTTCAATGTCATATTTAATTTGTTAATTCTGTTTTTTTAAATATTCTTGTAGGATTATGTAAATTTATTGATATTTAATGAAATTTTTGCAAATTGTTTAAGGAATTATTGAATTTAAGAACTGCAACTTATAAACTTCTAATTTTAGATAGCTAATTTTTAAAATTTCTATTTTTTTAATATGCAGCAAATTTGAATTTACTTAAATGACCCACTAAGTGCTTTAGGGTAGAATAAACCATCATGCTAAGTTTACAATGGATCCTCGAGGTCTAGGTCTGAGGGTTTTATTACCTTTCCTTCCTGTCAAACACACATATCACTTAAATCTGAGGGTTACTCTTAGTACGAGATCTCAGTCTTATACTTAGTTTTTTAATTGTTTATTGTCACCCCAACAAGCTTTTAGCTTCATTTTTTAGTTTTACAAAAATTGCTTATCTCTTCAGTTTTTACATTGATTTTTAATCTAAAATAGTTTTTTTTTTTTTGTGCATTCCTCAAATATTCTATGGCAAATTCTTACAGATTTTATTAATTTTTGTGTCGAATTGCATTACATATTTTTTTAGCATATTTTCATGTAGTGTTATTGTTTCGCTGACTTCAGTAATATTTACCTGTCCAGTATAAAAATAGTTTACAATTCTAATTGTAATTTAGTACTTTGTGTACTGGTAATGATTCATTGTCATTTGATTTTAAAATTAAATCACATGAAAAATTCCAATTATCATATAATTTTGTATAAATGGCATTTCATATCAGAGGCCATGCAGTAATCATTTATTTATCAATAATTAATTATTATTATCTTATAATTTACTTTTTTGAATGCTTATCAACGACAATTTTATTGTTAGTATAGTTTTCATTGATAAGAAACTCTTCAAATTTTTGTAATTATAATTTTTTGTATGATATGAAATCAAATATAATTTTTAGCACCATATATAAAAATTAGCACCAATATTAATATCAGATATCAGAAATATAATTATCACCATAAAGAATATTTATTTACTTAATTTAATATAATATTTAAATTGGATCATATCTGCAGTGGGAATTGAGCTGTTTAACTAGGATTAGCTCAAAAATCGGAGTTTGTTTAAACCGTGCTTTGTAAAAGCGATATTATGAAGGTCTACAAACTCCGAATTTTTAGCATTTTTTTAATATTTGACGTAATGATTACATATTTTACATAATTCGGAAATTTTGATATAAACTTACTAAGCTTTTCCATTTACGAGTATCATTTAAATCACATAGTAAACTGTGAGGTTTACGTTGCAGATATTTTATGTTTTCCATTTTTAAAATATCCACTCTGCAAAATGTAAAGAAGAATTAATTTGAAAATAATCCAGATCTTTCCATTACGACACTTCATATAATTATTCAATAATAATAATTCTGACATTTCTTTATTCCTCAGTTCGACCCTGTTATTGTGTATTGCACCAAATCTTTTATACGCATGTAATTTATCACTTCAACGCCTCGGTATTGTTTCCTTAATATAAACATTCGTATTCATGGTCGCTGAACATTCAGCATTCAACAAACAATTCATAATTTATCTTATTTATTTATGCTAAATGATAAAAATGTTTACACAATAAATTTTTAATACACACTGTAAAATATAAACATTACCCAATTCACAATTTCAGTGAATTAACCATTTAATTTAAATGGAGAAGTTTGCAAAAAATACTACTAAGACTTATATTTGCATATACCAAACTTGATTTCAAATCAAAATATAACGTCGAGTTCCAATGGAACTTAATTTACATCACAGTATCTATGACTATGGCACAATTTCATGTAAATTAAGTTCTATTAGAACTGGAGGTTAAGCGCAAGTATTTAAATTACCATTTTAATAAGCTGGATAGTAAGTGCCATTAATTTATCAATAGATTACACAAATAATTTGGAATTGATTCAAATTTAAAGTTTCTTTAAAGTAAAAAATTCTAATAGATTTAGGCTAAAAAATTAATTAGGTTAAAATTATAACTTTTCAGATTAATTAAAATTTTCTTCTATTTTACCATTCAAATTTGTAATATTAAAAAAAAGTGGTAATAAAAATTCCATAATCTCGAAATTCAAATAAATTCTTATCATTCAACAAAATTAAAATTAAAATATAGAACAGTCATAAAAATCAGAATAGTAAATATTAAGGCCATGAAAGAATAATTTAATATTCTAGTAGCTCAGGGGTTTGTATATTGTTCATTGAATTCTTAACTATAATATTTTGTTCATTGAGCAAAACATTTAATTAAAAATTTATAGAATAATTTTTACAATTTATAGTTTAAAAAGAAATAATCTTTTAATTAGTTTTATAACAAGTAAATATTTACTGAAGCAAGAATACTGTATTAATTTTATGAACTTTCTGTTTTAAAATTTTCTAAATATCCTTTCAGGTATAAACATTCTTTTTTATGGATTCATATTCTTCTAAATATCCTTCTAAAATTGAACCAAATATTATTACATATTTTGGTACGTTGCCAATGAAAATGTATTTTACCACCATTAGCTAAAAAAATTAGGACTTTTCCATTAACTTTTTTTGTATTCTTCTAATTTTTTTTTCATATTTTATTATAGGGCAACATAAAATATGTCATTTTTTTTATATTTTTATAATTCCGAATTTTTTTTATCTATTTTTTATTTAAATTTTAATGGATGCTTAATGAGATCTTAAATTTTACCTTTTTCTCTTCTTCAATGTAAATTTCTATTTTCAGGGAAAAAATTTATAATATATATAATTGTAGTGTAGTGATTAATTTACCCCTAGACGATATGATTCAATCTAAATTGGGGTAAATAGAATAATGCAAAATGAAAAACCAACCTTCCCCCATCAATTGTACATTAACTGTTGAAAAAAAGTTTCAGTTTAACAATTTCAGGAATAAAATTGGTAATAAAAATATGACTAACATAATATTTATTATCATCGTATCGTATAAGGATATAATTTTGTTTCCACTCGGATACAAAAACGATAAAAAACCATTTTAACAATTTTGTTGTGACTAGACAAGTGAAAAGTTTTACTGAAAAACAAATTTATAATACGTTTTGCAAGAATATGGAAAATGTGCAACATTTTAAAACTTATCGATTGGCTAGACGCTAGACGCATTTTGTAGTTACCAAAGAAAATTGCAATTCAAACTTTTGGATAGTTGATAACATTTTGTATGAAATTGTTAAATTTATAATTTTCTGTGGCAATTTATTGTTTGTTCTTTCATTTATATGAAAATTTATATAATTTTCCATTTATTGAATTGAATGACATTTTAAATAGTTACTATGAGTAATGGAAAAAGAATATTTTCCATGACTTAGTCATTATTATTTTGAAATTATTTTCTATCCAAAGTATCGAGCTGAGTTTACATTATACTCAAACTTTGAAAAATATAAAACTTTGAAGGTGAAAATTTCACAAAAAAAAAGAAAATTTTACACAAACACGCAAACAATTTTCAACTTATAATTTTGACATTTCAGAGAAAAATCAATAGGGAAATTTATGAAAAAAAAAACTGTGAAACAAAAGACAGTAAAGAGAACGAGAGAAAGTTAAATTTCCCCTAACAAAAAAGTCATAATCTTCTCAGCTGATTTGCACTTTTTGTAATTTGCAGGGTGATTTCAAGGAAATGGAAAATCCTTATGGGTGTCGGGTGGTTTATTTCAACTCCCATTTTGTATAAAATTTGATTATTTGTGAAAATGTGCATTGTGAAATTATTGCTGAAAAATAGAAAATTCCCTTCCAAAAACAAAAACGTCACAATAAAGTGTGGAATGATAAAGTAGCTTTAACCTCAAAATTATATATACAATTTTAACAACGTTCTTACTAAAATCGAAAGCGACCGTGAAATATGGTTTATACAAATCAAAAGTACAGATTGCAAATCTCTTGCACATCATAGAATATTTTATTATGTGTTAGATTTGAAATTCGCCACCATCAAAATGAAAAACTATATAAAGAAAAACGTGGGTGGTTTTATGCTTAACTATGCGAAACTGTTTTTATTATGTTTAAGGAAAATAATTCATCTTTGTTATATATCATATTTTTCTTATTTTTACTAGAGCTTTATTATTTTTAATGATGATAATTACGTTTTGCTATTGGCGCTGTACCATAACGAAAAATTCATCTTGTGGAAAATGATCTGATATTGTATTTCCTTACCAACAAGCTACATAATTATTATTGTTATTTATACATATTATATTTATCATATTGCGCAGTACCGGATAACTGATACACATATGACCTTGAACTTGCATAAATTTAACATAAATATCATCTCAGTATATATGACAATGAATACGAATTAATAAGAATATTATTATTTATAAATTGAAGTCAATTTTAGAAGCTGTAATTCAAGTTATTTATAAGACCACCATAGTAAAAAAACGTTTATCGGCTGCATACCATGGAAGCCAGCAATTATTGATTATCTTATCTTCTTCAAGGATAGCGAGTTTAAGTTTCATTGTACGATTAGGCTTTCATTTAGCTCTCTAATTGTCAGTTCCTGGTTCTGGGATTCGTATTTTCTATTTAACGAAACTGAATAAAGTGTTCATAAAAGGATGAAACCTTTTATTTGACAAATTGGAAATTTTAGATTATATAACATTTAATGTAAACATTTCACGTTTTAATGTAAACATTTCATGTTTTAATGTAAACATTTCATTAAAATTAGGAATTTTCTCACAATTTATCAATTTTTTGGAATAATTTTATCATTTTATGAGTGAGTAATGGCTGATAGCAACTAGTGTTAAAACAGTCATAATTGTTCTTTAAAAAAAGACTGAGTGAGTTTTGAGTCATTTAACTTTACAATTCTTTACATAAGTATTTACGAATTTGTATAATTTTACTTATGAAGAACATATTGTCGTAATGCTTGTATATATAGAAATGTACATAAATAGAACTTAATGAATTGTATATCCAGAAGAACTAAATTGCGAAACATAATTTTGTCATTTTCTCTATATATATTTTGATTATGTTCGGGCTTATTTTTCTGCCAGCAGCAACAAAATATCACGCTGCGGTAGATCCTTCTTCAATAACTCTTCAGAACAATAACATAAAAAAAAAATTGTATGTATTGCAAAGAAATTATTATTACAATAAAATGAACATCAAAAAGTTACCAGCTAGACACCATTACATTTTTTTATGTTGTTTTTTATGGGATGCCAAAGTTATGGGGAAAAAAATATTGTTGTTTTTTACGATGGCGAGAATAAATTTCCAGAACAAAGGGCAGAATTATTTTTTATAAAATATTTTTATTTATGCATACTGTAAACACGCCAACACCCTACCTTTTTTTTTGCTTGTGAAAGAGTTTTTACAGTGGCGCCTCCGGCTAAATAGAACAAAGATAACAAATTATAATACTTTTAATATAGGAGAATATAGTAAATAAGTTTCAGCTTAAAGTAAATAAGTAATATTGTTAGTACAATGTACAATGGAATTATTCATAGAAAAAACACAATATTATAAAAGGATTATAAAGAATTTAAGGACCTCACAAGAACAGAAGAACACTATACATTATGCTAATGAAGATAACACTTTATTTAATATGTAAAATTGTTATAATGTGTACAAAATGTAATGTTTTTATAGATTGTAGAAGAAATGGCATCATAATTTAAATATTTGGTAAAATTTTAATAAACTTATTGATGGTAATATCCTAACACTTTGAGTGATAATAAAATTGAGAAAATTCAAGAAATTTCAAATCATTTGTGGTGCATAAATATCAATTTTAAGTGTTGAATTTTTAGTGTTGATATTTCTATTCCAATTATTTCACTTATTTTGTTATGAAATTAGCAATTCATTTGACCTTTAGAGAACAGTGCTAAGCCTATTTTTGAAATATAAAAAACAGAGAAATGTAAACTTCATTAAGATAAAATCCTACACAATTATTTATTAAATTTGAAATTCAATTAATTATGACATCAAAATGGACTATCTGACAGAAGAATGCATAAAAAAATATTTTGTGGATTGATCCGCACTATTAAGATTAATCATTGACACCTCAATAAAAGTTTGTACTTAAAAAATGTAATCTTAAAAATTTCATAATAAATTTTTAACATATTTTCCTATAAACTGTGAACTGTCAATAATAGTTTTTGCGAAATAATTTAAATATATTTCGGTACTATACATTTTTAACCTCCAAAATTACTTAAAAAAATTTTTTAGCAAAAATATTTAAATAAAATTGTATAACTTAATTTAACCATGAAATGTCTATTTTCCCCCTATATAATCAATTTTATAGACATCATAATCATATAATCAATTTTAATTTTATGACAATTTAGTTCCTATATTTTACTGTATAAAGATATCAATAATTTGCAAGACAAAAATCTAAATTAAATTCCTAAAAATTACGAAATTACTTCAATATAATAATTAAATTTACTAAGAAATTTATTATAAATTAAATATCAATTTCAAAAATTAATTCAAGGATAATAATTAAATATTAATTTACTATTATTATAATCAAATTCTCCAAAAATTCAATCCATATAAAAAATATTTAATTTATAATTATTTTAAGTTTCTATTATTATTTATAATAATTATTGTGTAATTTTTATAATTATAATTCTCTAGTGCTAGTCTAATATCATAAATTCATTTCTTTATTGCTTGTAATTTATTTGGTTTTATGTCAATAAATTATTTATATAATTATGGTTTTATTAAAACCAATTAAATTCCATTGAAGGATTCTATAATTAAATAAAAAAACATAATATTTCCGTTACTCATATTATTGACGTAATATCTTGCCAAAAATTTAAAAAAAAAAAATTATTTAATTTATCCAAAAACTACCATTAAATTAGTTATAAATAACATGACATCCATAACGATTTTGTATAATATTAAACTTAATTTTTATGATCAATGTCAATGGTAAAATTGGTTGCCAATAACAGGGAAAAAAGCTGCAAATTCTAGGGTTATACCAAAACTCGAAGTTTGTTAAAACATTGCTATACAAAAATGTGTACCACATAACCAAAGTATTTAATATAATTCAGAAATCTTCGTTATTGAACGTACCACTGACCACAAATTTTAAAGGAAACTAAGGAAACTTACAAAAATTCATTCAAATCCGATTGCTGCAATTAGAATTGTTACTATAAACTATAGCCATGCTTATGAATAACTATATAACTGAATTTATCGCTTCGACTTTAAAGTGATGCGTTTTTTATGGTGATCTATCAAAAATAAAATATTTCTATATTTATGTTTCTTCTTTTTGACGTTTCTTTTTGACTATTTAAGAATGTGCTGAACCTGCACCAAACTTTAAGTTAGATCAATTAAAGTTTAAGTTAGAAACAATGAATCTCCATTTATGATTGAGTTACATTCTCGCTATCATTACCCACTCTCTAGTCGAGTCGCTTCCGAACGCATCGTACAAAAAGAGCATACACAATACGAAAGTTAAATTTGTATATAAATGACTTAGTAAATTGTGCATCATTAAATTTTATCAGTATCAATTACCTGATTTAACTGCTTTCAACTTCAACTTTGACATTTCAACGGTAAGGAATCGAGAAAAATAGAAAGTTAAATCAGCTGTGTGCAGTACATTGTAACTACTTTCCTAAAACTCCATACATTACAACCTTATTTTTTCAACTGGTTCGCGTTCATTGAAAGCGTTCATTTTAATCGCGGTACTAAGGAAGCGACAAACACATTTTTAGTTTCCATATCATCGGAAATATGAAGAAATTTGATTTGATCAATTGCCATATTCTTTCAATATATCTTTCCATCACAACATTTTTCATCATTATTCCATAACTCTTTATAAAAATATGCTTAAGCATAAGTAAAAAAAATTCAAATCTTATATTTTACTTGTCTAACCATAAATTTATGCTCAGCTTAAAATTATCTAATAATTGAATTTAAAAAAAAAACACACAAAATTTTTAAATAATAGAAAGAAAAAAAAAATCTGCAAAGCAAGTGAAAAATAAGTGTGGTAATAAAATGTCTAGGTCATGGCAAAACGCTGGAGAATGACATAAGAGTCTTAATAAAGTTTTGTTTCGGTTTTGTGCGATTTTTATATTTATTTTTTTGTATTTTAGTAATGAAAAAAGTTCATGAACTTGTTCGAAGTTTGTTTATTATGTCAGATTTTGTTTTTGTTAAATCTGAGGTGTACTCTGTACTCGAACTGTTGTTTTGTATAAGTCATTAGTTAACTAACAAAGTTTATAACAATCATACGAAAGATACGAGTATTAAATACAGAAAATGATAAATTTTTTAGTTAAATTGACAGAAGAACAATGAAAATCTTTGTAAAAAAAATTTCGATGGTTTTTTTATATTTTACACTTTCGGAATTCTTTATTTTATTTATTATTTATGAATAATTTGTTAATTAAGAAATTTGTCTGTGTATATTTATTTGTAATTTGGTGTGGCAAGGTCGTTTGTGATATATAGAGACAATTTATTAGCTTTTTGAACATGTTTACTAAGTTTTTGTTAATTTGTAAATTTAACTTTATTATCTGGGGGGCTGATAAGTATTTCCTGATTATACAGAATTCAAAATTTTGCTGGGCACTTTATTATTAGCTGGTATTATAATATCAAGTGATCTTATCTATGCAGATATTGCTTGAAATCGGGACTTACAGAAATTCTAAAACATCTACTGTACTGTAGTGTCATTGTTCGGTACTCAGAGGTGATAGGTTCCAAATTCTATTAGACTTATTCTTTTCAGTTCAGGTCTTGAGTAGGTTTCGAAGTAAGAATATGAGGTCATGAAAGTGTGAAATCATTTGACCAGAATAAAAACAGCTAAACAACACTAATTTTAGATAAATTTCAGGTATTGTTGAGGTTTCCGATGTGTGAGTGTGAGGTTCTATAGAGTATGAATCATTTTTTTTAATGATAAGCGCATTAGATACTCTAATCAACAATACTTCTACAACTTTTCCAAGTGTAATTAAGAAAGCATCAATTATAATTCATATTAGTAAATTTTAATTCAGAAAGTATTGAATGTAATTCAGATGGAAAAGGTGTAGATGTAGATAATCTAAAAACCTCTAAGTCAATTTATATCACTAAGGACCCGATGTATGTGACAAACGCCACACACTAATCGAACAAACGCCATTGAGACCGCACTTACAAGCACTCTCACTATTTTATGCAGTGCAATTATTTTAAATTTAATTTGTAATTCAAATATACAATTACAGTTTTATGAAATGAATCTATTCGACTGACCCTTTTTGAAATATTAAAACCTTTTAAATATTTCCAAATTTTATGATATTATCAAATTTTCATGTTCCTATTAATAGATAGAAAAGATTATGTCATTCATTTCTTTGTATTATAGAAAAATATCTAAACATTTTTATTTTTATCTGTTGTTTTTATTGGTTTTTAATTTGAATTGTCGATTTATCTACGAAATCATCAGTTGACTTTAAATAGACGTAAATTAAGGTTATTTATTATGTTAAAAACATGTTTTTTATTTAACGGTGTATTTATGTTTTGTTTAGGAAATCAATAATTTTGTTTTATAATATATTAAAAAATCAATATTTATTTGTATTTTTTAGGAAAATTAAATTATTTTGGTGGAAATTTTAAATGGTTTGTAAAATGTTTTCAAAATACTATTTTTGTTATCCTTGAAACTGAATAGAAATCGTTAATTTAATTATGTGAATTATTAAAAATCATTTCAAAAGAGTTTAAAAAGTTTCTAAATTATTTTTAAAGAATGTAATAATTAATCTTTTGAACTTAACTTTATGTTATTGAAGAAGTTTTGTATATGCAAAACTTTATTTACTGCAGAATAACAAAATTTCAGGAAAACTTTTATATTAAATATTCTAATCTGATTTCCCAAAGCCGAAATTATGGTAAATTTTATTTTAATTAGAATTTTTTAATAAAAGTTATAATGAAATTTATATATTTTAGTAAATTATTAAAACGTAATTTATAATTTTAATGAAACTACTAAAATTGAAGCAAAACAATTTGGTTCAAAACTCTTTTAAAAATGGAAATTTATGATAATTTGAGATGGTTTAATGATAATTTGTTCTTACTATATGTTTTGAGTATATGTGTGCCTTTAAATAAAAATTTGACTTATTGGTATAATTACTTTTGTTACTCTATACTTACTTAATCAGCGCAACATCTTTAGTGTGCCAAAATGGAGGAAACCGTCTGGTTTTGAGTCACATCTAGTTTTGTCTGGAGTATTTTCATTCAATGATTGTTTGTCTATGATCTTTTTTAATCAATATTGTTGTACATATAAGAAATAATTATCGAAATATGAAAACACAATTGTTCCAAGATAAAATTAATTTGGAATGCCATATAAACCCAAGTAATATAGAATATAATAAATAATTGATCCAAAATATAAGATTATTCCAAAAACGTTAATTATTTTGGATACAATTCTAGATCAATTCATTCTTGTATTTATTTTCTTTAGATGAATTTCTTTTGAACATATTTTTGTTTCCATATACAACACGAAATGTTTTTGAATTAGAATTGGTAAGACCAATTTTATTCAATATTACAACACGAATTTTATCCACCTTTGAAAACTCTAATTAACAAAATGTCTCATTTTTAAATTTGATGTTTTTAATTAAATCCCAAACATTATGATAATAATTTAAGAAATTTCCTGGCAAATTACTCAAATATTTATAAATCAATTTTAGTTTCTGTATACAACAAACTGACTGTAAATAATATTTATTTTATGAACCTTCAGTGACTAATAACTTCAGATTGTTTATACTTACCGCAATTTTTCCAAGTAATTTGAAACATTATCATGCAATAAAATTATTCGTATACTGAGCTATAATCAGCACTGTTTTCGGAAGTTTCAAAGAATATAATTAACAATAATTGAATTTTATGACAGATCTGTCAACATTAATATCTAAATATGTTTTCTGATAAAAAAATTTAATTTACTTCTTTTTGTTAATTAAAACTTATCTAAGTTTCTAATGAAATTATTTAGAAATCAACTCAATTTCATATTTGATTATATATAATTAAATTAATTTAGAAAATTTTTTTTTTTTTACAGATAATATCGTGATCGTCACTTCTTCAGCAAGGATCAAATCCTTAGAAAAAACTCTACAAAATAAAATATTAATTTGAAATTGACCATCAGCAAAAATGTTTCTAAAAAAGGATTAAATTAACTAAAAATTCTAAAATTCTAAAAATTCAATAATATTCTTATTATTTTGTTAATTCAAAAATTAATTAGCTGGACTAATTATATTCAAAAGAAATTATTTTTATTTAATATAAATAATATATTATAAAATAAATTATAAAAACAAAATGGCATCCGTCCTCTTAGAAGCACGGCCTTATAGGCCATTTAAATCAAGCGAAGAATATTTGGAAGCAATGAAAGAGGATTTAGCTGAATGGCTTGGTATTTTGTATCCAAATTTAATGATCAATGCAGATAATTTTATGGAACGATTAGATACTGGAGTGGCTCTTTGCAAGGTAAGAAATTTTTATGATATATACAAAATTTAACATTATTTGAAAAGTTTAAATTAACTACAGAATTAATATAGCTAGGATTGTTTATGATAAATGAAATAGTAAGACCTTTAAATAATTATCTTATTAAATTACACAATTTGTGTAAAGCTAGTATTTTCGTGAAATGTAAAAATAACTCAATAATAAACTAAATTATAAAATCCAACTAAAAAGTTCATTATTGTCATTTAAATTTTTCTAGCTATGAAATAAAATCTTCTCAAGGTGAAAATAATGAATTAAATATTAAAGAAATTCAAATTCTTTGATATTTCTAAAGAAAAATGTAAATTAATTGAGAAATATTACAATATCTTTTAAAATATTTCATATTTTGCATATCAAAAAGGGTTATAAAAAAGTATATAAAAAAGGTTTGCTCAGCAAAATTAAACTGTGCAGTAATCACAGAAAATATATACCGGACCAGCCGCTCGTCAAATTCTACTCAAGTCTTCGGAAAGATTAGGTAAACGGAAACCTCAATATGTAGGTAGAAAATGCGGGAAAAACTATAGAACACCCTGTTCTGTCACTGCTCTCTGGTAAGATATAAAAGTTTTTATCACTTGGAACGTAATTATTTGACCGACGGGCAAATGTCTAGCTTGCTAGACTAATGATAGGTTCTAAGGTGGAATAAGCCGTCATGTCAGTTTACGACGAACCCTCGAGGTCTAGTTGCATAGAAGGGCTTTATTACACTTTATTACTTATTGCTCCCTGCAATAAAACTAATCACAGAAAATTAGTACAAAATTTTCTAACCAACCATATCAAACAATATATTAAATTTCAATATGGAGCGCCACCTAGTGGTAAGAAACATTAATTATATGTTTGTAGAACCTTACCATGAAAAATTACATTTCAAAGTCGATAAAACAAAATTGACGACAATCAAATGAAGAGCACTTTCTAACATATGGTTTTCGATAATGTGTAATCAGACGTTCAGACGGTGTAACTTTAAAACGCTGAGTTGAGTTATTAAGAATTTAGATAGACTGTGATAAACAGACACGCAAAGCGTTAAAATAAGGTTTTTTTATTACTCAACAACTGAACCCCACAAATATATTCAGTTAACTTTGGTTATTCATTCGGAAATAATTTAATATTATAGTAACTACTAAATATTATTCAAAGTCAAACTCAAGTAATTTAGTAATTAATCTTCCGATTAACTTGTAATATCGGTGGCAATACCATTATAAAAATAACCTTATGGGGGAAAACAATTGACAACATAATTTTTGCTATCGCAAAGCATAAATGTTCCCCAAACATCCGCGTGACATTTTGTAGGATGAACGATAATTTCATTATGAGCCGCCGGATGTATTTACTTTATTATTTTTTATTGAATGAAATTTATATTTTTATTTGTTTTATTTTCGAAATTATCGTATGTTTTGTATGTAAACTTTTGTTATTATTGGCTTTAATTTTTCCTGCAGCATAAAGAACGCATGAATCTATTGCAGAGAAATAAATTGGTGTTTGGAGTTATGAAGCAATTGTAGTGGCGGATAGGGTAATGTCTTTTGGGGTGAATGTGTGCATACAAATTAATTTAATTGTTTTTGCTCTACGTTAAATAAGAATGGAAGAAAAATATAATTGAGAAGAGCTGGACGTGTGAGGATATATGACTTTTGAAAATCAATAATTTTTAATAATTAAAATCATTTTGAATTTGTAATTGTATATTTAAATCGGAATTATAATTAAATTTTGAACATTATAGCAAAATCTATTACATTGTACTCTTAACTAAACCTAACCTAACCAATTTTTAACAACCAGTAATCGCTACAAAAATATTGAATTTTTCCATCTCTTAATTTTATATGATTTTTAAATTTAATTTCATCAAAATTTAAATTTTTGAAATATATTCCAATTTTAATTTTTGGATTCTTCCCCCTTTAACAAATCTTCTTTTAAACGTTTCATGAAATTTTGTCTCCAAGGAAATTAAATTGTTTAAATAAAAACTCTCAATTTGCTGGTTTAACCCCAATTGGAAAATAAATCTTCTTCTTTAGTTAGTAGCTTAAATAATTCAATTCCCAATTTATATTTTTTTATATCCGAAATTTTTTAGTTTTGTTTCTTTTTGAAGTTATCCCACAAAGAAAACCGAAAATTGTGGGTTCATTTTCAAAGAAAAAAAAAATTCAATTCAATTTTTATCTTCCACAAAATGATTTTAAAATATATTAATTGTAAAAAAATAGACTACACTGTCTGGTCATACAATCGATTTAATGACATTTCAATGATAAATTTAATCCAATAAAAATCTTCTCAGAATTAATAATGCCATCATAATACGGAATAAAATAAAATTAAATCTCAAAATAATGAATAATTTGAAGATGAAGTGTACTTGACAATTTGCACGACAATTTAAGATATTTTAAACATAACGAACCAAACCTTAAAGGACCCCACATACTCTCATAAAGATTATTAAGTGCAGAATAAATTAACAATTTCTTTAAACTTTGTTCAAATCCCAAAACGTTTAAAATACAATGACTTTTCAGAGTTTTTGATTTGTGTCGACAATTAAAGTGATTGAGGTTTTCATTGTTATTGAGGTTTCCAAACATTTATTTAATATCGAACGTGTAGATTCGAATGAGCCTAAAAGGCCAGACATGTTGTAAAGAATTGAAAAGAATATGCGGTCCGAATTGATGTTCTTCAAGAATAGATTGACTGAAAATAAAAGATTTGAATAGAATTTTGTAACAAAAAGGACATTATGCCAGCAAAAAAAAATGTTGCTTGTTTAATTTTACTTTTGAAGGGTTTCATTATTTGTTAAAAATTGTATTTAAAAGTTGGTCTTTTTGCCAGTTTAGATATTGTAGATTAATTTTAGTTGACACCAGTTATTTTCATCTGTAATACATCTGTAAATATACTACATTCATATATTGAAATTTTATAATTTACTTGTCATATTTTAGTAAAAATCATATATGAACCTTGTTCAACTGAAAGAACACTGAAAGAAGTCAATGCTGTCTATATCAATATAATAATTTAACAATAAACGTATAGACATTTTCTGATTTATTGACACAAATGCGTTCAATGTTCGTACACAAAACTTTACATGACATGACAGCAATTTATCAAAAGAGGAAAAATCAATGAAAATATAATTGTATAAATATTTTTCATTTTCATGTTTCCTTTAACAACAACTTATTTATTTATACATCAAATAATTCTTGAAATTTTTCTTTAAAAACATAACAATTTCCCCGGTTGAAAATATAATTTCCTAAGAATTTAATGTAAACGAACTTAGTATTTCCCTCGTAAACGAAAATAAATGAACTATGATTTGATTTTTCAAAAGATTTATATTATGCAGTCCAAGTTATGGTTCATGGTTCATGGTTCATATATTACACACTTTGTAATTCCATTCAAAAAGAAAAAGAAAAATATTTTACTCTCTGTAAATGTCATTTAAAAATGAACAATTTTAAATTACGCAATTAAATTAAGATTATTTTCGGATGCGAGATTCTTAAATTTATGACATTTCGCCCTTCAGTTCTTTTTAATAAAAAAATATTTTAAAATTGTCTACGTGCACTTGGAGCTTGGGTCTATTTCTAGAGTTAAGATATTAATAAAATTTTACTGGGTATTCTTCAAGGGCGTAAAAAAAAAATCAGAGGGTGAATATTAGGTAGTGATAAAAATAATGTTTAATGATTAAAAAAGGAACAAGAACAAAAATGGGAAATAATTTAGGGAAAATCAAATATACATTCTGTATACGGCCATAATTTTTATGGTTCAGGTTGTAAATTTTGTTTTAGGACAATTTATTACTGAATTTATGGCGTCAAAATGTCTGCCATATTGGGTTTATTACAAAAATTAGATTTTATAATTAACTGAGACAATAAATATGAAAATAAAAGTAATTTTTATACTAAGACCAGAGGGAAATTATATCATAATTTAAAATGATAATATTTAAAGTAAAATTATTAAAATTACTTTAAATAAATATATATAAAAAATCTCATTGATATTTGGCTAGACCACTCCAAACAAATTTCGTAATTTTATACTGAAAAATCAATAATATTTATATGAAAATTACATTACATACTTGGATTGACTTATGAGACCTTCCTTAAAATATTTATGATTTAAAAATAACAATTTAACAAATCCCACATTATAATAAATATTATCTTATTTCATCAACAAAAATTAAAAAATTTCGGGTGTTGTCTAAAAAAACATTAAAAAATTTAACATTATATCAATAAAAAAAAGTAGCTCATAATCCACTTTTTTATATCCCCAGTAATTTTACTTTCATTTGTGTCTGATATAATAATATTATTCTTATTCGTCTTCAAGTGCTCCTTCTTCTCTGATCGATATTGTTTACGTGAAATAAATTCTTATATAGTATAAATCTATTTTTATTTTCATATGCAAATGAGGATTTATTTAATCGGGATGGGTATAAAAGACATTAAGGGAGTTTCATTCTTAACCTCAGTAAGTAATATGTCAAAGACAGAAATAAAGTAGTCTTTTTTATGTTGTTTCTGTAGTTTTTATATTTATTTATTTTATTTATTGAATTTCCCCTCTGCGTTTATATTCATTCTTAAAAGAATTATCGCACTAAACTCTAAAAATAGTCCTTACCGAATATATATGTTGAAAAGCGTATTAAAATAAAAACTATATTGTTCCCATTTATCCTTTTGCCGACTATTGTCGTCGACATACACAATATAATCCCTAAATTTTATGATTTTATGAGTACATTTCTATCGTTTTCTTCAATTGTATTTTTTTAATACACTTTTGTACAATTATAAAATATGCTTTATAGTTTCATTTTGTCAGTCTGTCCGTCTGTCTGTAATCGTTTATTGATTTAATAAATTTAAATTAAAAGCTAAAAAAGTTGATTTCACTGCCCGAATCCTTAGTAACTTAACAATCTTTCCATTTTCGTAATAATAAAAATATTTAAAACTAAAAGTATATTTGAAAGAAGTAAAAAGTGCCTGAATAAAAGTTTGACTCTTCAATTTTTATTACAACAACAGAAAACTTCAGTCTTTGCTTTAAGCCGATATAGATTTATACAAAATAACAAAAAAAAAAACATTTTATTAAAGAAGAACCCAGAAACTAAAATAAAAATTGTTATAAAACTACACAAAAACGATGGACTTAAAATTTGTATGCCTTTGGACTTTAGACACTATATAAACTTAAAGTGACTATTAACTAAAAGAGTTGTCGGCTTTATTTTCATCTTGTTTGGCGGAATATATTTTTTTTTTTTTGGATTTAATTTTGTTGGATTAGAATGGCTTTCAGTTTTTTTTATTTTGTTTTTATGACAGTGGAAATTGTGATAAATCCTTTCTATAAAACTTTTTGTTATTAAAGTTTATTTTGTTGTTTTGGAAAGTTTGTAGGTTAAGGCTTGTTTACACATCATACGAAAAAAAGTGATAAATTTTTTTTGTGCCATTCCAAAGTTTGTAATTGGTTCAGAAAATTTTAGATGCTGTTTATTTAGAATATAATTAATTATCAAATACCAAATTTTAAAGGATTATTTTCGGGTAATCAGTATAATACAAAAATAATTATTGCTTTATATAAACTAACTTCATTAATGCAGTCATATGCCGAGCAACGGACAGTAATCTGGATACAGTATAGTAACTAAGACCCTGGACAGTATTCCGGATACTGTATTATAATATATGAACACCGGACAGTAGACCAGTAATTCGGATGCCTTTAATTCCGACCAAATTTTACAATTACAAAACATTTTGTAGTGCTTCCAGACTTCACTAAAATAAATTTTAAATAAATTCATTTTCAAATTTTCATTAATTATCCAAAGTGTCATTTTAAATTAGTTCTCTAAATACCAAAAAAACTAAAATATAAATTTTTGGTTATCCACAAAGTCAAGGACAACAACAAAAAAAAACCAAATGTTATTTTTATATATTTTGTGGCTGAATAAAGGTCAATGCTCGATCCTAATTCCCAAATTCAACTCGAATTTTAAATAAATTCCGTTCTTGAAAATAATATTGAATAATATGTTAAACTCAAAAGGATTTCAAAATGTTTAATAAGTTATTTTTAGAAATATTTCGTTATTCTTTCTTTTTCTATACGCAAAAACACAAATAATAGAGAAAATAAATTTATAACATCGAAAATTTTCTTTAAAAATCATTGTAGAAGAAATCGAGACTTTTCGGTTTTGCTTTTTGTATTTTCAATATCATTTTTATGTTTTTTTCGGCTAACCATAAGATTACAAATTATATTTTTATGATTTATTGTTTAGGATCCTTTGAAATGTCATAATTTTTGAAGATTTATTGTCGAAACAGAAAGGAAAAGAATGATTTCGTCAATTTAGCAAACCTAAAATTTGTTGTATGTATAATTAAAAAAACACATAAAATTAGATTTTTTCTTTTAGTGAACATCTAAACACTTAATATTAAGTAACTAAATACTTCTTTTTTCAGAAAATTATATAAAGTGGCCCCGCATTTGATTTGTTTACATAATTTTGTTGTAAGTGAGAATAAGCAAATCTTCAAACTATTAAAAGTAACTTAAAACCTCTTCAAATCCACTGTACAAAAGACACTCGTGTTTTGAATTGACACATTATAGAAATCAATACGTAAATCATTATAAGCATTCTATTCATAGGGTTTTGAATCCTTGTATCGTATCTTTCAATTGTTGCTGGGCTGCACTTTATCCTTTGTATTTTTCTTTATTCCATTCTCTGGCTTGAAAAATCATTTCAAGTGCATCACAAAAAAAGGAAAAAAAAAATTTAAAAAAATGTTTCCCCCTTGTTTTATCACTTCTTATACCACACAGAATTTTTCTTGTAATTTTGTAGATTTTATTTATTTTTGTTATCCTGCGCCTGCAAATAAAATAACACTGCATCAGCCAAGCAGCCAAACAGTTTAAATTTGTTTTAATGTTAAGTATTATTTTCATCTAAAAACATCACTTTTTTTATTATCACGTAATATAAATCCAACATAAATATTATTTCTTTTTTTTTTTTTTTTTGGTTTTACCGCAAACACAAATTTTCCTGAGATCCTGAAGGACTTTTTACAAATAGAAAAAATTAAAATTTTGTTAAAAATGTATTACGTGAAGATGAAAAAGGGGAATATTTTTAATATTTATGTAGCTTTAAATGGTTGACTGCATTTTTAAGAGTTATGAGACAGTATTGGTTTCAGGACATTTGTTTTATTGTACAGATGGCTTTATTATTTAATGATTTGTGCTGGATTTCGGTAAATGGATATTTGGTTATTAGGAATCTGCATGTTTTTAGGTTGTGCCGCAGTGGAAAACTCGTGTTTTCACAAATGAAATTACGTTTTTCAATTGTTTACCTAGTGAAAAAAAATCTAATATTTTTAACTTTCTACACCCGAAATATGCGAGAGTTCAAAATAAAAGGAGGCAGTCGCGCCCCCTATCGACCAAACTTAATTACAAACTCTTTAATTGATAGGAATCTCTATTGTCTTTCATGGAAAATGTCACTGAGTATCGGATATCTACTATCATTTTCGTCCAAAACCAATTTCATAATTAAAACGTAATTAGGTATCCAAAGTGTCGTCATTTTCGAATACTTAATGCCCGTATACAGCCTAAATAAAGGTCAATCATCTGATAAATATCCTGATTAATATTTTTTATTGCCTACAAAGATCATTATCTTTTTAAAAGATTGTTAATTACACCTTTTTAGCTTCAGAATATTCGACAGTGTTAAATTTTAAAATCAAATAGAATAAAAAAATTTTACCAAAGTGTCTTCTATATTTTCAAAACTACATTTTTTTCTACAATTCCTCAATTCTTATAATGCCATCTCTGCTTGTGCAAATATTACACATTGTGTCGTCCTTGATGTCACAAAAATACAACAATTCCATTTTTGTATACATATATTTTTACCCTAGGCCCATAAAAATATTATGATTGCTGGTTTATAATAATCTTAAGTGTGCAATTCTTCTATCCCGGATGCTTTTTTCTTCCCATTTTTGGTTTCAAAATTTATTATATTTCTGTACAGGACCATTTAGATTATGTATATATAAAAAAAATATTATTATTTTTTAAATCATATTACAAGTCACCACTAGACCAACCGATGATAAATATAATCATAATTTTTATTTTTCCTTACCATATGTTCAGATTTATTATTACATATACATAATTATTATGATTATTATGATTCAATACCAACATAAATAATTAAATATTTTTATTTTTATGTAAACAATTTTTCAGAAGGATATCAATTTGAATAGAACTTATGTTTTATTGAAATGAATTTAGCAAGTCTCTCTTTAACATAAATAAGGATTTCTATTATGCTATATCCAAAAAATTTTTAATGAGATTGACATTTTTCATAAAAATTCTAAGTAATTTCCTGGTTTTTTTCAAAGTTTGTTTGCTATTAAAAAATTAAATTTCAATATTGTTGATTAAATCTACATTTACCCTAGATAAATATATAAAAATTTCAAAAGAACCAGTAAGAATCGCCCTCCCACAGTGTAGCTTGAGCCTTTTTTTTATTACGTTTCTTTTTTGTATATCGCTAAATGAAAGGAAGCCATCAGTAAAATCTAAATATGATTTATGACTTATAAATATACATATCCAAATCTTAGCATAAAATTCTCAAAGGTAAAAAAACTAAATTCATTTTATTTAGTTACGGATCCATCCGGAGGCAATAACAAACATCTGAGCGAGGTTAGTAAATATAATATTTATTATATATTTAGTTGCGCTTCATATAAATGAAATCTACATAAATTATAAGCAGCAGCAATAAAAACCAGAACCCATCAACATTGCAATATATTTGTTCTAAGTCAAATAATGCACACGTGCAATTTACATACAATTTTTGATATTATTTCTTTTTGATCTATGGACTCCCTGACTTCAAATGAACTTTTATGTTTTTCATTTATATTATTTATTCTATATTCCCCACAAATCCAGAAAATGTGAAACGGCTTTTGGGATCTTTATGGGTATATGAAAACAAATAATATCGTATTGCATCCCGCAGTGAATTTTGATTTGATCTATGTTCGTACGTTAAGTTATTTCGAAACATAATTTATATAATACTAAATAGATATTTTTTATGTGTGAATGTTGGAATAATATATAATAAACAAGATCGCGCGCTGCTTAAATAAAATCAAATAAAAATTTGTTTTACGGCCATCGAATTAGTTTTTACAAAAAATAATGTGTACAAAAAAAAAGACCCTAAAGGATACTAAAAATAGGAAAACAATTCGTTTGTATCAAAATATAAATACACAAATCATGGCGCCAAATTGGTAGTTTTGTAAGACGTAACAATATTTTTTTTTTTTTTGGTTTTGGTTTTTATAGATGAAGCGTAAATACCGCGAACATTTACTAAAAACATCTAATATTTCATCTTGTTGAGGATATAAAAAAAAAAGATTTATTTTATTTCTAAAATATTAGAATATTTAGACATAGTTTTGTGAATATTAGTGAATGTTCTGTACATTTGGACTTTTGAGACTTCGTGAATGCATAATAAATATTCACAGAAGAATTAAGTTAACTCAGTTAGTTTAAGTATGCTATAAATATAATGAGATAATGCATGATTTACATTTAATTACCTGGAACTAGGGAAAGAGTATTGAACAAATGTATTTGACATATTCATCAGGTCTAAATCCGTCGTGAACTGTTGATTTTAAGACAACAAAATTTTCAAGCTTAAATCTTGTCTTTTTTACAAATTTCTGATTATTTCCATTTTTCTTTCGTACACCTTTGGAAGTTTTGTAACATAGTGAATATTCAAGTTCTGCTTGCGATGTTGTTAGGTCAGTTTAATTTACAAATGATTCTCAGAAATTTTTCATGTATCTCTATATAACATTTTAACAGGCTAGAGTCAGGTCCATCTAAATAGTTCTATTATTAAGAGTTTCTCAATACTGGGGGTCTTTTAAGTTCATTATATTAATGTCTGTTTAGCAATCAGAGCCGACATTCAATTTTACATTATCTATGTATCGATATTTGGAATAGGTTTTTGTCGATAATTAGAATTGGCTTTGTAATCAATAATTTTTATTCTTGCGAGTATATTCTTAGATTACCTTTAATATTAAATTCAATTTCCTACCGAACTTTTTATTTAGTCCAGTGTTGATTGAAAATAATCAACTTTGCATTGTTTTTTTAAATTAGCCTAATTTTGCTATTACAATTTTTTTTTGGCAAATTATTAAAAATTTACTAGCAAATTTTCATTAATTTAGACCTAGAGTCATTCAATTTGTTATATTCCAGGTTTCATTTTTAACAAATATTCTATATTACTCTACCTCATAACAGAATTAGTATCGCTCTACATCTAAAATTGATTTTATTCTGATATTCGTCTGATTAAAACAATGAATAATTTTACGCATCTCTGAAATCATGAACATTCTTTCAAATTCTATTTTTATTATTATAATTATTTGTTTTCTATATTGTTTTATGCTATCATTTTACTTAAAGTTGAATGCTCTTCGTTGCAGATTCTTTGATTTCTTTGCAAATATTTCTTATATAGATTTAAAATGTGTAAAATAAATAAAAAACCAATAAAAAGTACATTAATAGAACGCTGATAGACGTCAGACTAATATAGTAAAAGTCGAGAATTTGATTGTTAATTCATATATGATGATATCCTTGCATATTACATAAAATTGAAATCCATAAAATTGTTAGATATAAAAAAAAACGAACCATAGAACTTTTTAGAATTAGAAAATTTTATGGATAGTTTTACAGAGTCTACAACTTTCACATGGTAAATTAATTTAATTTATTTGCAGAATGGAAATTGGTCTTTTTAACAAACAAACAAACAAGAATTTATAAATAAAAAAATAATGTATAATTTTACCCATAATTAGAAAATTAGCAATGTGTATCTTTTCCAGATAGTTAAGCATTAATGTTTTCATTTATCTATTTTCCATGACATTAACATAGCAAATTATGCACAGATTTAAAATTTCCTTTAAATAAATACAGATTTTTTTTTGTGATGATGAAAATAAATGAAAATAATTTCTATATTTAAATTCGATAAAAAGAAAATTCAACAGAAATTCAATTCTATTTGCATATCGAATTTTAACATTCTAACTACATAAAAATAGCATTTAATCGATTGAAATATACCATAATTTCCAATGTTTTATACACTACTGCAATGTGATAACCAAAAATTGTTAGTTTTATTTGTTTGTTAACCAAACGGTGCTAAGGCAATAGCTAAAATCGTACTATGCGCAATATTAGTAACAGCCTTTAATAGAAATTCTATTTTTAGATACATTTTTAGGCCATTGAGTTGAAAAATGCTTTATAGAAGTAATAAATGAAATAAACCAAATGTTTTTTTTTTTTAAAAAGGATTTATTGGTTTCTTATCAAAATAATTATTTTAAAGGAAACAAAAATGTTTTGCATATGATTGTTTGGCATTGATTATATTGGTTCGTTTTGAAGAAAACTACAATTTCTTTAGCTTGAAAGAAAGGAAAAGATTTTGAAATTCCATATTTAAATTAATATATTTTATAAATATTTTCATTATTTTATCAGTTTCTTCTATATTGAATAATTTTCAATTTCTCAATTTCTATATTTTGTTAGTCAAAAATTTCATCGACCATTGATCGAATTTAATTTTTTGACTTTGTATTTTTTGGGAGTGCTATTTATTAACCAAAACAAAAACTGGTTAAAACATCAAGTTACGCAATTAACATCATGTAGGAAAACTGGCTCTATGGTAATCTATGTTAAATAAAAAAACAAATTAAATAGCTCTACAGAGCTGAGAACCCTACTTGCATACGACATACCATGTCCGTATAGGTTCTGTCAACACGAAGGCGAACCGATGGGCTGTGAAGCTATGTCTAGATGACTTCCGAAAGACAGCTGGTACTAAAACAGCAACAGTACTGGCTTGATTAACAACGAATAATCATAATAATTCAAACGGTTGCAGTGATTAGAACTGTCTGTGGTCCACACTTATTCTAAACCTAACCGAAGACCTCTTGAATATGTCACACACGGCTACACAAAAATTTTCCTTGTGGTAAATGTCAGTTAACAACAATATTAATAAATTATCGAACTAATAATTTTACAATACAGAAACAAATTCAATTAAATTTATATTTGCGACATTTAAATAGAAAATTTTGGAATATTTGATTGTCAGGGTTTACTTTACATACTCAAAATATTTAAATTCAAGATTTATTACACTACTATAAATAATGGTAAGCTGTTTTTCTTATTGAATTCAAGATCGTAATCCTTTCTTTATATAAGTATTTCAAAATTTCAAAATTACATTTTCCTTGAAATTTATATTTTTATATTTCTTAATCAAATATGTCGTAACAACGTTTTTTAGTGTGATCTTTTAAAGCCGCATTTTGAAAATTGTTGATACATTCATTCACCACGTAATATTTATTTATTTGTTTAAATTTTTTAAAATATAATTCGTTACACGTGCTAAATTTAAAATTCATTTTATTAAAATTTATGGTATTATGTTAAAAGTTTTGTAATCGAATTTCGTTTACACTTTTAAATATATAAATTATTATAATAATATTTAAAAAACTTTTATTTGAATTATAGTTAAAAAAAAGATTGTAATTTTAAATTGTCAAGATTTTATAAAAGTTTTGCAGATTTATTGTTGAATTTTTGATGTTTTGTATATTAGGTGTGGTTGAGGCCTTGATTAGTCTTATGTTTAAACAAGGCCCTCGAAATTTAATCTTCTCATATTTTCTTACAATTTTAATTTTAAAGTGGCACTACCAAATGGTGAGATGATAAATGAATTAAGGGCACAAAATATAAAATTTAAAGCAGCGATGGAAAAATAAAATAGACCGACCACTCAAGTTTTAGGAAATTTAACCCATTTTTATATTGAAAATATCATAATTATTACTTGTTGCTTAACCCTTTCGATCCGAATTCTCCAAATTACCCGTCATGAGACTTTGCTCAAAATATATTATAGTTTTATTTCGATCATATTAAAAATTATGCTATACGAACTGAATTGATTGAATTTTATCATAAGAAAAGATGAGCCTGAATCGTATATGACAAAACCAAAACAAAACCCCGGTTTTTGGCATAAGAAAACGGGGATCAAAACCAAAGAAATATTTTTTTTAAATTTAATTCCTGCATTAAATAATTTTTAAAAACACCTGTCCGAAAGTCTAATTTATAAGAAGTCAAAAGTGCACCATAAGTTTCAGGCTCACAATTGTTCGATCCGCCACGATGTAATTAATATGTCATGTTAATATGTCATATGTAATTATTATTTTGATGTTATTACTATAACAAAAATAATTTCCGAAAGTAATGTTTGTCAAAGGGTTAATTGATTTATGAAATATTAATTCGATTTTTTCCCAAATCGTATACTCTTCTTGATCATTTTACTTTACAGTTTACACGTTTGCAAAAATCTTCCGGAAATACTTTTGAGTTGTCTGACATATACAATTCGGTCGTCATGAAAAGCCCACCTGTTTCATGATAAAATAAAATTAATATAAATATTAAAAAAAGAAAATATTATTATAAAAATTAATAATTTTTGTTTTGAAGTTTTCCGATTCATAAACATCATTTACGCAATTTCCATTGCAAATTTCATATAGGCAACATTACAGGTTGTACATCTCATTGAATTATTAGAGCTTCCACCATAAATCCAATTATATTAAAAATAGCATGCGTGTCAAAAGTTCTTATTATTATTATTATTAATAAAGCATTAAAAATTATAATCATCTTAAAAAATAATTTCATACTTTTATAATAAATCCCATTCAATGCGAAGAGTTTCCTGTAAATATTTATACACTGTTTTGTGAAAATTGTGAATAATTGATTTCCTTAAACTTTACTCTGGAAATCCATTAATATTTGCAATTATTGTATTTTTTCTTTGGAACATAATTAATTAATTTATATAGAAAATTATTTTTTATACAAAATTCTTCATGGTATTTCAAAAATAATTATTTTTTTAGAGGTATAATCACCACAATTTGTCTCTATCGAAATCATGTATATATAAATAAATGAAATAGTTAAGTAAAGAAATTTATGCTGTAATTTAAATATGAAAATTGGGTAGCACTGTAACCGTTTGATCAAAACATTAAGCTTCCAGTAAAAAAAAAATATTTTACTTAAAAAATCTATCTTGTTATTTGAAATAATGAAGAATCTTCAAGGTTCAATAAAAAAATTAATTATTTATATTATATTTTAAGTAGCGATGAATATTTTGTTGAACCGGTTAAAATTCGTCAGGCATAATTGTTGATTTACTAATTATATTATCCAATATTTTAATAGAGTTACAAAACTCGTAAGTCATCAACTTTTATTAGCTGTCATTTATAAGGTTTAATTAAAATATCAGGAAATATTTTTTTACGTTTTGTAGAAAAAAAGATTATCAAGCCTACAATTTTGAATAATAATCTTGTCTTAATAAAGCATAATCTTTAATACTTGAATCATTAAAAAATGATTTGTTTTTAATAATCTCTTAATTAATTATCAATTTAAGATAAATGCCTAGTATATCAGGATTTAGATTAGTAAATGAAATTCAGTATCTAATTCTGTGATTGTCTGATAATCCTGATTAGAACAAGGATTTATATTCCTGGCTACCACACAAATTCGATAATCTCTAAGAGGTACTAAAAAACTCTTTTAAATATTGGAACAATACAGCATACGTAATGGCCCAAATTAATTGTTGAATCTAAATCCTTATTCATTAATTAATTCTACAATCAAAACTTTTCTGAAAAAACTAAATTATCCCACGTATAAATACAATTCATTCCACAATTCAAATCAATCATTATACGAAATCTCCTAATGGCAAAATAACTAAATTTAAAACTTTATTCAATAAATTGAAACCACAAATTTACACAATATTATTGAGTTATTAACAATATTACAATAATAAAAAATGTCAATCTAATATAAATTTATTAGTTTTAAAGAAAAAATAATTTATAATGCCACCACTAACATTATGCTGCCCATACATTGTACAATGTGCTTTTCAATGTTTTGTTCAATCATTTTGGATTTTTTTTTTGTTTTTTAGGATAGTGTCAAATGTCAAAAACGAATTATTTAATAAGAATTGGTAGAAAAATAATTATATAATTTAATTTTGATAACATAAACATATAAAAACATGTATTTTTTCACATAAAACGTCAAAATACGTCATCTTTGTTGTACAACTTACCTTACAAACATATTTCTTCAACCGATTTGTCAACTGTCAAAATGTTTGTCCACAAATGATACAACTATATAAACCATGTTGCCAACATATTGATAAATCATATTGACAACACGTTGTATAATATATGGGCAGCTTTAAAAATTTCAATGAACCACAACAAATTCCACTCAATACTGAACCACAAAATGAACTCATAATAATAAAAAAAAACTGAGCACTTTAAAAATTTTTGATAAAATAATAATTTTTTATTACTGAATTAATTTATTTATAAATATTTTTGGTATTTTATTTTTAATTTAATTTTATTTGTTATTCATTCATAAAAAAAAATTAATGAAATTATTGGAAATATAAATCGAAAGATTTTTATTTACAATATAGTTCGCTATACGCTATACCTTGAGTTCAATTTGGGAATTTTATTCAAGGTAAAAAACGTATATGACTGAGGTGAATTTTGTGCGGTAGTATATAGTAGCATCATAAATTAGCATGTTAAAATGTGGCGACAAAGTATACCACAAAAATATGACTGGAATATAATATATATAACGAAATAAATCACAATAATATTTCCAATTGCACCAAATTTTTCATATTTTAATGTTTTTATTTAAATTTACAAGAAATTTTCAAAATTTATATTCAACATGCAAAATATTTATTTTATTATTGATTAAGGAAATGATAAATGTCAAGGTAAACAGAGAATTTTGTAATACGTGCAAATTTATGTTACAATTTTCATATTAAATATGTTTTCCAGTAGAATTATATATAGTTAAAAAATTTTGATACGTGATAGTTTTATTGAATTTATTATAAATTGCAAAATTTATATTAAACTAGGATTTTCGTGCAAATTGCCTGTACACAAATCAATCAACAGTAATAGTTTCTATAATTTACTGTATTATATTGATTTTATTATTAAGCTTCTAAAGGATTACAAGTAAAAAGTTGACATATGCCTTTCTAAACGTAATTCCGCCTTTAAAAAGTAATAATAATTAACATAAATTAAAGTATTATTCTCATAATTGTTCATCATTATCATTTGCGCTACGAACCGGTATCAATGTAATCAAATAAGTTTTGTTCAAATGTACGTTAAACCTGATTCGTTTCAATCCTTGGACGATATGTCCAGTCCACTTTAGTCGTCCAATTTTAATAGATGGAACGTTCTTCAATGTTCGTCAATGTTAGAACGTTCCATCTTGAAAATGCTATATAAATATCGTTCTTATACCGCCTTCATTGTTGGTTGGTTCGGTAGGTTTTAAATCAGTGGGAACTACAAGAGTTTAATGAATATAATTACTTTAGTTGCCTTCAGCTAAATCACGTGTTTTTTCAAAGTTTTCTAGAAAGAAACAAGCTTTTTTGGTCGTTTAATTCCTTAATTTAAACTCCTCTGCATCGGATATGACTAAGTCATTGATGCTAAAAAAAAATTGACAATTCTATTTTTAGTTCAAATCTTACTCAATCTATTGAATATATTAATTGATTTGAAATCTTTAAATAGCCTAAATCAATCCAAACTGTCCACCAACATTTTATGTTTATTTATTTATTTTTTAGTTCTCTAATATCAAATTTAATTTCCTTTCATTATCATAAAATACAAATTTGGGTATTTCCTTTTTATGCAAAATTCTTTATGTAAATTTACTAAATTAATTTGTTTTCATACAAAAAATAACCAGTTTTTAACATTTTTTTATTAATTCTTCTTTTTTTAATATTTTATTGTTTTAATAAAAACTTGTTTTTTATAAAAACTATTTAGAAGTTAAAAACATATTTTTTTTTTATCTAATGTTAAAAGTATCTATTAAAAATGTAATTATCAAATGAGTAAATATGAAAAGAAATTAAAAATTATCTTAAAAATTAGAAAATATTTATTAAATTAATGACAAATTATTATCATACAAACAGCAAATTATTAAATTGCCCACACTTTTGAATACTGGTTAAAATTTAAACTATTAGGGTTGCCACTATATACATATAATTCAGTTTGATTAATTAATTATAGCATAAATTTTGAATTCTGAATTAATATAGAAAATATATTAAAATTGATAAAATACAATAATTATTTATGAAAATATTGAGATTTATTCTTAAGTTTGACGACGAAGTTCAATCAGAAATTATATTTTTAGGCAAACCAGTAATTGTACTGCGCCTCCATTAACATTGGTAGTTGTAATTGCCTAAGTATTTGGTACACGAAACTATAAAATGAAATACTGTAAAAGGTATAACAATATAATTTTAGGTTGCAACTATTTGAAGATATATGTATATTATTTAAATAGCCGTGTGACCGAGCATCCGAGCCTCTGACAGAGACAGACTGTCCAGAACCCCAGTAGTTCTTTAGCACCATTTTGCTACAAGAAATACCCGTGAACCCTCGTATAGATGAGTTTATTTTAAATCCATCTCGTGCCATTAAGAAAATGTACGGTTTCTTTAGGTTGTTTACTGGCTCGTTAATTTCGTCAAGTTCACTTCGTCGATGCAATATGGAATGGTTAATCCGTACTTAATGAAAAAATAGTTAGCTTAATGAAGGTTTTCTTCTCTTTATATATATTACATAATTTTTTGAAGACAAACTTCCAGTTTACGCTACTAATTTAAAATGTGTACCTTTAACTATTTATGTATTCAGATTTCAGAGTTTACACGTTAATTCTGATGGAAATCTAATTTCATTTTATTTTATCCTATTTTTCCTTTTAATCCATACCTTAACTATTTTAATAGATGTATGCAATATCATACAAGTTCATCACACTCTAATTTCTAATTTAGTTTATACATTTCAAATATTTGATACTTCATATATGTTTATTCCGATTTCTGTAATACTGATAAGGTTTTTCCCATTACAATAAATTCCACAAAACTTCTTAATACGCAAATATATCCAACAAAACAAGTGCATTCAAGTGCAAAATGTTTTCGAAAACCAGACAAAAAAAACCGATCACTTCTCTGCATTCATTTCCATTTATATATAGAGTAAAAAATCACAATATTTTTTTTTTTGCATTGAAGACATTATTTTGAAGCTATATAATCTTAAATTTTCGTCGCATCGTATCGTCAATATAAAATTTTCATGGTTGATGACTTTTAAAAGATAATAAATAAAAGGCGAGCATTAATTTAATGGTATAACGCGAATTAGAAATAATCAAAGAAAGACCATCAAAACAACAACAACAAAAAACACAGAGTTGGAAGCTAATTTAGTGTAGAAATTTTTGTGTTAGCAAGTATAGTCATTAAAATTGTAAATGCGCGCGCGATAATTTGCTAACAAGCTGCTGTTGTTAAAAAATTGTTAATAGAGTAAAGAAATCTTGATAAAAATTAAAAAAAATAAGAAGGAATTCTTTAGTGTTTTATTTTGGTACTATACACAGAAGATCAATTTTTGATTACAACGGACTAGGATCGTTCTATTAATGTAGAGTATATTCAGCATAAAAGTATATTGCAAAAAAAAGTCAACAACATTAGTAAATTTGATAGTTGAATAATGCTACAAGCTACAGGATATTTTTTTTATTAAAAAAATTTATATATTTTTATTTGTGGAATTTCAAAATTTATTGGTCTGATGGATTTACAAAAAGAGAATTTCGCAAAAGTAGCTTAATCAACCAGATTATTTATTATGTTTTTGTTGAGAAAAAAAAAATACAGCATAAAAAAAGCATTAAGATTTCATAAATTCTACATCATTAAGAAATTAAATCATTCGTAAAATTCCATATAAATATTTTTCAAAATTTAAAATTTAAAAAAATTCTAAATTAGAATTTTAATGATGTTCATTATTTCATCCAGTATATAATTTTTTATGGACTAGTCGAAACAAGTGTTTATAATTTTGATAGAAAAGTGAATTTGATATGAATATGGTCAGATAATTTACATCTTTTTGGACAGCACACTAGTTTTTTTAATCTCAATCGAATTGTCTTCAACAAATACGTATTACCTAGTCTAACTCGCCATAAGCTAATTACGGTGGTGTCACTGTAAACTCTAACCTAAGAAAACGGACATTTTGTAAAATTGTAGTTATTTCCTAATTCTATGAGAATATGTAAACACTTTCGTTCTACACCTTTTCCAATTGTAATTCAGAAATCTTCAGTTGTAATTCAGATTAGTCAATTGTAGTTCAGAAAGTATCAGTTGTAATTCAGATTAGTCAATTGTAATTCAGAACATTTCAACATTCGTCGAATTACAGCATTTTCCACAACAAAAATTTTATGTATGGAAAGTAGAAGATGTTAATTAACTTCATAGTTAGCGAATGTTGGGTAAAATCACTTGCAAAAATGGGTAATCAGTTGGTAAATTTTTAGAGATTGCGGCAGATAAAACAACTTACCAGATAACAACAGTATGTGTGTTGCGGTTAGGATGATATTTATTTCGTAATGAAAGATCCAATTGAAATGTTAAAATGTTCTGAATTACAATTGACTAATCTGAATTACAATTGATACTTTCTGAATTACAATTGACTAATCTGAATTACAATTGATACTTTCTGAATTCAAATTGATACTTTCTGAATTACAATTGGAAAAGGTGTAGACTTCCCCACCTCGGACAGGGTTCCGAAGATCCTTTTGAGTTATTTACAGAACTTAATAAAGAATATAAATATATTGTGTTTCTTATGTAGTAACGATTTTGGATAGTGATTTTAACTTGCGCGGTTATTTGACCATAGCGACATTTGGAACCAACCCATGGGAATCAAATTTTTTTATCAAAAGTTAATTATAGACTCTGGTCGGCTGTTAATTGTGGTATATTGCCATAATTATTAATAATTAATTTGAATTAATTTTCAAATTGTGAGCAATTAAATTATAATCATGATATCGGTGTGATCAAATTGATCGTGATGATACGGACGTGATATAATTGTAAACTGTATAAGTGTAATATAATATAAAATCAAAACAGGCAATAAAATATTTTAGATTGATAAAAAAAATTACTAAATTTTCCCACATTTTATTAAAATTTATATTCTATTTAATATTCTAAACATCGTTACGAGCTATCCAAACTTATCGACTATTCTAATTTAAATTGAGTATTAAAAATGGATCGTTCACATGAAAATCTTAAAATCAAAAATTTATTATTATTCTTATTAAGTTTCTTTAAATTATAATCTAAATATATAATCTAAAAAATTATTTGATATTTTCGAAACAACTGGCCGTTGTTGTGTTCGTCGCCTTCATTGTTCAATGTGTAATCACGATTTTCTTGTAGCACGTGACATGTACTCTAATTTTTCATCATACTACACACCCAAAAAACCAATAAGAACAAAACTGAAAAGTTCTGAAAATAAAAAATTTCAATTTTTGTCATGTATTATTGAGCCGGGTGCTGTTTTTTTTTATGATCCATTTTAAAATTGATTCAGAAATTTTATTCGAATTGTAATTCCAATCCAATTCTTAAGAGAATTGTAAAATTTTTGACGACAAACATTTTTTTTAAAACTATATTATAGAAATTCTCCCCAGTGTCGTTGTACCCATTAGTTTTGTTGTCATGATTCTATTAATCTTGATTTTATGTGGCTTTTCTACAATTCTGTGAAAAAAAAAACAATCATTGATTGTTTTTAAAATGGTTAAATATAAATATGTAAAAATGGAATTACTCAAAGTCATGGGAAAATTATGAAATTTGAATGTGGGAATTATGAAAATTCATAGAAAAAAATATAAATTTTTATTTTTGAATGAAAATGTTCTGTATATTTAGGAAAAATTAATTTTATTAAATTTAAAATTTTGTAACATTGTTTAAAATTCTAGTTTTATAGTTATTCCGAAAACGCCATCTATTGTGAAAATGTAATTAAGACCAATATAACCAATGGTTCATTTTGATCAAATTGATCTTATTTGGATCATTATTGACTTTTGTTAAATTCTTAACATTGCATTACATAATATTTTATTCAATATATTTACGAAATTATCTAAAATACCCAAAAAAAAGTTTCTGTCATCCACCACCAAAAGCGCAGACGTGCTTGTAAAAAATTTTTGTAAAATTTCATGATCAAATTTGATAAACGAAAATATATTCCAAAACAAAATCTAATAAAATATGATAATTAATTTATGAATAATTTTCCCACATATTAAACTTAAATTAAATTTGATTTATTATTTCATTTAAGTTAAATCAATTCATATTCAATTAATATAAATTAATATAAAGCATTAATATACTCGTAAATTTTGGTTATGCGGGTTCGGTTAAAGTATATATTCCACAGAACGCTTACAAAAATAAATTGTTCACATTTCAATCGTCACAATGAATTTTACAAAGATTTTAGTTTAAAGGGGCATCAAAAATAAATTAACTGAAGTTTTAAAGTATATAAAGTACAATAAAAAATAGTATAATGATGGAATCACTGTCAACATAAGCAACCGCAACGCACTACATCTACATCGCAATATTTACAGCCGCGTTAAAGGCAATCTCAAAGTTGTTAATAGCTTAATGACGTAAAACCGCTGATTTTAAATTATTAAAAAAAATATGAATAAAAATATTATTTGTCAATACTTAAGTTGTCAAATTTCATGGTAAACAAATAAAAATTTTAGGTTGTAAATGTTTGCGTTCAATTTTTAAAATTTTCCAACTTTCTGCATTGTGAATATTTGCGTTGAGTTAATCTACTCTCATATATTTTATTTGGGTTGAACTTTTCTTTGACAGTACGTAATAACGCGTTGCAGTTGCGTATGTTGAGAATAACTCGGTGATAAACATTTAACTTCTAATTTCCATTTTTGGTTATGTATATACAATTATCTGAATCAGTAATAAATTCAGAATTTTAATTATTTCGAATCTTAAAAGTTTCTTATCACATATTTATAATTTGAAAATCATATGGCTCGCAACATTTTTTTTCCATAATTATCTTAAATGATTCGGGATTCAGACGAAATTTTATCCATTGAATTTTCATTAATAAATTTATTTCTATATTATTAATTACTTAGTTCGCTGCTCGTTCGTAATGAATTAATTGAAATAAATTAACACACAAGACAAGATCAAAGTCAGATGAAAAATTGAGTTGTTAAAAAATAAATTAATTATTATAAAAATAAAATAAATAAAACTTAAAAATTTTTGAACATGTTGAATAAATTTTCAAAAATAATTTAATTAATTTATTTATATTTGTTACTTTTTCCTTGTTACACTACATAAAATAAGGAAATTATGTCTAAATTTATAAAACAAGTTTTAAAAAAAAATTGTGTGAAAAGATTTATTATGATTAAAATTTAAGATTATATTATTAATTTGATATAAAAGGAAATAATTATTATTAAAAAATTTATTTTCGGTATAAGGTGACATTTAATTGGGCAAAAATTTGACACTGATTGAGAGGAAATTGTATTCATTAAAAAATTAAAACAATGCAATATAAATTTTTAATAATTATGTAATTAAATTGATAGTAATTTTGATTGTAATACAGAAATTTTGTTTCTTGAAAGTCAACTTTCCATAATTTTCATTGAATATTTGGTTTGGTAAGATTTTCCAATTGTATTTACAACTAAACAAATTTTCTGCACTTTCTTTAAACCATATTGAAAATGTTATTTTATAAGTTAGGTTTGATTAAGTTTTATTGGCTGCAAAGCCTCACATAGACTACACTGTGACCCAGTTGTTATTAAGGATTGCAGCAAATTTAACATGCAAATTTAACCTAATTGCAGCAAATTTGAGTTGTTTTCTATAGTACTGAAATTCGAGACCCTTTGCAGAGCTGGGTAGTATTTCTAGAATGAAACCTCTGCTTGCAGTGATTTAAAAGGTTTCAGCTTTGTTAGCTCGCTGCAGTTTATTCATTGATTGCTTTCGATATATCCAAAACTATAAACATCAAGGTAATATTATTTTGTATTACCTTTCAAATAATTAGGATGCTATGATGCATTTCGTCTTCTTTTTGGTTTAAGTTTGATTATAATTGATTTTATGATTTAACAAAATTAATTTTAATTTAATTACTTATAACTAATTATATTTAATTTTTTTTTTTAATTTCAGGTAAGCATCAATTATTTGAATTCTAAATTCTCTACATTTAATAATAGAGCTAATTTTGGTAAGTTTTTTGTATAACTCTTTCAGAATTGTTTCCCTAATGAATTAGAGATAGTTTATGTATCGGTCAGAAACATTTTAAAGTATTTTGTGTTAAAAAATTTTCATTCCACAGAACTATCTATCTTGTACTGTTAGTAAAACATTTTAATTTACCAAAATCTGATATTTCAAAATAATAATTTTAATTTTAATACTTCCAATTTTTAATTAATCCCATTCAAATTTAAAGAAACTTTAATTACCGATCAACTTTTTAAGATCAAATTTAAATTCAAAAGTTGACCTGGGACATTTAAAAATAATTTTTAATCTAAACCTCACCTCTGTAATAACCTGGAAATATAGTACATTTTTTTAACATTTATTCCAGTAATATCAACGGCCACAGTAAAATGTTGAAATGTTCAGTTCAAAAGACAAAAATATTCTGTAATAAAATATTAACTAATAATTTCATTTAATTGTCTGATCCACCTACGCTAAATTTCCTTATTGATGAAGTTGTATATTTTGCATGTCTTACAAAATTTATTTTATATACAACCTCGGACACTTGCATTTTTTAAATAAACAAGTGCACAAGTGATTTGTATGGCTGCGTTGTAACACACAAATTGCAAACAATATTTATTAAAATGTTAAAAAAAAGCGGTACTGGTTTAAAACGATAGCTTTGCTTGCAAATCTTTAATGATAATCTTATGATTTCAAAATTGATTACGTCAAAATTAATGCGCGCAATTTTTTTTATTTAATTTAATAACATTTTTTTTTTTAGTATTTAATTGAACTTTTGTACTACAAAATTAATTTATGGTAAAAGTGTATCCAATAAATTAAAATGCATGAAAAAGTGATAATGTTAATTTAGAAAGAATTATGGTCAGGGATAAAAGTTCGTCATAGTTAAAGTAATTAATTTTGAATTAAATTATTCCGAAATATTGAATATACCCTAAATATGTCATTACAAATTAATCTCCGGATTACAAGATTATTTTGAGCCTTAATTTTATAAAAAACAACCTGTAACCTCAGAATTTTCAATGGCGCACTGCAAAAGAAATCTAATCTTGGCCTCCTCAAAGAGGTTTCTTGACATTTTATTGCAATTTGTTTCATCTAATTTTATATGTATACCGATTCCGAACCCAAAGTTTCTTTATAGTGAAGAAACATTTAATTGCAACAAGCTAATAGTTTTTAATAGTGAAACATTTGTTGTCAACATTTTTGACAGGTTTATTACTGTTATTAATTTTAAGCTGAGTCAACTTAGATCGACATCGATGCTTTAGTTTTAGTCTATAATTGAAACCAGAACTTAATACATAACAACTAAGCATACACTACCACTACGCCAATGCCACCCTAATCAGAATTGACCTTACCTTAAATTTTAAATTAATATATTTCATTTTTTTTTTTTGGAACCACCCAAGAAGCTTATAAAAATTAAGCTAATAAATTAAGTAGATTTTAAAGATTACAATTTATTTTATTTTTATTATAATTTCGTAGCATTGATAATTATGAGGGGGTGCCAAACTGTTGATTACTTTCAACTATTTTTTTTAGGTCACTTACTTTTAACTCGTCATATTTACAAATAAAATTTAATCTTTATCGCAAAAATAAATTGTTGATTTTTTGGGTTTGGACAAGGTTTTTCCAATAAAATCACGTAAGAAATAATAAAAATATATAAAAAAAATATAAAATTATAGTTTTCCATAAAAAATTACAAATTTTTGTATCGCAAATATTATTCGATGACACATTTTTTAATATCAATTTTCCTTAAATCACTGAAATTGTTATTTATAAATAATAATAATGTATTATTAAAATTTATATATTTAATCATTATCAATAAAAATAAATAATAAATAATCAATAAATATGAAATTCTTGACAAATTACTGATTAAAATTTTGTAACTATAATAATTGGATAGATTAAATTAAGAATCATAATCAATAATACTTTAAATATAATATATAAATTCAGTAATTCGTCATATGGGATTCCATATCAATATAACCAATTTCTGAGATCTAAATAATAATTTGTCACTCATATTAATACGATTAATAAAAGTGACAAATTATAGTGTCAATATTGTTATCAAGACTATATTAAATTTTGATTATATTTTAGAGCACAATATTTGATAGAATTCCTAATTCTTATCTACAAAACGTAGAATATTTTGAATTTTGAGTTATGGTAAAAATATTAATTTTGTATTGAAATACTTTGGATTGCCAAGAATTTTGAAAACATGCTGAAATTTTAATTTATCTGTACGTAAATTTGTAAATTTCGGTTATTACCAAAAATATTTATCAAAATAATTAAAATGACGCATAAATTTTCAGGATTATTTAAAGCATATTTGTTCTTATAAGAATCTATCAAATCTGGTGCCAGCACGGCTAATTAAATACTAAATTTCATCAAATAATTCGTTCTCCAATAATACGGTGATACAGACCGTTATGCGGTGGGTCAAACACATGATATCTGTCAAAATTATTTTTCGTATCACGGTACCTGTCCTCAATCACCGTCACTGCATTGCCAACATCATTTTCAAAAAAGGATGGCTAGATAATCCTTTCTAATGTCAAATACTTTATACTTTATCGGGTGCAATTGGTGCTGGTGAAGAAGTTCTACAAAATCGGTTATTTTGTTTATTCACATACTCAAGAAGATGGTAATACACTTCATTACTCATAATTTTCATTATGATCTTTTAGCAATATTTATCGACCATTTGAAAAAACTAAAATTCTACAATTTTTGATTGCTGCTCGTTAGTTAAATTTTGGGGTAACAAGGTACAATTAACAAAATCACGAAAAATAAAATAAAATTTATTAACTATATATATAATAAAGTTATTCAATTTTTAAACATGACTTTCGGCCCACCCTGCAAAATCAATGTTTAATTCTCGTTTACTTCACTCATTTACATTAATACAAATCATTAAACCTTCATATTCATTTCTTGGTCATTTACGCAATTAATATTAAATTTTATTAATTGAATATCTCATGCTAATTAAGCAGATCTTAGATAATATCCTACCGAAAATCCTGACATTAAGCTAGAATCACAATGTCACTGTTACCGAAGCATTGATAGTAGTATAAACTACACAGCTTTATACTTAAGCAATTACAATGCTCAACGGTGTACTAGAAAATTTTCTACTATCAGCTCTGAAACACAACTTTGATATCGTTTGTTGGCGATGACGTTGGAACTATGATTCCAACTTTATAAAAATTTAACTTACAAATTGTAAATAATTATAATTTATAATCATTTAATTCATGAATTTATAATTACGGTGTTAATATGTAATCGGTATATAAATTTAATTGAATAAAATAAAAGATTTTCGTAAAATTCATAAAGAATCATAAAATAATGACAATATTTTTATGATACAAACATTTTGTTGCATATAATCATAAAGTAAATTATAAAAAGAAGATTATTGCTGAAATATTTTAATATATTTTTCAGTATTTTATAATATAAATTTAAATTTAATTAAAGATAAAAGAGGTTAAAATTACTACAATCCTTGGAATGTGTCGTTAAAATATGATTATTCCAAATTACTTAATGGTTTTGTTTTGAACAAATGAGAAAATTTTGTAAAATAATTATTTTATTATTTGTGTATAGACTAAAATCTGGTAATAACAGATATGCAGACTAAGAGCTCACTTATAAATTTTACTTTGATACTCCATTTCAACAAACATAAAACTCTTATGACAAACTGTTTAGACCTTACTGAAATTGGAATTTGCATCGGAATTGATGTACATCGGATATACAAACGTAATGTGAACACAAACCGATAGCGCTAGCTTTGAAAAATGTTCAACATATTCGAAATTAAAAGCATTGCTCGCGACATCGCCAAGATAAAAAAGCTACCGCTGAGATTTAAGAAATGTTGAATATTAACCGCCAGCGCGAGAAAATTTTAATAAAGAAGTCAAAGTTAGCTAGTACAAAAGTCAAAATTGTTAGAACGTAGTCTAATTTTCTAATGGTGAGGCAAAATATTGTTAAATTTTAATTAAATTTTATTAGTAATGCGTTTATTAGTAATAAAGAAAACTTAATAAATTTATTTAATTTAAAATCTTTCGCCACCGCGGAATGTACAGCTAACGCTATCGGCGGTTTACTTTCACATTCCGTAAGAATTTGTAGGTTGTATAGATCGACAAGCCATCAATAAATTCCTATAGTGATGGAGTGAATGCACTGATGAGCATCTTCTTTAGCATCTCCAACCTCGAGAGCATAAAGATAAATTGTTTTATGCAATTTTAATTCTTAAAAAAAAAATTCTACCACAAACACTTCATAATTATTCCATTATCATAAACAAATTAATTTCTGCAAACTAAAATTTGCAGTTAAATTCTTATATATTTTAACTGTCGCTATTCTACTGGTTTAAAATGATCACGCTAATTCACATGATCACTGATGTGCCTGCTTCTTATATTAAATTTTAACATTGCATTTTATGAATCCATAAGCTCACAAATTATAAATAAATTAAAATTTACAACTTGAAACTTCTTTACTTATTAATGCCATCGTGTAACAAAATTAATAATTTCAATAAAATTCATTTTTATTGCCCAGTTTAAAAATAAAATAAAAATATTTTTATAACTTTTTATATTTCTTATTATAATTTGGTTGAAATAAGCGACGAAATCGATTTTTATTCACTGCTTAATTGATTATTATGGAATTTTTTACACAATTTAATTTTTATATTTGATTTTTCAATGTAACAAGCCAAACGAATTCGTAAATTTTGTTATATGTTTTTGACTTTGTGAACCATTCTCCCAGGTGTTTTATATATGCTTCAATTTATCTGTAAATATTTTCCCATTCCATTACTGGTAGTTTAAGTTTAAAATTGCGATTAGTTATTGTGACAAAAATTAAATAAATTATTATTAATTGAAATAATAAATTTATGCAAAACATTTTTCTGGAATTCTTAGTAAATTTATTAGGTGTCCTTTTTGGTTAAATAATCTAACAAATCTAGTTTAAATTGAATATACTTTTAATATGAAAAATTAAAGTTTAATAAATTTATGTTGCAATCACGTTCTGCCAGGTGGATAAATTTTTAATATACAATATGAGCATAAAATTTATGTAATTAATATTATCAGGTAAAATTTATATTTTGTTAAGGGGGTGACAAATTTATGTTTTACTGAAAAAACTTATTGATGTAGAAAAAATATTTATTAGTTTCGAAAAATGACAGTTTTCAGTGGAATTTTTTATAGTGAGATTAGAAGTTTTTAATTAAAATGTACAAGGTAAATTTGATGACTAAAATTTATAAATTTAATTATGACTACAAATTTAATGGATAGTGTAATAATTAATTGTAATTCTGAACCCTTTATGATCTTCATGGAAACCCCTTGAATGGTGCTAAGCTTTAGTGAACATTTTTATATTACAAAAGATAACATTAAAGTCAGAGTTGTATTAAAATTTTTATTATCATTTCAAATTGTAAAATACTCTACAGTTCCCGAATAATATTTAGATTCTGTATAAAATTCAGGATATCCTTCAAGGAACAGTAAACGATATTTCACCTGAAGTTTTATATACATAATATGTCTAATATTTATTGGTTCTATTCGTAACAAATTCGATACGACCCAGCATTTGATGTGTTAAATTTGTATAACTGTTGAGAATTTCAAATTAAAAGTTATATGCTCTAGAAATTTATTCTTATTATCTTTGGGTTATCGGAATTTTATGGATTTTTGGATAAACTATGTAATGTTTACTACCTAATGTCACATAACAATGAAGTCAAATTAGATATAAAAATTTATCGAAATACAAATGATAAATTTTAATAATCTGCAAGATCATTAAATCAGAGTAGTTCAAATAAGACAAAATTTATTTGTAAAAATTTATTATGATAAAAATAATATGCATAATTTTCGTAATTTCAGAGAAACATTCATATTTCTAGTACCAATTAAGTAAATATAATGAAAACCAATTTGAAATAATCTATTAATTGATGTCAAAAAAATGTTTTAAACGTTTCATGGAAATCGTGAAAAATATTGGTACCAACAATTTTTTTTGCAATAATTGAATATTAATATATTATATTAAATACTGTATTGCAAATGCAAAATTGTTTTTTATTTTTCTGCCTATGATTTTTCTAGATTCCGTGATTTGCTAATGCTTGCATTTTAGCAAAATCATGATCTAATTTAAAAAGTAATCCTTCTTAAATGTTAAAAACACGATTATAAACATTTACATCAGTGACACGATTCTAATGAGAGTTAATTTTCAATTTTTATTAAGACATTTCAATGTTAAATTTAAGTAGAACTTCAGCTAATTTATAACTGGGAATCCAATCATTGACACTATAAGTTTTCATATGGTATTCGTGTTGTGATAAAATTGATGGAAATTATTTTTCGGAATTAATATTGTAATACTCTTAAATTTATATTGAACTGTTAGAGTAATAACTCTCAAACAAACATAATTGAGACTTCCAATGTTAAATTGGTAAATTTGTTACCAGTTTTTTTTTTAGTTTTCGTCATAAATTTCAAAATAATAAATTATTATTTTTCATTGGTAAGTTCATTACTGTCAAGAATAACTTTTTTAATTTGATTCAAAATATTATCACAAAATTTGTTAATATATAATTTTTTTGAAAATTAAACATAAAAATGTCATATTACCAAAATTTATTTTGATTTCAACTTTTATTTAGCACCAAATAAATTAATAAATTTATCCAGCATCAAATCACAAAAAACCAGAAGAAATACCTGATTTTTGAAGAAATTATTAAGCAATAATGTAATTTTTGTCTGTGTCCATGTTTTTATGTTGATTTTTTTTTAAGTAGCACTTTCAATATTGCGATAATTTAATCATAAAATTAATCGTTAAATAAATGCAATTTTAATGTTATAAATCAAAAATAAATTGTCATTTTCATTTTCGTGACAAGTGGTATTTTTTTTATGTTTTTTTATGTTTTACTTCCAAAAATTTATCAAAGCATATAAAACAAAACATTCTGTATAAGATAAATTCAACAATAACTAAAATTTAAAACGTTCAATTTTAAATTTTCAGGTTCTCCTCATCGTTTTTTTTTTGCCATTATTGTAGTTATGTCATTTAATAAATGGTGTAAAATATTTTTTTTAGTTAGCAAAGTATACAAGTCACAAGTGGCATCAATCAAAATAAAGATTTTGACGACCAGTAATTTAAATTATTATATTTTTAAACATTATTGTTAAAGTTAAACTATACGTTAAAAGTTATTATGAATAGTAATTTAAAATTTAATAATAGTTATTATGAGATTGTTTGTCTTGCTAATGGTTTTTTAGAGAATTCTGCATAATATGATAAAATTATCTGCAGGTTGACAGTATTATTACAGGTAGTAAAAACCACTTTTCATATAAATATTAAAATTTATTTTCAAAATTATTTATACCGAATTTTTAATAATTAATAAATTATGAAACTTTCATCAGTTCACAAGTCAAAATAATATAATTTTTGTAGAAATCAAAAGAGAAGAAAAAATAATGAAATTGACTAAGAGCTGACAGCAGTGTTAGCAAATATATAACTTTTAGGTAGACCTTTTGGGCCTTACTGAAAACGGGAATATAATGTATGTCAATATTGTATCGATCAGCACTATTACAACTAGAGCTTAGACATTTTGATAGTCTTAAGACATTTTAAACCTAACTAAAATGGAAATAGCAATCAATATTACAATTAGCATCGATCAATATTATAGATTACGCCTAGCCCCCAGATGACCAAAAGGTAACTCAGTATGCACTCTGCAATTTTATGCGAGTTCGCTCACAGGATTACCAGATCTTAAGCTTCGCCATTCCAGAAACATTTTAAAAGGGTCAGCATAAAAACTATTTAATTAAAACCATTTTCAGCTCTTCGTCTATAATAATCATCGTATTTTTTTTTGTATACTGATATTTAAAAACAATCTTTAATGTCGCACAGAAGCCACAATTAGCGAAATTGATGCAACTCAAATTTCAAAAAATAAATAAAAAGTGTCGTGGTATACCTGTAATTAAAAATATTAAGTTTATTTAAATATAACTTTGGAAATAAAAGAAAATTTCACTTTAATTAAAATTTTATGGTTTTATTACTTTGACATAATTTGTTATTACATAAATTTCCTCATTTCCTCATTTGTGGTTTTTTGTACGTTTGCTGCTGTATGTATGAATTACATTTTACTCTGTAAGGTTTGACAAAAATTACAAAATATAAAAGTAAAGTCTTTAAATAAAAGTCATTTTGGGTTAAATATTTTCATAATAAATTAAAAATCTATATTAAAATTTAAAAAAAAATTACTCTTGTTACGTTCTTTAGTCTATACAATTCAATCTTTTAATCTGTACCAGTTGACATAAACCGCAATATCGTTCAAGGCAGGGAATATAACTATAGGGTGGCGAAACATGAACCAAAAGAGGCTATTTTTGACTAAAATCTACGTTCACCGACATATTTTTCATGCAATGTATTGAATTAATATATCAAGCATTTGTCCCTTAATTCATTTAGCTTGAATTAAATTGAGTTATATGTGAAATTTGATTGAGTAAAGTAGAGTGAAAGAAAATGTATATGTGTATTGCTGTATTGCAGAAGATGAACCTTTTTCGATTTCAATTCCATTTTGTAGCATTTTTCGATGTCATATCTAAGTGAATTGGGATTTTCAACATTTACAAATATAAAAACAAAAAAAGGGAGAAATACTTACTGGATCTTGAAGAAGCACTGAGGATACCATAATATTTTATTATATTAGGCACCTGATATTAATTGTATCTGCAACAACTGGTCAACCTCTAAAAGCACATTTCATTATTAAGATTTTAAAAGCCACTGCTCTAGAATTGCTTGAAATAAATTGGTTGGCAGGTTAGTTTTAAAGGAATGAGAATTACGAGACCCCCACGAAAATAGGCCACATTAAAAACGAGTCCGTTATACCCTCCAGTCGAACGCTGCATCATTGTTACAGTGTGCCGATCCATACCACTTCTTCACTTCTTTAATTAACGATATCAGTTTTCTCACGTCTTCAAGGATTTTTAGAAAGAAACTAAATCTTTTATGTTCCAAATGTTCCATTATCTCCTCCTCATCTTCCATATACCCACGACATGTATTGGATGTCGTAAAAACTAATCACGTTGCATGCTTTCTAAAAATCGTATGTCCAATGATATATTCCGTATATAATCTTGCCATTGCCTTCATTTTTAAATGTATTAGCATTTACTGTGCTAATCTCTCACTTTTCTGCAGAAAAGTCTAGTTTAGATTGTACATATATATATTATTTTATTCCCAGTATTCCTAATTTCTGTACCAATTATACGTTATTTTCAAGAACTGTTCTTCCTACTGTTACTGAACTCTTAGATTTACTTCAATATAACTTATCCAACAAATAATTTTTTATTTCCGTCTGCAATATTAAAATAATTTCATTGAAAATAGCTTTGCTTGTGAATAAAAAACATTTTCATTTTCTATACATTTTATTTTATGCAAATAAAAAAAATTAATTTCCTACTTTTAAATACAAGGTAAATTTATAATTTTTCATTATCAAATAATTTATTTTTATTCCTTTTTCACTATTCAATTCATAATTTAAATGATGTACGATGAATTCTATAGTTGAATAGACGCACCAAACCAGAAATTTACAATCTTTCAGTAATAATGTTTTTTTTTCAACACCTTTTTCCCATTTCTAAAACCTATAACAGAAATCATAAAAAAATTCAATTTCATTTCTAATACAATTACGAGTTATATGTTCCTGTGATTGTGACGGACTAGCCAACCTTCGTTGGTCCGTAGTAAAATTTTCGAATTATGTTTATTTGATTCAATCGTAAATCCGTAAAATTGTTCTTGTTATTACTTCTTTTATCGGCTTGATAGAACATTTATTATGTGTAGTACATATAAAATGTTGCTGTAACTTGCGGCTGAAAAAATATTGATTGCAATTTCGCTCATAGGTTAGTTAGTTTTATAGTTGAACCATTTGGAGTTGTTATGATTCTAACAAAATTCTGGAATTTTGAGCAAAGTTTACTGCTTGAATATTGAACATAACTACGATTTATCTGGTCCCCCTAAGTTACCAGCTATTTTGATTGAATTTATAGTTATATATTTATGTAAAACTTTGTATCACATGCTCACAACTTGATATTATAATATGTTTTATTACCTGTGACAAGAGAAACGAACTGCTCGAATGCATTTTAGATTGAATTAATATGCAGACACATTAAAGTGGTAAGCTAATCTCATAATAAATCATAAATACCAAAAAGGGAAATAAAAACGAGAGTAAAGATAGGAAAACTAAAGGAAAATTTGTGTTTCTTTTAGAAAATATGCTCGAGACGTAAAGTGTCATTGGTTTGTTACCAAACAAAACATAAAAAAATTATTAGTCATTACAAGTTTCTTTCGGAGTTTTCAATTATCAATCAAATTGTTGAAAGGCTTAAAGTAAATTTAATTAACTCTTTTCATAATTTAGATGTACAACCGGGTAACATAATTTAAAATATATTTATTGTACAATGGATTTTAACACTTTTTATAGTGTACGGCGACGTTTAACTTGAAAGTGAAATTTTTTAAAACTTAGACTGATACCAGAGCAACAAAAAATTGACAATGTAAAATAAAATGCAAATTATTTTTTATAATAATAATAAAGTAATAGTAAATATTTGTACTAGAATTTGATTAATTTACATGTAATTAATATACAATTTTTAGATTAATGACTTTATTAACTTGTGGGTTTTTGAAAATAGTGCAGAAAAATTGTGTGAATTTTTGCACAAATTAATAAAAAGAAATTTTTTATTATTTATTAATAGAGCATGAGTGAATTTGTGGGAATTGAAAGTAGATGTTGTGTAAGGTCTTCAATTCAGTAGATTTGAGGTTGTTTGGCAGTTGCTATAGTGGTTTCATTTAGATGAAATACACAATATCAAAACCAATTCACTGGCAGGTCATATAAATACTTAACAAAAGTATACGTAGTCACCAGTAATCCTGAATTATATATGAATTATTGAGCGTTAAGATGATCATGATTAATTATCCAGGAATAGTGTTAGGTTAAAGGATATCATTATAAACATTTCTGGAATAAAAGTAAAAATTTTAAATATCTGTAATTACTTTTTCAGCACGTTTTCGAGAGTGGACAATACTCTCTTCTATCCATTTCAATGATATTTCACACACGGATTTCTGATTTATATTTTTTCCTGGAGAAATTTTAGTTATAGCTAAAGCTAAGTTCAGTGGATACATATCAATAGATTTTGTATATACCTGAATAATTTTAAACGACAAAATCTACTCCAACTCACTGGGTACTGCAATCCATTAAAGTATATCCTTTGAGTACAAGCTTATTTTGACCGAGCATTCATTATATAGTTTTGGGATTAGTGACATACCATATTAGAGTTTTGGGATAAACCATATTAGAGGCACTGCAGTTGGTTGATTTTGATTCATTCGCTTTGCGACTGAACCTTAAAATTGGTTTCCAACGATGACTTCCTCCGTAAATTTATATATACGTAATAAATATTTAACTATTATTTTAGCTCTTCTTCCCAACTCTTCTGCCCAAAATAAAGTTAACTAATATAAATCAAATTTAATTAGGTCTACTATATTTTAATATAATATACGAAATAAAAATATCATGAATCAGTCGACCCCAAATTCACTTAATAGGACAAAGTGGGCGATAAGTTCCGTTTACATTATAACAAAAATATATTTTTTTTAAATTTATTTCAATTTCTTCAAAAGTTTATAAACTCCACCAGCGATAATAAATTAATATTAATATATTTTCTAAAAATTTTAAATAAATTACAACCGTTTTGTTTTACACGTTTCCAAACTTCTTGTTAATAATTTCGTATTTTTCATAATAGTTTTGAAATGTTCCTCTTTAAATTTATTGTTTTAAGCTCGCGCTACAATGTATCGATCAGTTCAGTTTCGAATCGATTCGTACAGTAACCAATCAACTAGTTACGTAAACTGAACATAGGTATTGCAATCGATTAAATATTTTATTTACTGTCATCTATATTATATTTTTTCACAAACATATCCTTAATTTCATCTTTGGACCAATGGTCATTTAATTTGTAAATCTAAAATTTCATTTCTCTTCACATTTGCTTCAATTTGAATTCGTAAAAGTTCAATCATTCTTAACTGTTTCGATTTCAACCATATACTATACAAACATCAAATTAAAAATTTACTGAACGAATCGCTTTTGAACTGATCGATACATTGTAATCCAAGCTTTAACTTTAAACATCAATAATCGCGGAAATATTATTTATACAAAATTTAATTAAAATAAGTTTTAATTGTTTTCAAAATTTCACAGTCCTCTACAAGTGTCGTTTTCGATGAGACATAAATATTATATATACAAAATATTCTTGGTAATTTTAGTATATTAGCTTTTTAAAATTAGAAAACAGATGGCAGTTATTTGACGTATATCAATAGTGCATAACGTGAAAAACGCGCCAACTAAATTAAATTATCACCGGATGGCAGTCAATATTTGTAATATAATTAATTTTATGATTAAATTTCCAAAGAAAAAAGGGTAGAATAATAAAAACTTTAAATATATATATTTTTTTTAAATAGAGCAACATTAAGTGCCACATTGTTTTCTTAATCAATTCTTCAAATACAGACCAATTTTTAACGAAATATTTACATATATTTTAATGGATTTTTAAATTCTTAAAAATTTGTATTTGCTAATATATGAATTAATTTTAAGTTTTATTAGCAAAATTTGATAAGTTAATATAGAGAAAAGCAAACCAAATATTATCAACAATTCAAATTTAAATCAGCAAATATTTATCAATGAACTCAATATTATACAAATATCTTTCAAAATTTAGTATTCATTATAACCTAAATGTAGTCTAAAGTTCAACGAAACGGAACCATCTAATGAAGCAAATCAGAGAGTATAGTAAAATAACTTAATTACGTCTACTGGAATAAATTGAGCTTTTTAAAAGAATTTTGAAGTAAAAAATAGAACTAAATAAGTACTCACACTTTCTAACTTGATCTTCCTGATGTTATTGGTCTTTTCATAGGCCACTATGGCGTACTGCCATATAATTTTAACAAAATTTAAATTTAGATAGTGCTGACTGTTCATTTTGTTTGAATTTGGAAGAAAATGCGTAGCATATTCTTTGTAAATGGCTGAGATACTTGAGTAATGGAATTCAATCCATCAAAAGAATAAAAGTTACAGCCGCCACGAAGATTATAGGACTTTATTGGAAGCTGTTACAGCATACTGAACATTGACCGATTCTTATCTGAACCAGTATACAGTTTATGTTTATAACATAATAAATTTTTAAGCTAGCCGTACTTAGGGGCAGTAATGCCATGATAATCTAATTCTAATCTAATTTATTAACTGTGTATAACAATCGAATAAAAATTACTATCAGTTATTGTTATGATGCTTCCTTTTGCTTTATGTATATTTAGAATCTCGGAAATATGAAGAAAAATTGTTTAAAAAATTTTTTTACAACTATCTTTCCATCACACTATTTCATAATTATTTCATACAAAAAAAAGCAGTATTAACTCAAATATCAGGAACTGAAAACTTTTAACACATTGTACGATCTATTTAACAATTTCATAATACAATTATTTTTCAATTATCTTTAACCTCTCTATTTTATATTACAAAATTTGAAACTGAACAATATAGTGTTCAAGTCCATTGACTTTTGACTTTTCTACACCTTTTTTGCACAGCTATAGCTTTAATAAAAAAAAGTCATGGATTAAAAAAAAATATTTCTTCTATTTAATCATGAATTTAAAATGTTCACCATGAAAACTTTGAATTATACTATAGAAAGAATATTCAGGTAATTATGTTAAAGCCTTTTCGATCTTTGAGATAAATTCTATGCGGGAGTTTAAAAATGTTAATGCTAGCAAATAAATTTCAATATGAAATAGAATCTAAATTGTAAAGAAAGAAAATTGTATTTTCATTTTGGCTATCTAATATTTGCAAAAGTATGAAGAAATGTAATTTTGGAATTTTATTAGATATCTTGTAGGGTAATGATTACGATAATTTCGTTTGTGTTTTCAGATTTTAGGAGATTGACCTTTTCTAGTCAAAACTGTTTTTTTTTTTTAAATATAGCTTCTACAAATTGAACTACAAAATTTCCTTTTTAAGTTATTTAATGGGATTTTACTGCTATTTCAGAATACATAATTTTAACATAATTTCTTATTGATTAATTCTATATCTGAACAAGATTGTTTAAATTTGTAAAATTTATGTTTATTTCTGATTTAAATTAACATTTTTTTGAAAATTAATAATTTATTCAATATTTTAATTTATCAATTCTAAGTAGCGAATATTATTTAATAATTTACTCGATATTAATCAACCGAACCGAAGCTTTAATTTATATCGAGAAGTGTTCCAATTTATACCACAAGAAATGTAAAAGATTAACTTTCTATACAAAATGTTCTTAAATTTGTTGATTAATCAATGTCATAAATACGTTTAAGAATTATTATCGAATATACATAATTTACTTTAATTAAAATTTTGCATTTTTATCGCAATATTTCGACAATATTTAATAGAATTAGGTAGAATTGGATACATATAACGATGAATTAATAATCATAGAATCAATCAAAGATACAATTTTAAATTTTACCACTTTGATTACTGTTCTTATTTATAATGCTACTTTTCTATCCGTGATGGGTAATATTATGTGCCGATGATGAACTGGAATATTGTTTCAGTCAAAAAGGGAAAATTGAATTTTGTGCACGTAAAAAATTGTCATATTTGACATAATTAACTGAAAAATATATTTTCAGAATAAAATTAATGTTTACAACAAAATGCAAATGAAATGATCAACTTTAAAAAAGCATCGAATAATAAGTGATATCGAAAATTCTAATCCACATGTGAATCTTTTATTACTATAATTACAAAATTGAACCAGAATAATATTGAACAATATATGTAAAATAAACTGTGTAAGCTTCAATTATAATTTAAATTTATTTAAATATATTATCGTGAAAAATCGCTATCCAATTTACATTAATATCAAATTATCATATATTGACTCTAACTACTTCTATGATTGATCTTTTAACAAACTCGCATATATAAAAAGTATCATCAAATAAAAGGTTAACTATAATTTGGTTTTTGGCACTTTTTCTACATTTTTTGCTGATACTATTCTCTTAAATATACTATCACTAGAAATGTAATTTCTGGCCATCAAATATTGGGTTAAATGTTTCGTTACCATAACAGCAAAATTCAAACTAGATCAGATTGTTTTTTACAAGACTGTGGTGTATCTACAGATGCAGTATATCTACAATTATTTAATGATCATGATCAATAATCAAAGAACCACTCTGACATTAATATTAAATTTTCATTTTGCAGTAGTATATAAATAATGTTTAAACAAAATTTTGAATATCTTCTGAATAGAATCATAATGAAAAAAAACTTACAAAATAAATAACAAATTTTGTTGTTATCATTCCGGAAAACATATGTCAATTTTACAAAGAAATATAAATTTTATCTTAAGAAAACGAAAAAGTATAAAGAAACTAAACATTTTGTTAATCATTTGATAAAAGTTTACGTTATATTTTTTGTCGTCTTACTTCAAAGTTTTTTAAAACAATTTTCCAACGAATCTTTAAATAATAATAAAAATACAGGGCTGGAAACCGAACCAGAAAATAACATTTAAAACCAGACCAAAGCCATTGTAAACCATTTAAACCTAGTTAGCCATCAGGAAACAATTTCTTGCTTAAATACCAAACCAAAAACCGTTTTGTGATATATGAATAGTTTCCATCTCTGAAAAATACAATATTTTTCTAACTAAAATTCGTTCATTGCACCCATTAACATAGCCAGAATGTAAATAATAATAAAGAAAATAGTTTTTTATTGTAAAATTTTTTTTATTTACCAAATGCAATGAAAACATTTAATGAAAAAAGAAAACAATTTTCTGAATTTTATTATTGTTAACATCATTTTTGTGTTGATGATAAGATGTCATAAATGACAATATGTTGCAAGTCACATCTTTGTCCATGAAACTCTAAATATTTACTTTATTTTTTTAATTTTATATAGACAAAAATAAATAAAACTTTAAATAGACTGTAAAACTAAAGAAAAAGAATACATGTAACCTAGGTGTACAGCAAAACTCGGAGTTTATTATTTAAACAGGGATTTGTTAACAAAAAAATCAGAAATCTTTACCAAATTTTAGATTTCTAAAATAACATCAAAAATATATATAAACGGTACACCAAAATTCATTTAAATCGAAAATTCCATCACAATACTCATCATAATTACTTTATAATTCATTATAAAATAAAAATATTGAAGAAATTATTATTTTCCGGCCTTATTTAACTAACAAACAATTTGCCCTCGTTTCTTTTCTTAACAAATAATGTCAACAATTTTGTAAATTCTAAAAAAAAATTATTTAAATTTATTTGAGAGTTTATTTAAATAATTAGTATAGAAAAATGTTATTGACGCAGTGAATTTGATGATGTACTTTGTAATCTAATATGTGGGACAAAAATAATAGACAGTTGAATTGATGAAAATGTTTAATATTTGACGATAATTAAACTTGTCCTTTAGGTGTTACATTATTTTAGATTTCATAAATTTTCATGTATATAATATAAGTTTAGTACTGCTCAAATTAGGGTTACATTGATGATTGATGAATTTTACAGAATATAATTAACGTTACCAATGTTCAAACAATAAATTTCCAAAGAATTTGATACCAATTAGTATTACAGAAATAATATGATCCGAATATTTATGGTTTTCCAATTCGAATTTGTTTTTTTACAAGTTAAATTGATATTTTTCTAAATCTAAATGAAATTGATCTTTTTTCAAGTACCTTCTTTATTGTCAAGTTCGTCTCTTTCCAAATCAAATTGGTTTAGTGTTTTATCAAGTCAAATTAAATCCTCATTTAAGAGTTCATGAGTTTAGAATTGTCTAGTAAGTAAATATTCTGATTACTCGCCGTCCAAAATTATTTTTTATTTTGACATCATTTTAATCTGTACTTTATGCTGCCCATACATTATACAACCTATTTTTCAACGTGTTGTAAATTCACGACACCCATTTCAGCTTGGTTTTTCCTTCAATTCTTTTTTGTATGTATATATCTCAAACTGAAAATAATTTGTTGGAATTAAATTAGAATTAATTTTAAATAAAAATATAAATCAAAATAAAACTTGAAGTATGTAATTGATTTAAATAATAAAATGAATTACGATTTTAGCTATGACAATAATTATTACAGAAATTTGTTGTGAAGATGAAGAAAAATTTAAGAAACGTCATTTTTGTAGTAAAACTTCCACATAACAATTAACCATTATCAACCAACATAAATTAAAATATTTTTATGCTGCAACCGATATGTCAACGTCAAAATGGTTGACAACATGTTGTAAACTTACCCACAAACGATACAACTTCACCAAGTAGTCAACACGTTGCCAAACAGTTTGTATAATGTATGAGCAGCATTAGTAATCTGTAATTCCTCTGCATATTCATTAGAAATGAAACAGTCTTTTAAATATTTAATTTCATTGATTAAAATCAGTAATAAATATTTATTTAAAAACTTAGGATTAGATTTTTATAATTGACCCAATTAAATATAAATTTTCAATGTCTAATAATGACATAAATAAAACTAAACTTTAATATAAATTTTAATACTTTTAATACATAAATTTACAATTTTAATTACGGATTAGTTTTGTTTACAAATTAGAAATTTTAAATTGAAAAGTTAAATCATAAAATTGAATTTAATTTGCCCCCCAAAATTTCATATTATTATAAAATTTTGAATTTACACTTAAATTATATGAAAATTTTGATTTTCTATAATAAAAAATAATAAAGTGTTCATTTCCTAATATAATCGTAATTACAACACGATTATTTAAATGTCTTTTATTTATGCTACAACATATTTTTATCTATGCTATCTTCTCCCATGCACATATTTATAAAATTGTTTTTTTTATATATGTATCAAAAATAATAGTGTAAACTTTTTTTCGGAAAACTTTCTACTGATTATGTTCTTCCTATATGATTTTTTAAATAGACAATTTCCTATATGAATAGGGTTGCCTTTAGGGTTGTAAAAACTAGCAGCATAACAACAAACAATAATGGCAAAGTTATGCTATTTTTTTGATAAACTATGAAACATTATATCACCAAATAATAATATGTAATATTTTTGAAATTTATAGTTTTTGTGGTATGGTAACAATTGTGGGGTTGTGGGAAATTATTATGGTTTCGGTTTAATTTTTTTGATTTTCATATTTTCCCTGTCATAATATCTATTTAATTCGCTACAGTAAAATTTATGGTTAGAAAATATTAATCTTTGAATGCAATTTTTTCAATTTCATATTTTTGTGGGGTTCTTTAAATATAATTTTATGAGTTAATAATTAGCATAGGTCTATAATTTTGTAATAACATGTTTTGCTATAAGGATAAAAATATTGATTTAATAATTCGTTATTAATATACAATTATTTTATGTTTTATATTAGGTAATATTTTATATAAACTTATAATAGCAGATTCAAAATTCTGTTTCAACATAACGCAGAAGATACCCAGCCAACTGTCAATTTTGAAGTATTTTAATCCCTTTGCATTTTGAAGGATGTTGTTTTGCATTGATGCAGCATTCTTAATTCAGAGTAAAAAGTTAAAGTTCTCAAACAAAATTAAGCGTAACATAGATTAGATTAAAGCAAATTCCGCTGATGTCTCAAATTACTGCGGCCACTGTAAGTCTATTGCTGTGATATACCTTTTAGTTAGAAACTTATCCCAAGACCAGTACTTTCAAAGAATTTTTGTATGGGACGACGACAGTTCCATAGAAACCAAAAAGGCATGTACAACGTGACAAAGTCAGGATTGGGTCAATACTTCACATTCGAATAAGCTATGTTCGTTTTCGCATATTCTACATATTATTTGGAACTAAGTCCAATTTTATATAGATGTTTCTTCAGGTTACAGTGTCCAGTAAGTAAATCGGTTGTTGTTCGTCTAAATCTGCTCATTTTACGATCTCGCGCATCCGTTGAGCTGAATAAAAAGATATGAACTGTATAAATAATAAAAGACGGCTTCAAAGACGACATGACATTTTTGATATTTGAAACTATCAAGAGAAATTATTCTTTCGGAATGGTTTTATTCAAATAAATTAGTTAATCATGATTAATTATTTAATCCAAAAATTCCTCCTTTCTTCATTAGCAACGCCTTCTGAATTCAGATACTTAAAAAAAGTCTTTCCTAAAAAGTAACCTAATTAATTATGTATATCACCAGCGACCATAAATAATTAATTATATACCACAACACTAAATATATTTACATTTTTTTGAATAATATTTCATAGATTTTCGCTATCAATTTTTATATCATAATAAAAAAAACTTAAATTTCCATTATTAATTGCAAATTTATACGAAATTTAAAATCAATATAAAAAAATATAAATTTCCATTAAATTTTGCAGTATATATAATAATAAATTAAAAAAACAAGAAAAATCGTGGTATTATAAAAAAAATAATGAAAATTAAATAATCATTTTTCAAGGCTATAAAATAAAAAAATGCAAGTTATAAAGAAAGATAAAAAAAATATTCCACCAACGGCGTCAATAGCAGCAGCACAAAAATCACCTGAAGACATCAAAACAGCAAAAAAAAAAAAAACCATTTATAAATTGAGTGACTATTAAAGCAAATTACAAACAATCATTGTTTTGTTGATGGCAAGTAATTGCAGCTCAATTGCTACCTGTAGTACTTATATTTGTTAAACATACATAAAAGAAGTATAGAAATTTACGAAGAAGCGTAGGTGAACATGTTAAATATAATAACCGCCGCCTATAAGTAAATTTTTCACATTCTAATTGTTAAAAAAAAGCGAACAATTTTTGAATGGTTGAAACTGAAATTGCTATCTAGTAAAGCATTTGTATTAAATTAAAGGTCATACGAAGCTTTAATTTTTGTCTTGGATATATTTTTGACAGGTCATCATCAATAATAGTTCAAATTTTGTAACAATTAATTGATAATCATTTCATGATCAGTTTGTTATGATCTATGAATAGATGAAAATTTTTGTACAACGCAGTTTAATCTACAACGCTTCCATTTTTAACGAAAATTGATTAATTTCCTTTGATTGAACAATAAAAAATTAACTTTTAAAGCTCTTTTACTTATGCAAGTTCAAAGTATACCAAATATTGCTAGCATATTATTACATTTCCAAATTTTCAATATTTTGTTCAAATAAAAACTTCTTGATCACTTCAATATTCTTTAACAATTTTTGAATGAATCAATCCCAAATTTGAAACGCGATTAAAAATGTATTTCTCATAGTCCATATAAAATGTCAGTTGAAAATATTTAAATGCGATCGGATGGAAACTACTACGATTCGCAGTGAAGTATTGAATTCATATAAAAAAAAATTCTTAGCCTAATAGGAATCAACAATTTCTATCACGAGAGATTAGAAATTTTAGTAAACGAACATGTATCCTAAATCATTGCGGCTGCGTGCCTATTGTGATATACCTTTAAGTAAGAACCATATCCCAAAATCAGTACTTTCAAAGAAATACAATAGGCTTTTGAGTGGGTACAACGACAGTTACATAGGATCCAAAAAACCATATGCAAGTTAAGGAAGGCTAGATAAAGTCTCACATTAGCATAAGCTATGTTCAGTCGATTCCTCTTCGTATTCGTAAATTCTACTAGTACAATTTTATGTAGAAGTTTCTTAAGGTTACAGTAAGTTACCCAATTATTATTCGTACTCTAAATCTACTTAAGTACCGCACTTGTCATTTTAATTAAACCTGAATTTACAGGTGAAAATATTGAAAACGACAATATTTAATTTTGATTAAAACGAATTTTTGTATTATATACGATTGCAATTTGACCGATCAACATTTAGTATAAATTATTCATGATTTATTTAGCTTATCCGTAAGATTGATTGCGATCAGTAATATTATAATAAACCTACACATTTTTTTTTCTTTTTATTTATGATTTAATTAATCTAAAATTTTGAAAAATGACAAGTGGGTCGTTAATTAGATTTTATTGCTATTTACCATATAACAAAACAAGAAATCGAAATCAGCACTCACGGCAGGTATGCTAAAATAACGGTGATTGTTACGCAGAATTTTATTTATAAGTAATTTTTTTTTTTTAATATCAGATCAATTTAATGCTGCCAAGTGCCAGTCAATATTTTAGTTTTATTATATAATGTTGGGTGGCTGTTGGTTGATATGTAAAAGAAAAAAAAATTGGTAATTTTCAAATACAATGGACAATTTAATAAATTGGGTCCAATATTTTTTATATTGTTGTTGATTGTTGACAACTACTACATATTTTTTTTTTTATTTGACAGATAAATATTTGCAAATTTTATGTAATGTCAATAGAAATGTTGTTTATATTTTAACTTGTTTGTTCAAATTTTATTAAAAATATAATTCCAATTTTTTTTGTGTGGTAATTTAAGTTTTTCGCAAATTACTTTCGATTGAAAGAAAATATGTACAATTTGTAAAAATTTATGAGTACAACATAATGAATTTATTATTTAACATTATTTATTATTAAAAATTGATTTAACATTAATTTATATATGGAAACTTGAAAATAAGTAATTTTTTTTCTTGTTGTTAATATTATACAAGATTTTCAATAGCAAGTATAGAATTGGTTCTATATAATTTTTTTGATCTAGAGCAAAAAAAGTATATATTTGTTTTGTTTTTTTAATTACATTAAATTAAGTAGGCATATTTAAAGTTTCAGCTATAATAGGAATAACATCGTTTATACAAAATGACATTAAATTAAGTATTGAAACGCAAAATGCAACCTTAAAGTGCTGATATGTGATAACACAAATATCATTAGATATATCTCAATCATATGACAGGACAATGGACAATTTTCTATGTCTCATGAAAGTCTCATGTATTGGAAAGCATGAGATGATGCTGGCTCATGGTTCATGGGTGTTTACACATGAATAAATGAGTAAATTCCATTATAGTTTTCTAATCCATATGATCGTAATTTTGCTTAACGTGTCATATGTCCATTATAATTGAGCCTTTATTCTCTACTCTGGTTTTAGCCTTTTATGTAAAATTGCGTAGAACTAATTTCCATGTAGTGTCAAGGTATCGCCTATTTTGCAACATTTTCATTCATACCTACCCAACGGTAGGTCTAAACACTATTAAATAAAGTAAATTATGCAACACAGCTGTATTTAGTAGCAGCAACTTAATTTATACTATTTTCTCTCCACTTCTCCCATAATATAACTCATTTTAATTTGCTATATAGCATTTTTGCGCTCCATCTTCCACTCCCTCTATATTTTAATACATTCGGATAGACCCAAATTTCTGTCGTTTCTCAAAGATTTATAATCCTCCGACTTTATAAAACAGAATAGAAACCGCAATAAATTTTTGTCATATTTACAATATTATATTCAGGAATGTTGTATCATTCGGGATGGATAGGGATACACAAAACTGATCAAACTAAAATTTATAGGAATAGTATCAAGTGAAAACAAAACAATCTGACCGATAAAAGTTTCCTTTATCAGCTTCAAGTCCGTTATCACAAAACAATACACGGAAATGGACTCGTATTCTATATTACTCAACTTTTCATAAATCCGGAAAGAAATCTATGTACGATGTACGTTTCGCTACATTGTTCCAGTCTCTGCCCCAGCAAATCGTAAGGAAAATTGATTTGAAAAATTTCCATTTGCTGAATATTTCGGTCCACCACAACACTGCACAATAATTCTTTGTAAAATAGCAAATATTAATAGTAAAATTTCTAACAAATTATAATTTTATGTACGAAAAGTTTATTTAATTATTTCATTTTTGCATTGTATTCAAATTCATTTGCGTTACGTTACGACCGATTAGACTTTTTTATTTATCTATATGAGCAAATTTTCTGCTGTACAATGTAATATGTAATGAAACTAAATTGTGGTAAATTGCATAAATTAAATTTATTAGTTTTTAAAAACAAAAAATTAAATATTAATAAAAAAAGTAAAAGAAACAAACACAAATGCGTGCGCTTTACTCACGTTATTGATTCAATTTGCTTAATTATTCAATGTTTTTACCTTTGGGTTTTTGGGTCCATTGTTTGTTTTTGAACTTTTTATTATTGCAATATTTTTTTCTATTAGATATAACAAACATTTTGTTATTTTTCTATATATTTACATATATATATAAATTTTTTGACAACCCGAATTGGTTTACAAAAAATGTCAATTGTAATCACGATTTTTATAAAGTTTCTTTTAATTAAAATGAAAACTATAGGCGAAATGAATTTGTATTTTTATGCGTTACTTTAAGTCATAAAGAATAAATTGCATTTTAAATTAACATAAAAAATAATGGTAAATAAATAACAAAACACTTAGAATTATGGCGCCAAAATTTTTGTTAAAACTAATATGAATTCATTTATTCACAAAACATTATAAAAGTTTTTGAATTTGTTAAAAATCTAGTTTGTTTTTATAGTCAGATGAATGGTATTATGTAAAATAGCTAAATTTAAATAATCATATATGAAAATAAACTTGTAGACTAAATATAATCCTTAAAAAGTAATGATGTCAACAATATCTTAAAGTAGATTTCAAATAAAATGATTATGATTAACCAAAACCATTCAAAATTAGTTAATAACCTACAATTTTTCTGGGTTTGCTTTCATTGCAAATAACTTACTGGTTCATAACACTCGAACTCGACTTTCGAATGCAACGGAAACTTAATTTGAAATACAAACCTTTAACTTTTATATAATTATAAATTTATAATTCCCTAACAAAATGATTTTTTCGATTGATATTGTTATTGAACATATACTAACTAGACAATATAGTCTAAAATCGAGTAATTTGTATTGCATATTCATCATAAAATATTTCTTATCTAAAATCCATCCTTCGCAGTTTCATCAGATTTATTGACCAGAATGACTTTAAATTTCTGAGCATTCATTTATGTGGTTCTTTTGTATGCACTAATTTTTAAATCCATTGACTTACTTACTTGTACTTTGGTGCAAAGATGCTTCTTTATTCCGTCCTTAGAAAGAGTTCTAAAAAATACCTATATGGAAATTATCTGTATCAGCTTTTCATTTGGTAAATTCAAAAAATATGACACCATGAAATTTTCAAGGTTAGGGGAACAAAAAAAAACTTAGAGACAGAATATCTAAAGAATATTATTGATGGGTTCTTAGTTCTTATCATTCATATACTCCTAATAACTCTCGATTTACACGGCTAGACACGAATGAAAATTTGAAGAAAAATTCCATTTATCATTTATCCGTATTACATGATTTTCCTTTACATGGTACTTTTGGGTAACCAATTAATCTAAACGTGTAATTCGAGGGTTAGAAATATATAAACTTCAAATTCATGATTCTCTTTTTGTATACCTCCGATATTGATTGTATGAATGGTATACATTGCATACGTCGACTACTTATATTTAATACATTAGTCTCCAAATTGTAATTATATAGAAATTCAATAAATCTAATATTCTCTTGAAAAAACCATATTCAATCTAAAAACAAGATTATAATAATTACGAATCCACTTCGTTATTTTGTTTATTTGGAAATTCACTTGTTAAAAAATAAACTTATATTTCATATCCAAATTAAAATTTTAATTAATTCAAATTATTTTCAGGCGCCACATTTATAATTATTATTACTGGGTGTATAATTACTAGGCACACCTAACCGTATAATTTATAAATTAAATATAAATTTAAAAAAAAATTTATTTTTATACTCCATTTTAAAAAACTAAACAAAAAAAAACACAAATAAATTTATACTAATAAATTCTTGGCAAATTCATTATTGAGGACAAAATTAAAGAAAAATTATATTTAAATTTATAGTTTTTTGTTATTTGAGACAAATTACCACCTTTAAAATTCCAATTTTAATAAATACTTTTTAAAATTCATTTCAAAATTGTACATATAAAATGCAAGTCTACATAATTTTTGTTGTGATAAATTTTGATTTTGTCCTAAATTCTTTACATTTTAAATTACTACTAATAAAAAATTTTTGTACAATATTTAGTCCACTTACAAAACCAAATAAATTTTAAATAATTGTTAATTAGTGTAAAATATTTCATTTACAGATTTATGTATAAAATTATAAATTGAAATAAATTTAATTAAATTTCTTCTTATTTTCTTTTTCATTTTAAGCATGCCAACAATGTACGTCAAGCAGCAGAAGATTATCTAGTTAGACGACAAGCACGTAACAAATCAATGACACGTTCTATTACATCCGGTATTGCTGGTCCAATTCTAGCTATGGGTACAGTACATTATTTACCCGCTGCTAAAAGTGGTACATTCTTTGCCAGAGACAACGTATCCAATTTTATTACATGGTGCAGGTAATTTTTCTTTGATAAATTTTATTGTAAAATTAAATTTTTTATTTAATTTTTGTTATTTTGAATATAATTGTTAAAAATAGAAAATTAAAATATATTTCACTTACAATTTCATTAAAAAAAACCGAAAGTTTTTTGGGTCATTCACTAAATTCAAATTAGATAGATGATTTTTGTGTGGCAATTTTTATTGATTTAGGTATGCTAAGAATGAGGAAGATTTTGATTAGAGTTCAAATTTTTAGAATTGTTTTTTGTTTTTGTCTTGAAATTGAATTTAGTTTGTTTGATAAATAAAATCCTTAGCGGTCAAATTTGAATTTGCTGTAAGATTAAATAGTTCTATGAAATTTTAGACTATTGAATATTAAAGATGTACGAAAAATTCATATAGGTACGTAAAAATGGGTAATCAGGAATAGAATATTGATAATTAGGGGTTGAATTAGCAATGCGGAATATAGGAATAACAAAAAATTGAATTCCCTGTTACTAGTTAACACTGTTTCCATCGCAAAATATATTTTCATTGAATTGTAAAATTTTGTTTACTAAATATTGATCGAAATTGATATTAGGCCCAACCTAAAAATATGTGAAAGTGTAGAACATAATGGTTTTTAAAACAATTTAGAGTATCGCATATCAATGCTAATAAACTCTAGGACACAGTAGTTTTATTGAACGCCGTATCAATAAAACTACTGTGTCCGTATTGTGGTCCTATTTCCTGTGACATTATATGTTTTATTAGTGAATTAAAATGAAAAATTTAAGTAATTTGTCTTCCATCTATATAATGGAAGGCTAATCATAAAATTAACTAAAAATTCTTCATAAAGTAGCTTTGAGGCTTACAAATGTCATAATTATTCTTATCTAAAATGTTATTCTGTTTACCAAATATCATCAATCCGTTAAATATTAACATAATTTAGACTCGGATGCTATATTTTCCAACAAATCAGCTTAAAGATAAATAATTTTGCAATAATTACTTGAATCTTGTACATGGCTTTATAATGAAAAATTTTAAAACTATGTCATGACATCATACAGTAATTAATAGTACAGAAAATTAGATATTTTTAATTGCAAGACTATGAAAATCTTTATGAAATACGATTTTTTTTTATTTCTTTTTAAAAGTATTTCAATTAAATTCACATTTTAAATTGTCTGCACACAATAATCCATAATTCAATTGATTTTAGATGCGCTTTCAACCATGTAAATTAGAGGTTTAACATATAAAATTTAAATTACCTAACGTTATTCAAACAATTATTCAGTGTTATGCCATTCCACCTTCTCCTGAACCAACTAACCATCCAAGTGTTAAGAAAATATATTTTCAAGGTTATATAATTGAAATCAGTTTTTCAATTATTATCTTGATCAACTCAAAAATTGCTCTTGGTGGAAATCAAGAATTGGTTTATGTTAAAACTCATATGTAAATTTATAGATGGTTCAAGTCTGGTCGAAATTAAAGTAAATATTCCAAAAATATAAAATTTGTTAATTGTTGGTTAATATTTATTCCAATTTAATCTTAGAATTCCAATTAAATTGAAAATTTCCACTTAAAATGTTGATCAATAATTTTATGTTGATGATTTTCTTCGTAATCAATTCCAACCCTGCAAAATTTATTAATAAATAATTTATAATAAATTGTGAAACTATGGTGAAGTCTTCTTCCTATTTATATTTTATTTATTGGAGATGTGTTAACTTTTAATTGTGGAATTATATATTTGGTAGTTAAATAGTAGGTAATATATTCTGCATTGTACAGATTTACACTAGGTTTTCATGTTATAAGTTGAAGTTGGATCTCCAACTAAGTATAATTAATGAATTATTGTTATTAGAGAAATCATTGGAAATTAATAATAATTATTATAAAATTTATATGAAATTTACACAGTTTTTTTTCATTTACTTTAGAAAAAGCCTTAAAATATTCGAGTGCCTACTGTTTGAAACAGACGACCTAATTATGAGAAAAAATGAAAAACATGTGATACTTTGCCTTTTGGAAGTAGCAAGACGAGGAGCTAAATTTGGTAAGTTTTACTTTTTTATAAATAAAGAAATTATGAATAGCAAAAATTATTAGATCCATTTTTATACAGGGTGTGTCAAATTGAATTAATTTTATTTTATTTATCGAGAATTTTTAATAGAACATTGTTACACCAAAATACAAAATTTAAATCGTTAGTTAACACAAATTGTATAATTTTACTTTTCAAATGGTGGAAAAGTGCACAGTATCGTGCGGTTTGATATCAGACCGAGCCCTACTTATTTTAAAATAATGTTCGTGATGCGATGATTTTGAATGCAAATGATTTTGAATGCAAATGATTTTGAATGTATGCAAACAAGCCTCGAACTATAGAATAGCTAATGTCCATCATTGTAGTTGAAATCAGCGTGTAGAGAATAGAGGAAAATGATGGGCATCTATTCTATTAGACAATATTTTAAATACTTCAAAATTAAATCGTACAAAGTTTAAATTAACTTTTGGCCCATCCTGTATTAAAAATTATTATGAAACTTTCATTTTTAGTAATAAATCTAGGTTTAAATCCTAAATTATAATCTAAATAAATTATGCTTAACAAAACCTTAAATTAATAAAAATCAAACAATTATTGCATTATTTTTCCAGGTATGCTCGCACCAATGTTGGTCCAAATGGAACGACAAATTGATCGTGAAATAGCAGCTGATAATAAGGCAAATGGTATTGGTTGTGGTACACAAACCGATGATAATAATACAAATAATAAATCAACAATATCTACTGAAACAGAATTATACGAATCAGATAGTGAGGATGAAGATGATAATGGACCAATGTTAATTTATGGTCCACAGCCACAAATAATTACCAATGACCTTAAAAGTCTCGATGAAATGGTAAGTTTTAGAAAAATTGTAATAAATTTTGTTTTTTTACATAGTTTTTTAAATGAAAAGTTTGATTTTCGGCACATAATATAAAATTAAGTCATCATAAAAAATGACTCGTTAAAAATTTTTATGCTTCAGTTTTATAAAGCCAATTATGAAAACAACTCAATAATTTTTCTGTTATTAGTTTCAGAATTTTAATGTGTCGATATAAATTTTTTAGAAAATTTATAATTTTATGAAGACGTAAAAAAATTTATATATTTTTTTAGTATTGAATATTTTTATGTAGCAATTTAAATAATTTTTATAAGCCTATTAAAAAATTTTGTTAAAAATATTTTTATGTTTTATTTTGGTTTTTATTGCTGTTGTGATTTCACTGTAAAAACTTATAAACTTGGCGATCAATTAGTTGAACTGAATTTAATATATTTTTGAAAATTTATTTACAAAATTATTAATATTTTTTTTTTTAGTGTATTTCATTAAAATATCATTAAAACTTTTAAAAATAAATTATAAGATTAATTATAACCAACAAAATTAAAATAGTAGACATTAATAAAAAACGATCCAATCATTTGTAACTTGATCTCTAACAAGATAATTAAAAATTTAATTATATTTAGTATTTTTTTTTTATTATTATTATTATTGACATAATTTGTTGAATAAATTTTGTCCAACATTTTAAACTACATCAAAATTTATGATAATGTTTGGATAACGACAAAACGATCTTAAATTTGTGTATATGGTTTTGAAGATAAAGCAAATTTAAGAAAAAAGTTTTGGAATAAAATTTTATAGTTATTTTCAATAAAATTAAAAATGGTGTTTTGATTATAAATTTTAGTTTATATTTACAAAATTATAACCCAGAAGACATAAATTTAATTGGAATCAAATGCGTTCTTGAATTACTTTCTTTTTTCCATCAAACATACCCAATAGATTTGTTATCATTAAATGATTAAACAGAAGCAATTTGCGGCTGTCTATATCTTAACAGGGCACTATCTTTATGTTACCATGATGAGAATGGCAGAGAAGAATATTGTTATGTATATAAGGGGAAACATATGTGCCAGATAATTGGTCTAGTGTTTGTGATCATCCGGCCACAGCTGAGATATCACCTTCTAACTAACTAACTATTTTTCGGTAGTCGCTAAGATCATATTTTATAAATGGACAATACAACAAAATAACAATCTTAGATCATCAGAATAGAACTTGGACGATTATATGTTAACACAAACCTGATTGTATAACAGAAACTATGCAATAAGCAACGGCCAGATTGGTATTGCCACTGAGCATATCATTTTATTATTTACACAGGTTGCAGTCCTTAGAACACCTTCTAAATAACTGCCCTTCAAAACAATATACTACTTTCTAAGCAATCTGATTAAGGCCAGCGAGAATCTGATTACGTTTATTACATAAGTGAAATGGCTTGAGGAGTTTTACGAAATAAAATTGGTGTACAAGTGGCTTCCATGCGAGGAAACTCGAAAAGTATTTTATATATCGAACCACCTAACTCTAAAATTACTTACTATCGAATACTTATCTAAAGTGTGGCCAGTTTTATTGCCTCTCAATCAATATTTCGAGAAATATCAACTAATCAAGTTAAACTATTTACTTATTTAAAAAATTTTGTATGGTGGTAACTGATCATACATCAAAAAACATATCTGCGCAATTGACAATCATTTATCTGGTACAATTTTCCGATACCAATTAAAAGTATGGTTTTTGTATAATGAACTTTCCGGTGTTACTATTACAATATTGTTATATAAATCTTTTGGTAATCTATCATAAAAAAACTATATTTTTCAAAGGATCTAATAATAATACTCATATAACCCGAAATTATAAAAATAACTAACTAACTTCCTTCTACTTCATATATATAAATATAAAGAAAAATTATTAAGTGTCAGTAATCTAATATGGACAGTGAATAATTCCACTATATAATTTCCTAATATACAATAATATTTTATGAAATATTATAATAATTTCAATAAAAACTGATATTTATCATAATAACCTCATATTAATAAATTTGACTTCCCATTTTCTATCTCTCTTAATGTTGTGATATTTTGTAATCTTGATGAAATTTATATGCACAAATACCTTTCAAAAACATAAAGTAACAATAAACTTATATTGGTAATTTTAAATGGCTATCATAAAACTATTAAAGAAATATAAATGATTGTGATTAATAATGAAAATATGAATAATAATCTTAGTAATATATAATTTAATATTCACAATGCGTGCAAATCGTCATCGCATATTATATATTTAATCGCTATCTTTACATACTTTCCATAACTGTAGTTGCTGTGGGAAATTTACAAAAAGAAAATTATTTACTGTCTTTGTGATAATAGCGAGAAATTGTAAATTATCATTCGTTATAAATAAATAAATTATTATATACTAAAGCAATTGTGAAATGTACGAGACCAATATTAAAATTGTTCAAACGAAAAATATTATGTTAGAGTGCAGAAAATTTATGAATTTGATAAATATGAAACACTGAATTATAATTTTCACCACTTCTGGTTCACTTTTTCGGTATTTGTAAGTGGTAAGAAAAATTGCGAACTTTAAGATAATTAATTTAAATATGTGGCAACTTATGCGACTACTAATTTATCTAATTACATTCGATTATTTAACCTACAAACCAAATAACTAATTCCTTATTTGGATGTGTTCACTATCCATAAATTTGATTTTGATTTAGTGTTAGTAAATTTTTATCGATCAAGTTAATCAAAATTCATATAATTAATTTGGATCCATCTTCAATATTTGAAGCTTCTTAACGAATGTTACTTTCGTATAATTTTAGAATTTTTCTGCTAGCCTCCGGAGTCTAGAAAGAGGACTAACGCAGAACACGTAATAAATATTTAGGTCGCATTGCGTTGAGATTGAGACCGTATTGATCTTTCAACCGCTTTTTCTAATATAATATAACAAATCATCTTGCTAGAATGATATTATAGGCTCATTGTGCAAGGGACTCGTTACACACATAATTCTCTTATTTTGATCGGAATTTTCAATACAATATTTAAAACGAATTTTATTATATGTTCAATTTGTGGCTAATGAAAATGATCAATCTTTAATTTAATAAAGAAAACTTACAAAAGTAAAATTTATATGCCAATTCATTTAGTGTTTTCATCTCTTGGTTTAAAAAGTGCTATAAAGAAAATACAGCAAGATTATATCAACTAATATTGTGTAGTCATATCCGTGTGATTAGTTTACCAACTTGATCAATTTGTTCAATTGAAATTGGATACATTACAATCCTGTAAATAAAGAATTATCTATTAAAATAGACTTGGCTCATATATTTTCATTATACAAATACAATTTTCATATTTTCATGTTTAAAATTATATTGAAATTTATTGCATTTGCATTTTTTTTTTTGTAGAAATGCAGTTGAATGCAATTTGAATTGATCGTGCGAACACTTAGTAAATCATTATTCAATTTAGTAGAAAATTTATTTATTTTTTTAAATATTTTTTTATCAAAAAATATATTGAAATTATTATAGCGTAAATTCGTAAATAAAAGGAATTTATTCAGTGTAATATGATTATTGTTAAATATGATTATTTTAACACCTTTTTAGGTATTCATTATATGAATAGAGAGGTGAAGTCGAATTCATATTTAGAATAAATTAATGATTATATAATTCAATTTTATTGAAGGAAATTAATATTTTTAATAATTTAGATATTTTTTTAATGGAGTAGTTCATAATGAATTGAATCATAGACATAGACTAGTCGCACGAAGGTGTCTTTTAAGCCCGATTCATGATTTGCTTACAGCACATCTAACCGTACCATCTTCGTAATGAATATTATCAGCTAGGTCGGCTTCATCTCATCAAATTTTCTAGACATCAGTAACATTCTATGTTTTGTAGTCGTAAACATTCTATGTTTTTTACAGCAACAAATATATAAGATTTTCCAAGGATTCCTTCTTTTCTTACTGACGTTAGTCTCAATCCCAATCATCCAGTATATTTACTTACAATTTTATGGTAATCCCAATTTATTGATTTAGTTAGTTGGACATTGAGGTTGATAAGGCGGAAGTTAAAGTGGTGCTACAGTCAAATTTTAAATATGGACTTCTGATTGATCAATATTATTGTAAGATCAATCATTTCATATTCTTGATCATCAATACATAAATATAACTTCAATTAATTTGTCAATTACAGAGAAAATATAGTAATATCTATTTTAAATTGAACTGATAAGCCTTATTCAAAATATCATCGCAATTTGTTTATAGATTAATCTGTAGAATTTTGCAGAACTTATAACTAATTAAATTCAATATTTCACAAATATTAAAATGACCTAGAAAATCTTCTGGATCAAAATATAACAAAAAAAAATAATAAAAAAAATTGACTTGGAAAATATTTATTTGCCTTTTAGGTGTGATCATGATTTTCCTAACTTTCTTTTTGAACATGCAAATTTAAATAAATTCACCTAAGGATAATCAATTTTTTTATGCGAATTATCAATATTTTCACGATTATTAATACGAAACATTAAAAAATTTCAAATTCTCTTCAACTCTTTGACGGCTCTGATTTGTGCAAATCTTTTATATAGCTATATAGTTTTCGGAACATTTAATAAAAATATTTTGAATGAATTTTCTTTTATCCAATTTCCCAACATTTGCTATTTCTTTAGGCAAATTTTCTTTATTTACAATTCAATCAAAATAATGATTTGCATTTCATTCAAAAAAATGGAACAGGGTTGGACTTGTCAGTTTAGAACGCTCCTATCATACCGAAATAAATTGGCTAATTTATTGGCCAATTTATTTCGGTATGATGGGAGCAAAAATGTATTAAAACAAATATTGGACTGAAAATGCTATTATCAAGTGAATACGTTAAAAAGAATGGACGGTACCAAAAACTATGTTTTTTTCTGACCATCCTAAGTCAGTTTTCCCGAAATTATCTGTAAAGTATTTCCTTGCATAGTCCAACCCTGAAAATAATTATATGCAATTCATTCAAAATTATTATTTGTTGATACACTTAGTAATAAAGAAAATTTTGATTATTCACAATTTAAACTAAATTAAAATTCATAATTTCTTTCTATGCTTTCTAATCGAATAGTTTTAAATTAATTAAATTGCAAATAATTTGTATGTTAAATATAATATTATTAATTTTTACAAATATTAGAGCATAATAATTTCTTGATTCCCAAAAGCCTTCAGGAGGAAAATTTGAATAAAATTTGTAACGTCTTTGTTCGTTATAATGCTATATAAAATTATTAGTCACGTTATTGCTTTAGGAACTTTAATAATAGTACAAATTTACAAATTTTTCTTCTGTTTTTGCAATAATTTTAAATTCACGATTTAATTTTCATTATTATAATATTTTGTTGTCCCAATTTTTTCATATTCATTTATAAACTGCCAAACATGAATCGCTATTATAATTTTCCATTAAATTGTTATTGACAATTTTATTATTACATATATATTCTTTTAAATATATTATACAATCTTAAATGTTGCTGGATGCTTTTGTATCTATTTATGAAATTATTTAATATATTATTAATAATATTCTTAACAATGAAGTGTAATAATTGTAACAAGCTAGATTATTAAGGTAACCAACAAAAAAAATATTTTTATTTTAATATTTTCAAGAAAACAATGAAACATTTAAATTTAAATTTGGTTCACAGGAAATGACAAAAAATAAAAATTATAGTTATTAAATAATAAAAGTTCAAATTGGGTAAATTATAAATGGCTACCGCTTGTCCTAAATTTTAAAGAGTCAATATTGGTCAAAATGTTGATAATGAACGAACGAAACGAAGATTATTAAAAGTTTAATAATATTGATTTGAGAATTTAGGTACTCATTAAATAACTGAAGTATATTGAAACAATACTATACCTAAATACAACAAATGATGCATCTGGTTCGTTTGCAAAGAATTAAATCAAATATTTAACTATAAAGTTAGATTCCACTCCAAGATTCTTTTCCACTTTGTTCTATCATTAACCGTCCAGTTTCGAATGTTTAGTTTCTTGATTTCACAGTACTTTCATATTACCACCGGAGGGATGGTCTAGTATGGTTTATTATTCTATCTGGGTTTGATTTAATCCTGGCAATGTTTGATATGTGAAAAAGATCTCATACTGGAACTACTATTTAACCATTTTCTAAAAATTGACTTTTTGCCTATCGTTGCAATGTAGAATATTGTATGCAATTCTGAGCGCTATCTCGTGGATGAAATGTTTAATTAATAGTGCTGCCATTCGGTTTTACCTTACAACATTTGTAAAAAACATTTAATATAATAAAATTAAATTATATCGACAACATCAAATTTCAAATTGTTGTACCTTAAAACCGAGCAACTTATACTTAGGTAGACACTTTACTATGTCAACTAACCAATTGAAAAAGTTTTCAACGGTCTGACAAGCAAATTAAGTATTATCATAAAGAACAAGTAAGAATTATTCAATATTTTTGTTAGTCAAAAAACAAACCTAAAAAATTACTAAATATTATTTGTGAAAATTTTATTAAATTTTATTTAATATTTACTCCAGCTTTATCTTGACTCTAGGAAGCATAAAATTAAACCAGTTCAACCAAAAATTACTCATCATCTAAACAATAAATCAATAATTTTATTAGATATATATTATGTTTGATCTATTACAACATATATATTTATTTCATAATCATAATATTCTCATATAGATAATCAACTTTCACACGACTCTGTATTACAATTTATACTTAACAAAATTCCCCTGCGGCTCCTGGGGTATCCAAAACAATGAAAAACCAATTTGTTTAATCTAACACCATGTTTGGAAATCACTCAAAGTAATAATAAAACAAAGATAAATTTGTACAATTTTCATAAAAATTAACAAGCCAACTAAAAATTAAGTAATATCATAAAAAGTTTTGGGTACCTCAACCAAGGAAAATCTTTAAAGGAAGAAAGTAAAAGTGTTAACGCTACATAATAACAACAAAAAACGATAAAAACAACGTCTTTGTTGTGCATGGCTTTAAGAAATAAATTATTTTTTTTGAAAAATTTGTTAGGCTATTAATTTCTGTAAAGCTTTAAAAAAAGGAGATAAACTCTACCGATTGATTTGAGATAAATTATTATTATTTAACAACAAAAAAAAAACTGAAAATAACATTGCATTTAATATCAAAATATTGTTATGAAGTTTTATGAACGCTCCTTCAATTATTTTTGGTGTAGTGAGCCACTGTAAAACTCCAGGAAGGTAAATATTGTATGGTATACGCGCGTCTTTATGAAATTCGATCGCATCGATTTATAATAAAACCATAGTAAAAATTAACGACTCCATATACGGATGTATGTTTATGTATATAGCGCTAAAGCGGAGGATCGTGAGAGTTTGGTCAAATATAAACAATAAATTTTGCGATTACTTGAACAGATTGTTAGCTAGTTTTCTTATTATATGATAGTTTGGGATATCTTATTAACACCATGTTAAACATTAGTAGAGGAAATATTATAGAAATTTTGAATATAGTACGATTGGGTTTGTAATTGAACTCCAATATTCAATTTAATAAAAGCTTTCAATTTAAGGGTTTTTATTAAACATAGTTTTGTCATAAAATAAACTTCTAACCTTGAAGTGGTCGAAAACTCGAAGTTAGTTTAAAGAGAGTTTTGTAAAAATAGGAACATGAACATCTGCAAAATTTCAAAAATGATACCAAGAAGGAATAGATTTTATATAATTCAGGAATTTTTTTAAGGACCCACTGAAATTAACGACCGCAAATAAGATCTCATATCAAAGATTGTATCTATCAAATACGCACATGATGAATGTATACGAAGGAGCATTAGCAAGTAACCTAATTTTTAAATGTTCAATTTAATTTAACAATTCAAAAATGTTATACAAACAAAAATAGCTACAGAAAAACGAGTTCAACGAGTTCACATTTTGGCAACCAATGCTAACGTTTGGTCAGATGACTAACTCAATCGGTGTCACATGTGTAACATGAAAAGCTTCAAAGATTACAATTTACATAATTCGGGTCTGAGTACATGAATAATTTGCATCATTTATGAATTGGCAGGAAATATTTTCAAATTTTTGTTACTAACGCCGAAAATTATTCATATTATTGCTATGTTAAATTGATTACGAGCAAAACATAACATAATTACAACTTGTAAAAAATAATATTTACATGATTTCTATCTGCTTATAATTTCTCAAAAATGAAAACCATACGAAACTTTAAATACCAATTAATTTTAGTAAAATATCTGACAAATACAAATTGTACAACATATTTTCCGAAATATATTCTTCAAAAACAATAATTACATGTCGGTGCGTATAACAAATTATTAGTCAGGTTCATTAAAGATTACTTTGTAGCAAACATTTTATTTATTTATTACAAAATATTGTGTAGAACTTCTATCTATAGCAGGCTACAAAGTATAATATACGATCAGAAAATGTCAAATAACTTTATAAAAGTAAATTACAACTGGGGCAACAGTTGGTGCGTGAACAAGTTAATTTTGTGGATCATTTTATGTGCATTAAACAGAAGCTACAGCAGAAACAACGATGTAATACCACGCATATTAACAACTGTTTTATAAAAGATCTTTTATTAAGGCTATGCAAATTATTACACAAACATGAAGCAAAAAAAAATTAATGAATAGAGTCACGAATTGACAAGAATTTATAATCTGAAAACTACGTCCAATTTCTTATATGAACAAATTTAAATATATTTTACAAAATTAACTAAACCTAAATTACAATAATCGTTAGAAATTATTACAAAAACTACAACTTTGTAATGAAATAATAAATGCTAAATTACATAAATCTGTTACATAACATTTTATAATAAAAATCTACAACTTAATCTTTGACATAATCTCTGAACATTTCAGAACCTTCATTTCTATAAATGCATAACTGAATAAGGATTAAAATTCAGTTGAAAATGTTATGTCAATTTTTTTAATTAATCTTTATTATTCCTGAATTAAATTCGCAGTCATAAATTATAGCAACATTTTGTAATGATTTCACTATTCGATTGAGTCGTTCACCTTTAAATGTGCTTCGCGTATTCGCGTCATGTCAACTGCTTCTTTAATTATGTTTTCATAAAATTTATATGAGCGCATTAGTTTTGATAAATTGCTTATTTATATTTTGACTTGTTGATAAAGGAGATTCCAAAAGGTTTTTTTCAGCAGCAATTGGAAATTGAAAATATAAAAAACCATTAAAAATTGTCTTCATTTCACTCATAGAATTAGGGGTATAGCACTAATATATTTATAATTTTAAGTACAAATGTATTTTGTGAATATCCAGCTAATATGAAAATTTGAAAATCTTTTTTAGCTATTCAAATATTCTGAAAATAAAATTAAATAAATTGAGATTCCGTCATATATTTTTCTCATATTTGTTTTATTAATACTATATAATTGTGATGCGTTAACTGGTTGTCACTGAATTCAGTCAAGTATGATAAGAAAGAATATCAGTGCAAGTGCAGTGTAAAGCATTGTTTACAGTGCAGTGTAAAGGAATGATGTCACAATTATAAAGGGGAAAAGAGATTGAAAAATGTGACAACTGCCCAAAATATGAAAAATTTTCCGTAATGATCACCCCCTCAACATTTTGTATATACCTACCTTAACTAATAAATATTTGCATTTACTTTAAATTAAATTTTTGCATAATATCCACACCAAAATGATGACAGAAATATTGTATAATTCATAAAATAATCATAAAATTTATTATACACCAAAACCAACATAAATTTATTATGATTTAAAAAATTATTTTATACATAAATTAATTAATAAATGTCTTCATAATATATAATAATTTTAATTATTAATAAAATTCAAATAAAAATTTTAATGACATGATTATAAGTTAGACTTATATGACATAATTATATAAATATTTATTTTATTTTATCTTCTTCGACACAAATCATAAGTAATTGTGACAAGATTTATAACACCGACACTGTCTTTTTTAAGAAATTATGAAGTTTCATTCATGCAAAATCTAAACAGTCATAAACAAACATTCAAATTATCTAAATTTGGATGAAACTAAAGGCATTGCTAACTTATAATTGGATGATTATATGTTTTGTTGATGAAATGTATAATTAAATTTATGATCGTATACCAATTAATATTTCACATTATGCATAAACATTGAAATTATATGATGAATTTTGTAATTACATATATCAAGAGAAATTGTACAAATATAATAAAATCTAAAATGGAAACATTTTTTAATTATATTTAAAATTACAATTTCTTGTTTAGCATTTACTTTGTATTTTGAATTAATCATGCCTAATGCCGAAAAGAATGATTTTAATTGGAAATATAAGAAAAATAATTCTGTAAAATCTCGAAAGTGTTGGAAAATATATAAAATTGTACACAGGAATTTAGATATTTAAAGTAAATGAAGATAAATTTAATTAGATGTTTTAAGCATTTACATATAAGTAGATTGTTATTTCCTAAATTAACTTTAATAGAAATGAAATATTTCTTAGCTAAAATTGCATATGAGAAATATGTACTTAATTAGAGGCTAATGTACAAAAAAAAAGAGTTAGTCACTTAAGTTTTTTAATAAATTGCTGCTTAAACAATTAGGTTCCAAATAAAATAAGTTTCATTTTCATTAAAAAAATTACCATTGATTCAGAATATTTACTTATTCTAAATACTAGAACCTGCATAGAAGCTGTTTCATAAATTACTCAATTACACTTAGTAATACAGCTACACTTTAGTTGATAGAATACTTTTACTATCAAGATCTTTAAAAATTAACTATATTCAGTTCTGCTTCTATATAGAGTAATTCTTTATGGTGGAGATAGTCTCAATATGCCGAAGCGACGCTGTCAAACTAGATATTAACCCAACGGCGAACAATATAACTGATTCCATATAATTTCATATATTTTAACATTTTTTGACAGTTCACAGAGCTGAAGACTATAAGACTAATTTCACAGAATTTTAGTCATGCTAAGACCGAATTGCTCAATTTGAACAAGCTCACTTAATTAATTTCCAAAAAAAACTATTATAATTGTAATCTTAAAACGCTTTAACTAGAAATTCACCAAAAATTTACATTTATTAGCATTAATTCGATTCATTTTATTTTCGTTTTTGTAACATGATAATTTAGTAATGAATATTTTCTACTTAATGGTAACAAAAATATTTTTATGATAATATTACATATTCCAAATGTAACTACAACAAAATGCCTTTAATCTATTAACCTCTGGTTGTTTATAAAATAGTTTTAAAAACCAAAAAACGAGATCAATTTGATTAGGCATTTCTATTTAGCTATTTTATATATAGTCAATTTTCTAAATCGTTCATATGCGAACATACAAATTCGAATTTACAAACATTATTAGCTTAAAAATATATAGTATTTAAATGTTAATTAAATGCTTAGCATAATTTTTTTTATTTTAAATTCGGATTTTGATTTTCCATTTTTAGTTTAAATTCTTTTCAATTTTCTTTTCGATAGTTTTTTTTGGAATGAATATATTTGAATTTGTTAGAAATTAATAGCGGCGACTTAACAATCTATTAACGAAACAATCTTTTAAAATTAAAATAGCTAATCATTTTGGGAAGAAGTAATTTACATTTTATATTATATAGTTATTTTTATTCAAATAATTGAATAAAAAGAGTAAATAAACTTTAAAATATATTTAGCTAGTTTGTACACAGTTTAAGTATTTAAATTAAAATTACACTGAAAAAAAAATCTAATAAAAGTTACAAAAATATTAAATAAAATAAAAATCATTAAAATTATAAATTAGAAAAGACCTTTTCACAATGTGCTTCTATTGATTGAGATCATTGTCATGTGTAACTCTTGAGCCAGATTGAAAAATGTTGGGTTTCCAACTAAATCAGAATACTTTTGGAGGGTTACTGAATATTCTATTTCTATTTATACGTTGTCTGACAAACAGTCGGTGTAACATTTCAATCAGTGTAACGTGAAGCAAACAAAGGATTCAATATGAATATTTCTGGCCCCCTCTCCCATCCAATCCAATCCAATTTAGACGTTATATTAGCATGATAAGATTGTGGACCAACCCTACATAACAGGATGAAATGAGTAGATCTATTGTGGCCCCTTGTACAATTCTCTATTCCCTATTTCCTTAATTCTAAATGTAAAAAAAATGGAGAGTTCAATAAAATCAGTAATATTGGAGAAATGAGCCTATCATTAACACGTTATTTATATTGAACAGTACTGATTTTTTTCGGTGTACCTAAATTTATTGTTGATCGTATGAATTTTTAAAGGAACCATTTTCTTAAGAGTTAGAATTTCTAATGCTTAAATATTTACAATTTGAACACTAAAACTGACACATTCCCAAGTGTTATTCAAATGAAAATGAAACATTTATTCACAGATCAGATTAAAAAGCGGTTACGACTTAAGTGCAAACTTATGTAATTATTTAAGTAATTTAACTTTAAACATTATGATTTTTTTTTAATTGAATTACGGTCAAAGTTTTTATAAAATATTTTTTACTTGTCCTTAGATGAATGTTAAAATAGATTTATTGAGATCAGAATAAATCGTGATAGTTTATAGTTTTTTAATTGAGTTACTATAAACTATACGAACGATATAAATGGAATTTTAAATTGATATTTTTATGATCGATAAATATATAATAATTAATATTGATTTACTAATTTATTAATTATAAATTTTATTAAAGCAAGTCGTCAAAGTGTTAATTAATATAGTTAAGATTGCAATTAAAAATTAATTGAGTTTTATCTGAGATATTTAGAAGTCATTGGTTTTAAAGTTACTTTAATTGCATGAAAATTGTTTTCACGGACAATCTAGAATTACTGAAGCTCAATAACAATGTACTAAATAGAGCAATTTTTAAGTGAATGGTTACCAATATTTATAGAAATGTTATGGCTTGTTTCAATTAAAATTATTCGAAAATTGTACAATAATATCGCATGGAATATTGGTTTATAAGAAGAAAAATATTAGAATTCATTTAAAATTATGAGAAATAATTCATTCAAACATCGAAAAAATGAAATTGTGAAGCGAAAAAACATTAAAATTAAATTAAAGTAAAGTGAGTTTTACTAAAAACTATATTACAAAATATAGAATTTATTAATTGAATTTAATTTTTATATAATACACTTTCACTTTTAATAGGAAATTCTAAGTTTAATGCCACAAAAGTTTCTTCCCAAAATTAAATCTTATATAAAAATTTAACCCATTGAAGTTACAAGATCATATTTAACATCCCCACATTTTTCAATTTGAAATTCATTAAAAATGTTAGCTATAAATTAATGACAATTGTCCTTTCTTTAAATTACTTTTTTTTTTCAAATATTGTAATTAATAATTCAATCAAACCACCCAACTTTCAATTAAAATTTCCAATTTTTAACGAAAATTTATACTGAAATATAATTTTCTAATAAAGTTTTTACATTTTTCATATTTTTACACATTAACATTAAATCGATTAAATTTCAAAAAATGTTACCGGCGTAAATGGTCAATATTTGAAAATATATTACCATATCGAAAATTGTTAAAAAATTAATAGAAAATAATTTATTTTCTATTCACATCGAAGTTTATTTACTGCTTTGAAGTAATGCCGTAAAATATGATGTAGTTTTTTCGTGTTAACTTGTAAGACATACCAGAAGGAGCTATTTGTTAAATTATAATAAATTGTGTTTGAATAAAATGTAAATTTAAATTTACAATGTAATTTATTTGTTGATTGGTTAAATTGACTGCAGAATAATATTATGTCTTCATATTAGAATTTGTTTAAGGAATATTTATAATATTTTATATTATGAATTGACTTATATCTTAAAAAATATGCTACAATCCTGAATTATTCTTGACCTACACAGTCTGGTATTTCTTCAGTTTCGCATAATAATTAACGCCCTGTAGCCACCTTAATTTTGGTTTTCCTTGACGCCCTCTTTCTCATTTGGTCCTATTTTGGTGATCTGAAAAATACGAAATTTTATTTAGAAAACTAATAGAATCTACCATAATTATTTCTTAACATCCAGATTCCCAGAACTATGATCAGTGGCCAAAACATTTAAATACTAAGTTATAGCCCCTTAAGATTAGTTTGTAATTCATAGAAATAACATATCCCTAAGAAATGAATTTCTTTATTTAAAATTTATTTAATTAAGATTTTCAGCAAAATATATAAAATATTAATTATAAATTTTCTTTTTTTTTTTTTATTATTCAGGTCAGAGATTTAGTTGAAAAATGTACATGCCCGTCACAATTCCCAATGGTTCGTGTCTCTGAAGGCAAATATCGTATTGGTGATACAAAAGTTTTAATATTTGTCAGAGTAAGTTTATAAAATAAATAAATTTGATATAATAAATATTTTAATTAATTTCAATATTATTAACATTATTTATAAAACCGCATATATACAATTATGTTACGGTGCAACATTGTGCTAAATCTATAATGTATACATAAAAAAAAATATGCTTAAAATTAAAACTGTACCATGATTTGCGGTCATTACGCACGCTATTATAGATTTAATTTGTTAAATTATACAATTTAGAGAAACAATTTTCTTAAATAAGAAGTAAATTACATAAAATTAAGAAACAACCTTACAAATACTGACTGAACTGAAACTGACTGTAGTATTTAATTAAATTACTAATAATTTACAACATTTTTTTTTAAATCAAACTTGTTGCGCCAAGATTAAGTTGGACAAGTGATTAAGTTTAATATTATCGCTGCGAAACAATAAATTATACTAACCCAGGTGATACTATTGACTTTGAAATGTTAAAAAAAACATATAGAAATATGTGAGAGTAATTAAATGGATGCTATTTTGTTCTTTCGAGCTGTCGCGCAGCACCACCACTGCAAAGCGGCGCAGCGAGAGTATCTCCTGCATAAAAAGCTGTGTAAATATTTTTTAATTTAGTGACTTTCCCTACTTAAAGAATAAAAATTTACAATTTTAATATATACAGTTCAAAATATCGAGCTCTTCCTGTATATATATATTTATCAGTTTGTTTATGTTTATATTCAATTTTTGTTATTAAAAGTAACGAGGGTCACGGTTTTCTTTGGTTTTAATCTCAAACAAACCTAATTATATAAAGAATTATGAATTTCTAGAATATTTTGTATCTTGTATGTAATTTATGTATAGTGTTTCAATTAATACATAAAATTCTATATTTATAAACAATATAGCAACAACAAATAAATGAAATAATAAATTTTAATTGATTAGTTTATATTTATTTTTAAAGTGGGTTACGATTAATTTTGTTTAATTGGGTCACAAAATTAAGTTTGGAAGCTATATTTATAGAGTATTTATAGTATTTATAGAGTTGTATTTATAGAGTTCTTATTTAATTTTAGACTTTCAAGTTAATATTTTAAAATTTATTCTATTTTTTTCTTTAAAAGTGGAATTGGAATTTTTATGTGATTGATTGGATTATATTTTAATCTGTGAATTAGTTAATATTGAAATTGTGTATTTTAAGAAATTATTACAAAACAATCAAGTAAAGAGAAACTGATCTTAATATAAGAAATAATTAACCAGATTAAATATTAAAAAACTTATAAACTGCGGTTTATTAATATTGAACCTCCGATCATAGCTCTTTTATCTTTTGGATGGTGCATGAGGCACAGCCTTTTTCACTTTTTGTTAACAAACCAATTAAAATCATCAGTTTATGAGCAGAGTAAAAGAATATCCTCATCCTCAGAACTTTGAGAGGAGGAGATGAAACAAAAATTGGAAAAGAGGCTAGAATGAACAAGGCGGAGAAAGGATAAAGAACCTTAAAATTCTTAAAATTTAAATTTAAAATTATTGTGACTATTTTATTTTTATTTCACACGAAATTTATCACTAAATAATTCCAAATTTTTATATTATTTAAATGTATAATATTCAACTTGTCATCAAAACTCAAACTTAACTATCCAGAAAATAAACCACATAACTAAAATTCCAATCAAATCGTTTATTTTCATTTGGTTTTAATTCACCATTTACGCAAATTTGATTGCGTACATGAATTAATATTATAAATTTCTACCGCACCTCATTTAATATTTGCAATTCATATGTCGTAACTATTTGAAATTCCAAATATGATTTAGATTTTATTTATAAGTCCTATCCAAATTCAATTTAAAACTGAAAATATGCGTTCAAAGACGCGCACAGCTTCCATAAAAGCATTTGAAATATTTGCAATTTTCTATACTAATTTATTGTGATTAAACCAAAAGACCCAAAGCTAAATAAATAAGTTTAATAAATTGGAAAAATCATTGGTTTTGGAATAACGTTGCGCACTTTATGACATATAGTGTCATAGTTTTTTGTCAATTTGCAACAACATTTTCAATAGTAAATTTATCTGTTGAGTGCATGTCAAACCTTCTGCATTTTTTTTTACACTATCTTTTGACAAGAATTTGAAAACCAGAAAATTTAATTTATTAGTGTATAATTTTTTTTTATTTTTCCTTTCCACAGAAAGTGTAATTTTAGCATAACTTTTAATGTTTTTTTTTAATCGGCTTGTTGAAAGTTTATGAAAATATGTTTTCTGTTTTTTTTTTTTTTTTTTTGCTGTATCGAATTGATCGTCTCGTCTGAAATAGACATCATAACAACATTCTGTCGATGGGTGGTAATTTTAACAGCAAACAAGCTAAAGTTTGTGTATTTGTTGTTATTTTGCCTTGGAATTTATATTTGTTTGTGAATTATTAGAATTTAATGCTACAAATTTTGAGGTTTATAAATTCAAATACGTTTTATAAATTCCGATAATTATATTGAGAAGGCCAAGAATGTTTAATTCAAAATTGACATTGTAAATTAATTAATTATTCAAAATAATTAGGGTCCATTAAATTGAATTGAAGATATAGCCACCAAGGCTAAAAAAATGTCTTTTTCAACCACTCATATAGATTAGTTGAAAAAGAGTATGGTGTAATCAAGAAATGGAATCATTGCCTACTTTTACTCCGAGTTCCTTATAAATATATTCTCTATGAAAGATTCCGTTTTCTTTAATAGTGCAATGCTACAATCCATTAAGTCGATATACAAAAATGATTAGTGATTAAGGAGAGGGATGGTAAAAATTATCAAATTTGTCAAAAAAATAATTTTAATTTCCATTTAAACTCTTTACTTTGGGGTACTGTAACTCCTCTTAGTGCACTTACAGCGTGACGCTATGAGCGGTACTGATGATGTGCTATTTTTTCTGCAACATACCGCTCATAATGGCTATCTGTACGTACCCTTATACTAACCTTCTGCACTGTCTTTGATCTTTAATATGGAATCTTGAATCTTGCGTACGATAATTGGAATCTTGAATCTTGCGTACGATAATTGATAATAAATTGAAAACCCGAAAAAAAGTAAAAACATAAATATTATTAGCTGTAATGTTCATGGTTATTGTGAATGTGTACACGCATTTTCCGCAATTAAAATCAGCATTTTTAAAAATAAATGGTTTTTAATTTTTAAACGATTTCAATATTTTTATTTCCTAATATGATAAATTATGAAGAAATTACAAGAAATAATTAACAAATTAAGTACAACATTTCGTCAATCATTCTAAAAAAATATAATTTCCAGACGATTTGAAAACAATTCTGACCATAAATGGTAAAACTCATCAATTTTGTCTAGTATATTATCAGGATGACGACACCAAAACAATAAAATATCATAAATTTTTCATTATTAACTTAAATTATATACTAAATTATTTTCCAAAAAAAAATCGATTATCTAATAAAAAAAACAATGTTATTAATTTTAATTAGAAATAGATAATTAGCAATTATTTTAACTCAATTAAAAAGTTAGGAGCTTCGTCCATTTCAAATTGAGAAAACTGTCCCAAAACTATTTTCTTTTTTTCTTAGTAACACTTTCTATTACCATTTTTGATAATATTTTATTATTCTCGAAATCCAAAATATACTAAAATTACACATTATTGTTACTTTTGTGATTATTTCCATTTTAAAGTAAAACAATTTCAGAAAGTTATAGGCTATTTTTATATATAGATAACCTAAAACAAAAATAACTTTTCAATATACAAAATGACATAAGACATGACAGTTAACATGGCATGTTAAAAATGTAATCGTCTCCCAATCATCGTGATTGGATTTTATTATATGTTTTTTTTATCTTCATATGTGCTTAAGTTTAAATAGTATAAATAATGATGGCCTACAGCAGTAGCGAACGAAATGGAATATTTTTACTATTTGCTGAGACAATTTGATAGTTTGTATAGTTAGTTAGTTGTAAAATCGAATTAAATTTAAACATTTTTGATTGTGTTACTGATTATGTTCGATTACACATTTAAAATAATGAAATTTCTTATTAACTTTAATAAGTTGCAGTTTGTGTATTGCGCTATTCTAGCTGAGCTGTGAGCAGTTATTTGAAAATTGAAAATAATTGCAACAAACATATTGTTAATATGTACCATAATGTAATTTTTAAAGATAATTATCTTTTATTGAATTAATTAAATTGTATTTTTCACATTTAAAATTTTTTAAATACGATTTTATTAAGCGCCTTCACAATTATTAAATTTTATAGCTAATGGAATCCACACGATTCAATTAAATTGACATATTAAATTTCTCCAAAGAAAATTTTATAATAAAAATCAATGTTTTTAGAGTATTTAACAGCTCAGCTATTAAATCTAATAGCCAGACATGCAGTTTTATTGAGCCGGTATTAAATTTCTTTAAACTTTAAATAAAAACATCTAATTAATAATATTAGTAAACAGGGCTAAATACTTCCACCCTTTTTACACACTTTATTTTGTAAGGTGAAATAATTACTAACCATAAATTAATATAGGACTTATTACAAGTGTGATTTTACTTACGTATTTAATAACATTACGCTTCAATGTAAGACTAGATTGAAAATTAAAACCAATTTGTTTGACATCAAAACTAATACGTATTATGTTTCGTAATGTAAAACATAATATAAAATGTTATTTAATTTGTTTAAAAATAATAATTAAAACTTTTAAAACATTAATTAATTTACACGGTAAGGAAAAAATTAATAAGAATTTTTGTAATTAAAAGTATTATTTGATCAGAAACATTAACCATTACCCGAGGTTTTACAATATAATTAATTATCCCACTTCCCAATGAACGTGCAATCTATTGTTTCGGTTATGATGGAATCACATGTAAAAATGTCAGTTACAAGACGGTTAAGAAAAAAAAATTAAAAAAGAAATGACCAGTTCCAAGGATCTTTAATCCAAATACCTTAACCCATTTAATCAATTTTTTAATTCCTTCCTAGCCTATAGGAGGAAATTCTGAATTTTTTAATTGGGAAAACGTCATACGAATTGTCCTACAATGAAGAGTTTAAAGATGGTATAATTGGGATAGGTATTATAATTTTTGTTGTACAGAATGTTATTAGTCCTATTCAATTCCCGATGCCAAGTACATTATTACGATTAAGAAAAATGTTGGTCGGTATTTATCAGCTCTTACAGTGATCATACAAAAAATAGAATTAGACCACGAATTCCACTTACTACTTTCATTATTCGATGTTTTGGATCATTCAATATATTGATATTTTCCGAAACAGTAGCGTAATATATGTTGGAAGCAGTCAATTTCAGTTCTTTTAAGTTAAGTATTGTATCCTCAATCAGATATTCCTTTAAGGTCCCAATAAGGCAAACTAATTTTGTTCTTATTCAATAGAAATTTACGTTGTTTCCGCCATATAATCTTGAAATAATATATTTAAAAATCAAGCTAATCTATTATTTCTCCATAACTTCTATTTCCTCTTGAAAATAGCTAAGAATAACTCTGAATTAGGGGGCAATCGAATATTAAATATTAAAAATGGATTTAAAAAAATTGTTTGTAAAGAATTACAGAAATGTAACTCCAGAAATATAATATTTCATTCGGTAGCCTTAGAAATTCATTTAAAATCTACAATTCCCTGGTTGTTTTTTACAATAAATAAAAATGGTGAAATTAACTTAATCGACATATTAAATTTTCCAAAGAAAATTCTATATTAAAAGTCTGTATTTAAAGTATTTAACAGCTTAGCTAAACTTCATTTATAAAAATATTATTAATATTTGTAAAACCAATAAAACCACAGATTAAGATGTTAAATTGCACGACTACAAAATAAATGAAACTTAGTAATTAGAATAAATTGACTATAATTATATAAATATTAAATATTAATTAAATTGCTAATAGCAAAAATATCAATTTACAAAAAAAAAAAATTTGTAATTTTTTTATTTAATATTCTAGATATTACGTTCACACGTTATGGTACGTGTTGGTGGTGGTTGGGATACCCTGTCACATTATTTAGATAAACATGATCCATGTCGTTGTAAATTATCACATCGTTCATCAGTTGCTGCTCGATTAATACCACGAACTAATCAACAAACAAATGGAATTGAATTGCATAAGGCACAAGTGATTTATGAAAGGTAAAAAAATTATTATTTTAATTCTATATTCAACAAAATTATTATAATTAAAGAAAATTCTGAATTAAAATTACATATTAAAAATCGTGGTGGGTCTTCTAAATAATATGAGGCTATGTTATTAATTCTTAAGATCATTATAGTTAAACTGTCAGAAATTTATTATGCCTAGAGCATTTTTTAAAAGTTTATTTGTATAATAAATAAATTTATTTAATTGGAAATCAATCAATTTATATATAATTAATTTTTATATGAACACGATATTGATAATTGACGGAAAATCTTATATCTTTTGATTAAATATTAAACCAATTTATTTATTTATTATTTAATTTATCTAGTAAACTATAATTTTATTCAACTAATTGCCATATAATTGATCTCAAAAATATATAATATTATTTTTAAACCGCAAATATTAAAATATACTATGTGATATTATAATTTCCAGTTTATTGAACAAAGAATTTATGCAATAATTATGCTTTATTAGAAGGATTTTTGCACAAATTACATAAATTATTATAAACTTATCGTTTCAAAAACATAAATTTATTATAATTATTGATTTAACACAAAAAATTGATCAATCATTTTTGTTAAAGAGTTACAATTTATAAAAAAAAAATGATACACTGAAAACACTGAGATAAAGTTACCTTCTGTCCGATTGACGACTGTATAAAAAATAGTCCAAAATAAATCATCTAATAACTAACTTAAAATTAATTAAAAACTCTTCAATTTACTCTGAATATTTGTACAAAAAAATGATACTTTTGATGACATGTGGTAGCCTCTCTTATGAATAATCCTAATAATATAGATTCGATTGATATCTATGCGTCTTGTGCCAAGAATTTTCTTTTTTAAGCTCTTGAGGGTTTAGCAAACCCTTATACAAGTTTCTCAGTCTTTTTCGGGAAATAGCTTGATATTTGTAATTGATCTTTCATATAATTAGTAAGGCTATAGCTAGAATTTGAAAAACATTATTAATTTCTTCAAATTTTATTAGCTTCTAAGTAATATATAAAATACATTATACAAATTCTATAAAATATGAATAGCTATTAAAGTAATCCTTAAATGGTACTCTCTGTATTTAGTCAAGATAAATTACATCACATTTCAACTATAAACAAAAATAAAATTGCATAAATATTTAAATGATTAATTCAGATTAAATTAATTGTTTTTTATTAAAATTAAATTGACAATCTATTAAATGATCTTAAGCATAAGATTGTCATTCAATATTTAAATTTAATAGTCATTGTTTTTGAGACAAAATTGATGAATTTTAAATGATTTTCAATTATGGAAAGATTAATGATTACGCATATTTACTTTATGACTCGTTCTCAAGATAATAAATAATAAAAATTTTATGTAAATTAATTTTGGTTAAATAAATGAGATCATTTCAGATTTTAAAATTAATATCAGTTACATGATAACTATCTGAGTAATGTACGAATTAAAAGTGAAAAATTAATGTTGGTTGAAATAAAACATTTTGTTTTTAGTAATCCAGGAAGAAGAAAATTTGTTCAATTACTTTAATCGAATAGCATTTTTAAGTTTGAATCCTTACAATGTAAATTAAAGTCTTATTCAATATTTTCGAAGTATTATTAATTATATTTTTATTTAAAAATGAAGATATGAAGAATCTTTTTCATTCATCTCTATCTGAACATATAATATCTATATTTATATAGCCGCAAAGACATGAGAAAATTCTGTTTACATATCAGAATTTTAATGATACAACCTGTCAATATTATTCAATATTTCATACACTGATCAATAATTTATCATCTTAATATTTAACCGCCACGGTAACAGGATTATTTTCCATTTTTTGCATAAACTTGTCTACAAATTACAAATTACGACATCCAGTGCAGCGTTTTACAAAAAAAAATTGTTATATACCTTTAAGATTTTTCCAATGAAAAATCTTAACAAACCAAAAAAAAAAAGAGTTTGCCGCCCAACATAACATCAACGTTAATTATTAACAATTAACTTGTCGATATAATTCTATCAATCATTTTATGAAATGAATATGTAAAATGTATGCTGCAGGGTATTTATTATGTAAATCGGCAATTAAGTTTGTAATATTTGAATTGAGAATTTGTTGAGAGTAGGCGAAAGTTTTCAGGTGGTCAGCATTAAATTAAAATTGCATAATTTAAATTGCATAGTTATTTATTATTTATGTTGAATGGTCATTTAAAAAAAAAAACATTTTATGATTTTATCCTTTCTCAGATCACCACCATCAGCTCGTAAAGTAATAACATCACAACAGTCCCCCGGGCATTCAACAGTTAATGGTCATACATCATCACTATCGCCACCGGCAATTGGTAGAGGACGAAGCCGTAGCCCAACTCCACAAAGAAAATACTTAAATCAAATTAATTCGAGCGAAAATCATAATGTAACATTGCAATGATAAAAGTTAACTTCAATCTTTAGTTTTAACAATTATATATATTTCAGGCTCAAGAAAAACCTTATTTACATCACCCAACTAGTTCGCTAGCCACAACCAATTCCCCATCAGATTTAGTTCGTCGTTCAATGTCTCCAAATCAAAAACGTCTTACTGATATCCGGAAGAAACAAATATCATTAGAAGCTCAATCAAAATTACCATCAAATGGTTTAATAAATGGTAGCAATGTTGATGTATCTTCTTCACCACCACCATCTACACATATTTCAAATCATGTACAATTTGATAGTTTAGATATAAACACAAATGACACAAAATTAGAATTATCATCATCAACACAATCTGCATCACCATCAAATGGTTTACTTGTAACAGCAAATACATCATCCAGTAATGCTGAAGGATCAACAAAATTTGAAAATATAAGTGATAATGGTAGTGAAATAAGTGATGAAGGATATCGTAGTTTAGGTGTTATTCAATCAAATGCACAAAAAAGGGAATCATTACATAGTCAGACTTCAGTTGACGATGTCGACAATAATGGTGAGCCAATAAAGAATTTTTTTTTTTATAAAAATTTATAAAAATTTTCTATACTATTTTTCAGGACGTCTTGATCAAAACTCTAGTGATTCCCAATTGTCACCAATGGAAAATAATAAAACCGCAGAAAATTTAAAATCTAATAATAGTAGTACTGAACTACTAGACACTATTACATCATCAACTCCATCACCTCCACAATCTAAGCTTACCGAAGCTCAAGAACATTTTAATCGATCTGCGTCTGAAGAATCCGAATCTAATAAATTTGAAATATCTGGTATATTTATTACAGAAGATGATATTACTGTTGATATTGCAAGTACAACTGGCCTTCGCAAAACCGGTTTTTCAAATCGTATTTATGGTGGTGATGAAATACCATTTACATCATTACCAGTTACTCTAAATGATACAAATAATACAATTGGTAGTGGTCAGAAAAAAGTATTAAGTAAAATTCCTCGTTCGCCAGTACCAATTCGTCGTCGTAGTGTTGATAATATAAGTGTTACTAGCGGTGATCTTCAACAACGTACCGGATTACCAATATTTAATAGAAAACAGCCTGTTTATCGATCTGTTCGTACAGCAAATGAAACAACAAAAATGAATCCTAAAAAATCTGCAATTAAAGATGTCACAAATACATGGAGTGGTGGACGACAAAATACTACTACTAATAATAATAATAATAATAAAAAACGTCCATCAATAACAAGTGATACATTTATGTCACCATCTCATTCACCATCAAATTTTGATCGTAATACAAAAAATCGTTCATCATCATCATCATCACATATTTTATATGATAGTAATGGTCGACGTGTACGTGGTAATAGTACATCATTAACAACATCACCAGTTAAAAGTAATAGCAGTAATGGTAGTTCATCACCATTAGCCCAACAATTATTAGAAGCAGCTAGTAATGCTAAAAATGATGCACAAATATTAGATAAAATGAAAAAATTATTATCAAAATATTCAATGGGAAGTGGTAATGGTGTTAATTCAAAACAAAGAAAATCAGATTTTGATGATTTTACAACAGCCTGGGTACATAGTAATGGTAATTTAGAAAGATCTAGTAGTTGTTCGCCACCAACAAAACAAATAATGAAACGTAATAGTTCAGCGGCATCATCAAATGATAGTACACATAGTCGTGATATGGCATCATTACAATGTTTACCACGTAATCGTATGGATCATCGTGGTATATCAAAAATACCAGCACCAATTACTCGACAGAATACAGAGCTTTGTTAAGAGTTTTTTTTGTTTTAAATAAAATTTTGAAATTTGTATTATAATTTTATTTTAATTTTAAATTTATTAGAATTTTACAAAATGGATTGATAATTATAAAAATATAATATATAGAATTAAAATGAATAGTGGAATCAAGAAAACAGAATTTATTTTAATAAATTTTTTTAATATATAATATTAGAATTATAAAAAAAAGAATACTATTTTAAATATAATCCCAAACATGATAAATAATTTGTAGTTTTTTACTATGTAATTTATAGATTTAATGTAATTAAAATTGCTTTTCATTAGAAATTTATATAAGAATTGAAGTTTTGTTAGAAAGGTTTTGCAATGAGAATTTTTTAGTTACTATATAATATAAAATTTTAGCCCATACTGAGCGAGTATCTAAATGTGAGTGGTTGTGAGCTATATAAATATTAAAATTAATTATTTTAATATTTAAATAATTTAATTATATTTCTGATATTTGTTACTATTATATGAATATAGTAAAAAAGCTACAAAATTGAGACAAGTGTTTTATAATTAAATATTCAGTAAATTGGTCATGTTTCGTATCCACATTTGTTATTTTAAATTAAAATTAATTTAAAATTTTTGGAATAGAGCAAATACTTCAACATAAAAAATTTATTAAAAAAAAAAAAAAGAAAAAAAAAATTAAGAAATTTTAAAATATAATAATAAATTTTAATTAAAAAATATTTATAATATTTTAAATCCGAGTTTTGTAATATTTAATCAATCAATTAATTGTAATAATTAAAAATTTTATTAATATAAATATTGATTAGAAAATTATAAATATTTTAGTAGACCAACTTTAAATTATACGAATATAATTATAGACCGCTACAGGCGACACAAACAGCATTGGCCTTCTTATTACTATACTATTTTATTAGAAAACACTATGAAAAAAATCAATATACACCAATTATTAATAGCTCGTACTAATATTTAACTAAGCCCGAATTATTCTGTAATAACCAAATAAAAAATATTCTTTATATTATTATAATCTAAAACTAATCAACACTAATTTTTTCTGCACTAAATAAATTAATTTTATTAAATTTATGCAATTTCATTATCAAAATTCATAATAATTTTAATCAGTGTTTGACGGTTACAAAAACTTACGAGATTCTATTAAAAAGAACCACTGAACCATTCAATAAAGCAAATTATAAATTTCTTAAATTTTATATTGATTGCCGGTGATCCAAGTTCAGTTCCTTAAAAATTTTATGGTATTTCGAATATTTTAACTAATTTTCAATTTTATTATGATTTTAATTAATTACTAAATAAAATTGAAATTAAATTAATTTTTGGAATAACATAAATAATTAAATAATTATTAATTAAGACCGTTTTGTTAAATTTTATTATAATAATTTTCATTTTTCGATCGATTGGTGCTATATTTTTTATATAATTGATTCAAAATAAATTTATTATAAAACTATTCTAGTATTTTCAAAATATTTTTTTTTAATTATCATTTTATTAAATAAAATCTTTTAAATGATTTCTTTATTAACATTTTCTCCTGAATCAAATGAATCATGTTGTGATTCAGTTAATATATTTTGATAAAATCAAAAAATGATATCTTATTAATAAAATAATTTTGATAAGTGATAAGTTGATTTATTCATGAATACTTTGAAAACTTTCTTATATGAACCATTAATCACATGTGATTCATTTGGTATATTTTGTTAGGGCCAGTATTCTGCCACTAACTTACAAAACATGATCCATTTATGATATTACATGGATGGTATTTTAGATATAAATCTTCTATGAAGTAATATTTATCCATGAATCATATATAAGTCAATGTTGATGAGTCATATTTGAGGTTCATGAGTCATATATGAAAATCAAAAGCATAAAAGAAAATGTTAATAAAATGAAAATTTATAATTAAATTGTTAAATTATAAGAAAATACAATATCAAAATTTGATTCGGTAATTCTAAAAATATAAAAATTTGTATTAAATTTTTCATTTAATTTTAAAAACTCGAATAAGTATTTAATCTTTTTTAATTTTTTTTATATATTTTAAACCTTTAATTTAAGCTTTAAAAATTATATTTAATTTTTTTTTATTATTTTTCTTATATCGTAAATTTTGATAAGAAATTAATTTTTAACTTTACACAAAATATTTAAATGAAAATCTTTAAGTTACCATTTATTTAAAATAATATTTTTTGTATAATTTTTGAATTTAATTAATCATATTTTAAAAATGTACTTTATTTAATTTAATTATTTAGTACTTTAATTTTTTTTTCTAGTTATATTAATTTTATACATTTTTGAATAACAGATAAAGTAATACCAGTAATAAAATTATAATAATTTTTATGTAATTAAATATAATTATTATTATATTTTTGTAGTTAATTTTCAATTAATTGTTAAGTTTATATTTTTATTTTTCGTATTTTGAGTTTTATTTTAAATATAAATTGTAGTTAGTTGTTAACATTTAATGATAATTTTCTATATAAAATACAGAATATAAAAATTTGAAAAATATATTAGTGCCATTCAATGTAAATTTTTGTACTGGATTCAAACCATTTTCTTATGTCGTCATTAACGCCTAGTATCACATACGTAAATATATTTGCGTAATATGTGTTTGCGAAATGTGTGGTATTAAATTTGCAAGAATTTGACTATTTTAGGCTTCAAAAAGTTGGTTTATGTTGTCATTGGCTGTCAAAAAGAATCTAAATCGAAAAAATACAAAAATGAATGGCACTATTTATAAGAAATCCAATAAAAATAGTTTTAAAAAAATTAAATATATTAATTTTGTTGAAAATATATAAAAGGGAGAAAAATTTAATGTTCGATCAAATTTGTAAATATGTAACAGGAAAAAAAATATTTATGTAATTAATTTAAAATTATTAAATTTTATTTGATTCAATATAAATTCATTCTAAGTACTTAAAAGCCTGGTTTTATTGATTTATAACATTTAAATAAAAACCTAAAAATATCAATGATTTTAATGTATGTGCAAAATCAAAACTATACTACTATTTGCTATATGCGCTATAATTTTTATCATATAAAAGTTAAATTTACATTAAATGTTCAAATATAAATCATTTTCGTTCTTACGTTTACAATACTAACTTTATTTTATAGTTAGATACGACAATTTTATAATAAATTCTTTTTTTGTTTTAAGATTTACTTTTATCGTATATCCATCATAATTCATAACATTTGATATAAGTCATTCATAATAGTAATTAAAAAAAAAAAAAAACAATTAAAAATACTCAATTACTAACACGTAAACCTCATCAGAATAGATTCTGTTAATATATTTTTATATTAAACATAATAGTAATGTTTATTTTTTCATAATTGTTTATGTTTGTAAACATAAAAATCAAATTTCCAAAAAATTAAAAATATGCACATACGGCATTTAAGTATTGAGATGAGATAATTCAAATTTTCTTACATTTATGTTATTATTAAATTTGAATATTAAAACATTTTTAAAGTGTTAATGTTAACGAAAGCAAAATATTAAATTTAAATTTATTACAAAATTTTATTAAACTTTTGCAAAATCATTTTTAGTTTCCACGCTTCCTTAATGAATTATGAACTTTATTTTTCCATAATTTATTTCTTAATACAAGCTCTAATTTTATGAAATTATTAAGATTTGGAAATTTTGATCCTGTTTTTATAATCTCCCTATTATCGATAATTTATTAATAATATTTTAATTTATATACTAATTTTTTAATAAAATATTTTTAAATATAAATTTATCAAAAATTAAAAATATATATTAAAAATTTGCAAAACAATGAAATTGTAAATTAATATTTTTATTTTATTTTAAAACACTTTTTCCTTTTTTTTTTTGTTTTGTAATATGTTAAAATTAAAAATTAAATTATATATATAAAAAAATTATTAATGTATAAAAATATACATATTATTTTAGCAATATATAAACACTAAAAAAATGCAGAAAAACATTATAATAAATAAAAAATAAAATTAAAAACAAAAAACTATTTTTTTTAATGTTTTTCATTTTTAGATACAATTTGATATGATACAATTGTAAATATACTTTCTACTTACTTACTTACTCGGCATTGCAGCTCTAGTGAGCCAGGTATATATGCTTTCACTGATTTAAATTTCCAACAGAGTCGAAGTCCAACAGTAAGTGAAATAAGGATCTAAAAAATTCTGATAAAAATATTATAAATATATACGCAAAATTTGCAGACATTTTAATTTGAAAGTGAAACCAAAATACAAAAATTTAATAAAAATTTAAAAAAGCAATTAATCTTTTTACTTACAATATAATTATCTCCTTTGGAATTCGAATATCTTCAAAATCAAAGGAATTGCAAACATTTCCAACCAAAATATTTTTTATTTTTTTATAAAACATTAATTTAACTAAATGGTTACTGGGATAATGTTGTTGTCGTCATACCAATCCAAATAAGTGATTTTAAAGTAAATTACTTTACACAGTAATTACATCCCAAAATGATTTTGTCTTTAATCAAAGTAAAACCGTCGTCGTCCCAAAAATAAAAACAAGTTATAAGAAGCGCAGAATTCAACAGCTTCGAAATATATATTTTTTTTATCAATAAGCGAAACATTATTTTGGCATAGATGTCCTTATCTGGAATTTTGAACAAAAAAAAATGGAATTCCTGGGCAGAAGAATTCGTTACTTATTATGTTTTTTTGTCTGTATTTCTTAAAATTGTATAGTAAAGATAAAAAGGTTTTCTTTATAATTACCAAACTTTGGTGATATTTAAATTTGCATAATTATGTCAAATGCAATAATTGGGAATTGGAAGATTAATATATTTTTGTATTAAACATATGTTAATGTTAAAGTTTGGTTTTCTCTACTCATCAATTATAAAATTAAATATATTTTGGGTTTGACGGGGGCCTTAAATTTTTTGACTAATATCTCAACTTATTCAAAATTGGTAAATTTATTTAAAAGTAATCTTAATCTATTAGCAAACTTTACATCTTAAAGCTTTTCTTATTACCAAGTCACTGTATAATAGAAGGAAATGAGGAAGCAAATGATCTAGGAAGAAAATGTGTTACTGATGTGCCTATAATATAACATATAAGCTATACCGGTACAAATTAAAAGCTCAATTAGTAATTGCGCTAATAGATATACCACTACTATGAAATGGAATGAGCAGAACCGTGGGTATTCCTAACCAGTAAATCCAAGGAAATTCTGAAAATGAATAAATCCAGGGTTTGATTTTACACAGGAATTGTCACAGGACATGCGATTCTTAAGAAGCTTGCAATTAGATTACGATATGGAACATTGAGATTAGGATATGGAGAAACATTTATTTCTTCATAGGAAACCTTGAAACGCGGTTAAACTAAAACTGGCTAAGGTGATATTGCCCCTTAAAGAAATATGATGGGTCCGAACGCTGTTATTTATTATAGTATATATCTAAAATCTTTTGATTTCTGTTGTAACTTAGCGGTTGACTAAGACATTTGTTTTCTCTACCGGACTTCACGATTGATTTCAATTCATTCGTATAAATTTTTAAATAAATTAAGATATATTTTCGGCAAAAGTTAAATCCGAAAACAGCAAATAATCTCATCGGTATCATTTCAGAAAATAAATAACAAATTTTAATATGAACCCATATATTTAATAATTTTTAATTACATTACTGCAAATCATTGGATAAATTATAATTTAATTAGATCCACTCTCATATAATTACTAACTATAATTACAAATCCAAATTATTTATTAATGAATCTGGAAAAAATCCTGAAAATTATAGGACACAAAATTTCAAAATTATAAATCAAATTGACAGTTGGAAAGAAATTATTTATTTGAAACACATACAAAAATTTTATAATTTAATATTTTTAGTAATAAAATGCCTCGTCGTGACACTGCTAAATTTTTACGAGAAGTACGTGAATTTTTGTTAGGGGTAAAATAAAATATAACAAAATTATGAATTTTTGCAAATAAATAAAAATATATTATGTTTTCTAATTTTTCATTTAGAGAAAACCTGTTGGACATACTCGTTTTCAACCTGACTTATCTGCACGTACACAACCATTACCAAAAATTCCACCTGGTCCATCTAGCAAGATTTATAATAATTACTATTTAAATCGCGATGCACGTAGGCATGTTAATAAGCCAACTATCGTCATAGATTCTAGTGCAAAATTAAAAGAATCTGCAGAGAAGAAAAAGAATGAAACAGTCGATGATTGTGAAGCAAATGGAGACGAAAAAGAAGGCAAAAAAGCCAGAGAAAATGAAAAAAAATCAAAAATACCAACTCCTGGAAAAATTTATAAATATTAAAATTATATTTAATATACTTTATTTTACCTAGAAAATATATATTTTTTATTTACACATTTTGTAATTTTATTATTTTTGTATTTGAATATAATTTATAAATTTTAAAGAACGGTTTTAATTAAATTTTATTAAATCCAATAGATGGCATTGTCGAACGTATGATAGCGCTATCTAAATGTTACTTTAATAATAACATACTTGTGTCAAAATAAAAACGTCAACTCAGCTGATTCACAATTTTAAAGTGAATTTCCATCATAAAATTAAAAATAAAAGTTAAATAATATTTTTAATTATTTGAGAAACCAAAATACTATAAAAGAAAATGTCAGCTATAAGGCGAGATATTGGTCCAGCTTTACAAAGATTAAGAGCCTTTTTACTTGGTGTTAGTAAACATTTATTTGTTTTTTATAAATGAAAGTTATGTAAGCAAAAGTTAATAATTTCACATTTATTTTAGAGAGAACATACTGTAGCTCTTCGATTTGAAGATGGATTAGCTGATCGTACCCAACCACCACCAGATATTCCCGGTGGTCCTGCCCATATTATTTCAGCAAATTATTATGCTAATCGTGATCCACGTAGAGAAGTTACTGCACCAATTGATATTGGTACAAATGCTTTAGCAAGTGGTTCTACTGAAGGTGAAACTAGTTCAGCTAATAAAATACCAACTCCGGGCAAAATACATGTATATTAGATAAAGGATGAAGTTAAAATATATTCTGAATATATTTGTAAAAAAAAAAGTAATAGGAAAAATAAATAATTTAATAAAACAGAATTGAAAAATATTGTGGTAAGAGGTTTTAATATAGATTGAAATAAATGAAACATTGTGGAGCAGTTTATAACACCGGTATGTGGATAAAGTTATCATTAAGATTGTTTTATAGTTTTAATTGTAGTGTAGATTATGAGTATTTAAATTTATTGGCTTTTTTGAAACCGTTTTAATAACTGAGTATTTAGTAATTAAGAAGTGTATATATTTGAATTCCAAATTCAAACCACATATTAAAATAATTTTATGTTACTGATTTTTCTTATCAATATCGTTATACTAAACTGAAAAATATGTGCTCTCTAGATGACAATAAATGAGTAAATATTTCCAAATGATTACATGCTATAATATGTTAATTTCGGAATATATAATAATTATCACTACTACAAATATATTATTAGGCGAAACTATACTAACAAGAGTTGAATTAAAAATTAGTTTTTGAGAAAATAATATATTTTGCTTAAGGATTGGAATGATTATGCCATGGGATGCCAAAAATTCAACAGAATACACAAAAATGTATTTTGCCAAGGAATAATGTGTGAATAAAGGTTATTGGATATGATTTTATTTTAGAATTGAAATATAAGTAAACTGTTTACAATATTTTTAAGTTTCTATTTTATTGGAAATTCGTTAACAGTGGCTTATCAGTCGGATTTTAAAATGTATCCAAATGAAATTAATAATATTTCAAATTGCGTCTTAGTTGTATTAAAATATCAAACATATTTAATATATATTTTAGTTTTTAATATATATATATTTCTAAAACTTTCTTTTATAGACCTATTACTATCCATACATTAAGATTTTAGAACTAAACTAACGATATGATATACATAATCATAACCAAAGAAAACAGTATTTCTATTTTATATACTCGAAGTCATCTTGTCAACAACCAATATACATATAACGTATAAAATTTTACGTATTCATGAAAACTGATAAGATTTTAGTATAATATATGTAATAAGTGTTAATATACTCTCGGTTTTAAGCCTACGTGTACACCATTATTTGATCTTAAAATAAGATTCAAAACTACATTTATATCCGGTACCATGGGAAATAATTCATAATGTCGCAAAATTTTCGATATTGTACTTTTCATTTCATACGTTGCAAATTTCTGTCCAATACAATTTCTTGGTCCAGCACTGAATGGAATATTTGCAAATGCATGAGTTTTTTCGTCATAACTTTCAGCCAAATAACGATCTGGATTAAATATGTTTGGATCTGGAAACATATTTTCATCACGTTGCATTGAATAAATACTAATTGTAAAATTAGTTCCTGCTGGAACATGTTTACCATAATCTAAAATAAACAATTTTCTTAAATTTTATATTTGTGATTACATTTGTCTATAAAAAATTATACTTAAATCAACATTTTCTGTTATATTTCTTGAAAACATTGCCACTGATGGATACATTCTCAACGTTTCTTTAATTACATTATCCAAGTACTTTAAATCTTGTAATTCCCTTAACGTTATACTTCGATCCTTATCTTCACCAATAACTTCTCTAATTTCTTCAAAAAGTTTCTTTTGTATATGTTCATCTCTTGAGATATGATAAAGTGCTGAGCACATAGCTGAAGTGGTAGTATCGTGTCCTTCAAACATAAACGTATCAACTTCCTCCCGAATATCTTCATTTGTTAGAGGTTTTCCATTGACAGTGGATTGCAATAGAACATCAAGCAATGCCATTTTCTTCTTAGTACCAATATCATCATCTTCAATTGATTTATACGTTCCATTTGCTATTGATTCTTCAAGAGTTTTGCGGCGTTTTTCAATAACATTTTCAGTAAAAGAATGTAAAATTTTAATAGCTTTACTTTGGCGTTCTTTCATTTCCTTTGCGAACATTTTAAATATCCATTCAAAACGGAAAAAAACGTGATTTACTCTTTCAGCCATTATTAACAAAGTTCTAAATGACAATTATTAATTAGTAGTAAATATATATTTTTCTTAATTTTAGTTTATTTTACTCAGCTACAGCTTTTACGTATTCATTTTCTGGATCAGTTTGTGCATAAATTTTGGTACCCATTGCAGTTTCTTTAGAGACCAAAACCAAACAAAAAATTTGTAATTTTGTAATTTTTAATAATTTTAATATTTACCAGCAATAATATCTAATGCTTCCAAACAAATAAATGGTTGAATATTAAGTTTTTTACCATCGGCTTTTGATTTCAATTTTTCAACTAAAATTGCACTGTGCTGATCAAAAATCTCGACAAATTGCTCCAAAATTTTAAAATGAAATGTTGGTGTTATGATTTTACGTCTTGAATGCCATTTTGAACCGGAACTTAATAAAAGTCCATCACCAAGCCAAACACTAAATAATTTATATAAAGATCCTTTATTAATATATTTTGGACTGCTCATAATAATTTCCAAATCTTTTGGATCACTTCCGACCATAACCAATTGATTAAATATCCAAATTTTATATAGCGAACCATATTCTGAACGACTTTTTATTGAATATTGTAAAAGATCTGAAAATATTATGAAAGTATTTGTTTTGTATAACTGAGTGGGATGAATTGGAATATTGGACTTTGAACTTACTATTTGGGTTACGTTTCATCAAATATAATGCACTGCCAAATATTGGATATGCTTTTGGTCCAGGAATATTAGATGTTAAATCATTACGTTCCTTCTTAATTATATAGTCCAACAATACGACAAGTGTTATTATAAGTATTATCAGTTCGATGATCATTTCTATCTTATTTTAAATACAAAGAAAATATAATTTATTTATATTAGAGTTCAAAAATCTTATAATACTATAGTCTAGGAATATAAAATATTTGATTGATTTCTGAACAACGAACAACGAAGAACTAATTTGAGAGAAAACAGAATAGAATCAGAATTAAAATTAATAAACATATGGTAAATTCGCAAAAAAAAACTTGTTTATTTATCATGAGTTGGCTTCGTAAGCCGGTTCTCTATCTTAAAATTGCCAGTCAATTAGAACTTATAAAAAGATATAAATTTAGTAATTTTAGAATAATAATAAACAATAAATATAAATATTATTGTATCTGGAAACTGGTTATCATAATGATAAGCTAAATATAACATAATATTATATGACATAGTTTATTTTTATGAAAATTATTCGGTCATTAAGATAATTATATGGATATTTATAAAAAATATTTCTTATCATTTAAAAAAATCTGCAAATTTCATAGTCTACTACTAAATACATTTATTTATAGAATCGAAATAAAAACAAAATTATTTAATAAAATTTGAAAGTCATTCCAAGTCCAACAATTAAAGATTGACGAATTAAAAAAATAATAAAAATCATAATATTTATAAATAATTTTAATATATAATATCAAAAACAAATTTTTTATACTTTTAATTCTTAATACACTCTCGGTTTCAAACCTAAATGTACACCATTATCGGATCTTAAAACTAAATATAAAATTGGATTCATATCTGGTCCCATTGGCAACAATTCATAATGCCTTAATATTTTTGATATTGTACTTTTCATTTCGAACATTGCAAATTTCTGTCCAATACAATTTCTTGGTCCAGCACTAAATGGAATATATCCAAATGCATTTGTTTTCTCATCAGAGCTATTAATAATAAAACGATCTGGATTAAATACGTTAGGATCTGGGAACATTATTTTGTCACGTTGCATTGAATAAATATTTATTCCAATATTTGTACCAGCTGGAATTACTATCCCATCATCTGTAAATTAATAATAAAACACAAATTTCTAATGGAATATCGAAAATGAAAATTAGATAAGTTAATAAATTTACATAAATTGACTTTTTCTCCTATAAGTCTGCTATACATTGGTACGGACGGATATAGTCTCAATGTTTCTTTAATCACACAATCTAAATACTTAAGATCTTGAAGTTCTTTTAATGTTATAATCCTGTCTTTATCATTTCCGAGAACTTCTTTAATTTCTTCAAAAAGTTTTTGTTGAATTTCCTTATTTTTGGAAATGCAGTAAAGTGCTGAGCACATAGCAGAAGTTGTTGTATCGTGTCCTTCAAACATGAACGTATCAACTTCCTCTCGAATATCTTCATTTGTTAGAGGTTTTCCATTGACATTAGCTTGCAACAGAACATCTAATAATGCCATTTTCTTTTTACCGCCAAAATCATCATCTCCAATTGGTTTATGCGTTCCATTTGCTATTGATTCTTCAAGAGTTTTTCGACGTTTTTCAATTACATTTTCTGTAAAAGAATGTAAAATTTTAAGAGCTTTGCTTTGGCGTGATTTCTTTTCGCTTGCGAAAATTTGAAATATCCATTCGAAACGTAAGAATAGATCAACAAATCTTGACGCCATAATTGACAAAATTCTAAATTAAAAGATAGAAATATAAAGATAATATTCATTTTAAATTTAAAGTTTTTAATTACTCAGTAACAGCTTTGGCATACTCATTGTCTGGATCGGTTTGTGCATTCACTTTAGTTCCCATTGCAGTTTCTAATGAAAAGAGTCCAAATGAAATATATAAATTTTTAAAACTTTTTAATAATTTTAATATTTATACCAGCAATAATATCTAATGCTTCCAAACAAATAAATGGTTGAATATTAATTTTTTGACCATCGGCTTTAGGTTTCAATTTTTCCACTAAAATTGCACTTTGTTGATCAAAAATCTCGACAAATTGCTCCAAAATTTTAAAATGAAATGTTGGTGTTATAATTTTACGTCTTGAATGCCATTTTGATCCGGAACTTAATAAAAGTCCATCACCAAGCCAAATATGTAATAAATCATATAAAGATCCTTTATTAATATATTTTGGACTGCTCATAATAATTTCCAAAGCTTTCGGATCACTACAGAATATAAATAAACTGTTGAAAAACCAAGCTTTGTAGATTGAACCATATTTTTCACGATTTTTTACACTATATTCTAAAATATCTGCGGAGTAATCAAAAACATCATTATTTTTATGTCGATTTTTTAAAGTGTCATTGAAAATAATACTTACTGCTTGGGGTACGTTTCATCAATTCTATTGCACTACCAATTAATGGATACGATTTTGGACCAGGAATATTAGCTGTTAAATCATTACGTTCCTTTTTTATTAAGTATTCCACCAGTACGGCAATTGTTAGTAAAAGTATTATTAATTCGATAAACATGTTTTCTTTGGGAATAGAAATTAAATTGTTTAGTATTAAATAAAATTAACAACATAAAATAAATTTTAATTCGCGTATTTGAATTTGAATTTGAATACAATTAACATATTTTATAAACGAATAATTTATTTGATTAATTTTAGAAATAACCTAGTTTCAGTTAAGAGTTTAAAAAAAAGCCGGTTTCATTTAAAATAACATAAAAAATATTAGGGAATTTAATGTTGTTTAAAGTCTAAAACAACCTTTTCTTACTATACGATAATCTGTTACTTTCCGTCAATAAATAAAAAATATTATGTAATAAATATGTAATTTATTTATAACTTATTTAAATCAAACGCATTATTTTTTTGAAAAATACTAAAGAAGCTCTGTCTAGTCTAAGGATCGTCAGACCTCAGCCCAGTAAGTTTTTTTTTTAAATCTCAACTTTGTTAAGAAATATCCCTAGAATCTGGAAAATTAGTAGAACTATATTGATAATCTCAATCTGTATACTAAATATGTACTACTTATTACAAAATTAGCATTATCCATTTCTTACAGGTATCACACCAATACGAAACCACCATCAAACAGGAAACGATTTAATTTCAGATAAAGATAGTATAATTTCTATAGAAAACCAATCGTTTACTGTACGAAACTGAATTGGATTTAACTTATATTTAACTTTTTAATCTACATTGTCCAAAGTAAATTATATCAAATTATATTTCATATTAATATTAACATTTATAATAATTATAATATTTATAGTAATTATAAAATATTAATTAGCGAACTAATATCATAATTATAAAATTTAGACTTTGCTAAACACTTAACTGAATTGAATTATTGTACTTTTGTGTAACTAGTAAAACACTCAATATTTATTTTTAAATAGTATTACAAAATATTTTAAATTTTATTTTAAACTTACTCAAATATTTAGGTGTAAAGAACTCGCTACCTTCAAGTTTAACGTCTGAATTAAGACTGGGTGAATTATATTATCAAACAAGTTTATTAAAAATATGTAAACGTATAATATTCTTTATTTATAGATATCATAATTACATATATCGCTCCTCATATTTGTTTTAAAAATTACGATACGAAGATTAATTTTTCTATATGTATATAAAAGCAATATTTTAATAATCAGTGCAAAAAAAAAAGCTGCCAGCCCAGGGGTAGACCAAAACTAGCAGTATATACGAAAATTTAAAGAATATTTACAATATTTCAAATATCTTAGATATTTCGAAGTTAAGTAAATATTTTATATAATTCGGAAATTTTGAAATGGATCTACTGAACTTAACGACCTCAACTAGATCACGAAACTAAGCTGTGTACGAAAATTTAATTCAAATCGGATAACAATTAGCAATAATTACTATCAGCTAAGAGGGGCGATGGTATAAATTGATTAACCTTTAATATTTACCTATCAGTAATAAAAATTTGCAATATTTAATTTGATTTTAAGACTGACGGTTGGGACTATTTGCTGACTACAAATCCTTCACTATAAAAGGCCATTTAGCTTGTTATTTCTTTCACTATAAAAAAAACTTATGATTCGGAACCCATAGAAAATTAGTATGTAGTTCTAAATTGTAATAAAAATGTCACGAAACCTTTGAAATCCTATGCCCCCAAGTGGAATGAACAAAGAAAAATATTGCTAAATAAAAATTTATTTTTTTCAATTGATCTTATCCATCACAACATTTATAGTTAACCTTTACTATAGTAGTCTTCGTAATACCTAGGTATACAGTAGAAAATAAAAGAGTAGATAATAGAAATTGAGATAATACAATTTAAGTTCTTAATTTTTATCAGTATTTTTACAAGTAGTTATTTTTAATAATTATTATTAATAATTAAAAAATAAATATTTCTTTATAATCATTAAAACAAATTTAAATTATATGATTACATTATAAATCAATAAATTCTTGTTTTTAAACCTAAATTTACACCATTACTAGATCGCATAACTAAACTCATCATTGGTTTCATATCTGGTCCCATTGGCAACAATTCATAATGCCTTAATATTTTTGATATTGTACTTTTCATTTCGAACATTGCAAATTTCTGACCAATACAATTTCTCGGTCCAGCACTAAATGGAATATATCCAAATGCATTTGTTTTCTCATCAGAGCTATTAATAATAAAACGATCTGGATTAAATACGTTAGGATCTGGGAACATTATTTTGTCACGTTGCATTGAATAAATATTTATTCCAATATTTGTACCAGCTGGAATTACTATCCCATCATCTGTAAATTAATAATAAAAAAAAAATGTTCCATTATCGAAAAAGAAAATTTGATAAGTTCCACAATAAATTTACATAAATTGACTTTTTCTCCTACAAGTCTGCTATACATTGGTACAGACGGATACAGTCTCAATGTTTCTTTAATCACACAATCTAAATACTTAAGATCTTGAAGTTCTTTTAATGTTATAATCCCGTCTTTATCATCCCCGAGAACTTCTTTAATTTCTTCAAATAGTTTTTGTTGAATTTCCTTATTTTTTGAAATGCAGTAAAGTGCTGAGCACATAGCAGAATTTGTTGTATCGTGTCCTTCAAACATGAACGTATCAACTTCCTCTCGAATATCTTCATTTGTTAGAGGTTTTCCATTGAAATTAGCTTGCAACAGAACATCTAATAATGCCATTTTCTTTTTACCGCCAAAATCATCATCTCCAATTAGTTTATGTGTTCCATTTGCTATTGATTCTTCAAGAGTTTTTCGACGTTTTTCAATTACATTTTCTGTAAAAGAATGTAAAATTTTAAGAGCTTTGCTTTGGCGTGATTTCTTTTCGCTTGCGAAAATTTGAAAAATCCATTCGAAACGTAAGAATAGATCAACAAATCTTGATGCCATAATTGACGACATTCTAAATTAAAAGATAGAAATATAAAGATAATATTCATTTTAAATTCAAAGTTTTTAATTACTCAGTAACAGCTTTGGCATACTCATTGTCTGGATCGGTTTGTGCATTCACTTTAGTTCCCATTGCAGTTTCTATAATGAAAAGAATCCAAATGAAATATAAATTTTTAAAACTTTCTAATTGTAATATTTATACCAGCAATAATATATAATGCTTCCAAACAAATAAATGGTTGAATATTAATTTTTTGGCCATTGGCTTTTGATTTCAATTTTCCAACTAAAATTGTACTTTGCTGATCAAAAATCTCGACAAATTGCTCCAAAATTTTAAAATGAAATGTTGGTGTTATAATTTTACGTCTTGAATGCCATTTTGATCCGGAACTTAATAAAAGTCCATCACCAAGCCAAACACTAAATAATTTATATATAGATCCTTTATTAATATATTTTGGACTACTCATAATAATTTCCAAAGCTTTCGGATCACTACAGAATATAAATAAACTGTTGAAAAACCAAGCTTTGTAGATTGAACCATATTTTTCACGATTTTTTACACTATATTCTAAAATATCTGCGGAGTAATCAAAAACATCATTATTTTTATGTCGATTTTTTAAAGTGTCATTGAAAATAATACTTACTGCTTGGGGTACGTTTCATCAATTCTATTGCACTACCAATTAATGGATATGATTTTGGACCAGGAATATTAGCTGTTAAATCATTACGTTCCTTTTTTATTAAGTATTCCACCAGTACGGCAATTGTTAGTAAAAGTATTATTAATTCGATAAACATTTTTTCTTTGGGAATAGAAATTAAATTGTTTAGTATTAAATAAAATTAACAACATAAAATAAATTTTAATTCGTCTATCTGAATACAATCAGCGGTGGCTCTACCATATAAACTATTGAGGGCGCCAAAATTCGAGAGAAAAATAAAGATACTTTTTTTTTAGTGATACGTTTTTTTAAAAAACTGTTGAGGGGGCCAAAAAATTTCGAGAGAAAAATAAAAGCTACTTTTAAAAGTTATACATGAAAAACAAAATATTCAAATTTTGAAATTTTGAATAGAAATTGATTGAGTAAGTAAATTGAGGTGGACAATAAAATAAATTCACTATAAGAACAATTTCATGGAGCAATATTATTTTCTTTACATATCTGTTTTCATTGGTAGAGAGGGCGCTGGGCGCCACAAGTAAGATCGCCTACGGCGCGAAATAAAAAAAAATATTTTTGAATCACCGCTGAATACAATTAACATATTTTATAAACGGATAATTTATTTGATTAATTTTAGAAATAACCTAGTTTCAGTTAAGAGTTTAAAAAAAAGCCGGTTTCATTTAAAATAACATAAAAAATATTAGGGAATTTAATGTTGTTTAAAGTCTAAAACAACCTTTTCTTACTATACGATAATCTATTATTTAATAAATAATATTAATAAATAAAATATTATATAATAAATATGTAATTTATTTATAACTTATTTAAATCAAATGCTTTATTTTTTGGAAAAATACTAAAGAAGCTCTGTCTAGTCTAAGGATCGTCAGACCTCAGCCCAGTAATTTCTTTTTTAAATCTCAACTTTGTTAAGAAATATCCCTAGAATCTGGAAAATTAGTAGAACTATATTGATAATCTCAATCTGTATACTAAATATGTACTACTTATTACAAAATTAGCATTATCCATTTCTTACAGGTATCACACCAATACGAAACCACCATCAAACAGGAAACGATTTAATTTCAGATAAAGATAGTATAATTTCTATAGAAAACCAATCGTTTACTGTACGAAACTGAATTGGATTTAACTTATATTTAACTTTTTAATCTACATTGTCCAAAGTAAATTATATCAAATTATATTTCATATTAATATTAACATTTATAATAATTATAATATTTATAGTAATTATAAAATATTAATTAGCGAACTAATATCATAATTATAAAATTTAGACTTTGCTAAACACTTAACTGAATTGAATTATTGTACTTTTGTGTAACTAGTAAAACACTCAATATTTATTTTTATATAGTATTACAAAATATTTTAAATTTTATTTTAAACTTACTCAAATATTTAGGTATAAAGAACACGCTACCTTCAAGCTACCTTCAAGTTTAAGACTGGGTGAATTATATTATCAAACAAGTTTATTAAAAATATGTAAACGTATAATATTCTTTCTTTATAGATATCATAATTATCATAATCTCATATTTATTTTAAAAATTATTAAAAGCAATATTTTAATAATCGGTGCAAAAAAATCTGCCAGCCCAGGGGTAGACCAAAACTAGCAGTATATACGAAAATTTAAAGAATATTTACAATATTTCAAATATCTTAGATATTTCGAAATTAAGTAAATATTTTATATAATTCGGAAATTTTGAAATGGATCTACTGAACTTAACGACCCCAACTAGATCACGAAACTAAGCTGTGTACGAAAATTTAATTCAAATCGGATAACAATTAGCAATAATTACTATCAGCTAAGAGTTTTTGGTGTAAAAGAAACTGTTTAGATCTAAATGTTGGCAAATGTGTATCTATGTCATTTTCTCGTAAAAACAATCCGTGTAATTATGACTATCATATTAATGGAATTAGTTTAAATAAATGTGAATCACTAATGGACCTGGGTGTTATACTAGATACTAAACTCACATTCATAAATCATATTCATAATTTATCTAAAAAAGCAAATTCTATGTTAGGTTTAATTAAACGTTACTCTCGTGAGTTTTCAGATCCTTATGTGTTAAAATCGTTGTTTATTAGTTTAGTTCGTCCAATCTTGGAATATGCCTGTCAAGTCTGGTCCCCCTTTTACGCTACTCATGTGAATCGAATCGAGTCAGTGCAGAAAAGATTCTTACGTTTTGCTTTGCGCCAGTTTAACTGGTTGAATCCACTAGGTTTGCCTCCTTATACTGACCGTTTGCGTTTAATTGACTTGCCTACATTAGTAAAGCGAAGAGAATATTTGTGCTTTTCATTTATACATAATATTATTGATGGAAAGATTGATTCAAAAAGACTCTTGTCTTACATTAAATTCAAAGTTCCCACACATAGCACTAGAAATTTTAGTCCATTGTTCGTTCCTCCTAGTACCACAAATTATGGCGCTTTTTGTCCAATGTCAGCTATGTGTAAGTTGTATAATAATAATTATAAATATTTGACAAATTTAAATATTAAAAGTAAAAAATTTAAATACAATTTTATGTACATATAATTTACTATTTCTTAACAAATTTTGTTATTAATTGCTTTATTTTATTATCTGTTTATTATATTATTGTAAATATTAAGTAAAATATTATATTTTTTTTTGTAACTAGAATTTAGTGGATCAAATAAATAAAAAAAAAGAGGGGCGATGGCATAAATTGATTAAGCTTTAATATTTACCTATCAGTAATAAAAATTTGCAATATTTAATTTGATTTTAAGACTGACGGTTGGGACCATTTGCTGACTACAAATCCTTCACTATAAAAGGCCATTTAGCTTGTTATTTCTTTCACTATAAAAAAAACTTATGATTCGGAACCCATAGAAAATTGGTATGTAGTTCTAAATTGTAATAAAAATGTCACGAAACCTTTGAAATCCTATGCCCCCAAGTGGAATGAACAAAGAAAAATATTGCTAAATAAAAATTTATTTTTTTCAATTGATCTTATCCATCACAACATTTATAGTTAACCTTTACTATAGTAGTCTTCGTAATACCTAGGTATACAGTAGTAAATAAAAGAGTAGATAATAGAAATTGAGATAATACAATTTAAGTTCTTAATTTTTATCAGTATTTTTAATAAATATTTCTTTATTATGATTAAAACAAATTTAAATTATATGATTACATTATAAATCAATAAATTCTTGTTTTTAAACCTAAATGTACACCATTACTAGATCGCATAACTAAACTCATCATTGGTTTCATATCTGGTCCCATTGGCAACAATTCATAATGCCTTAAGATTTTTGATATTGTACTTTTCATTTCTAACATTGCAAATTTCTGACCAATACAATTTCTCGGTCCAGCACTAAATGGTATATACGCATATGGATTTGTTTTTTCTGTTGTATTTTCAATTGAATGACGATCTGGTTTAAATGAATCTGGATCATCAAAAATTTTTGAATCACGAAACATTGCATATAAACCAACTGTATAATTTGTACCAGCTGGTATAATTTTACCATCTAAAATAAAATTTACACAATTATATTGTCATTTTTACAAATTTTATATTTCATTAAGCTTACTCAAATCAACATCCTCTGTAAAATATCTACCAATCATTGGTACTGGTGGATATAATCTTAATGATTCTTTAATTACACATTCCATATATTTTAAATTTTGCAAATCCCTATAAGAAATTGCACGATTTTTATCATTACCTAAAATTTCTTTGATTTCGGTAAATAATTTCATTTGGACTTCGGGATTCCGTGATATACAAAATAATGAAAATGAAATTCCTGATGTTGTTGTATCATGTCCTTCAAACATAAATGTATCAACTTCTTCACGTATATCCAAATTTGTTAATGATTTTCCAGTACTGTCAGATGATTGTAATAAAATATCTAATAATGCCATACGTTTTTTATTACCAATATCATTTTCATCTGGATTTGTTATAGTAGATCCATTAGTAGCTAATGATTTTTCAAGAGTATTTCGTCTTTCTTCAATTATTTTTTCTGCATATGAATGAAGAGTTTTTAAGGCTTTATCTTGTCGCATTTTTATCTTTGGTGCTGTTAATAAAAATAACCAGTCAAATCGATGCCATACATTAATAAATCTTTTAGCAATTATATTAGTGATTCTGTTCCAACAAAAAATAACAAGGAATTAATATATAATAAATAAAATATAATTGTAAATTATAATTTTTATATTACATACTCAGATACAGCTCGGGTATATTCATTTTCAGAATCAGTTTGAGCATTTATTTTAGTTCCCATTGCAGTTTCTATATCAAAACAATTAATCATCATTAATAAAATTACATTTCTTTATAATTAAAATATTTACCAGCAATTATATCCAATGCTTCTAAACAAATAAAAGGATGAATATTAAATTCATTGTCACTATCTGCTTTTGATTTCAATTTCTCTACTAAAATTCCACTTTGCTGATCAAAAACCTCAACAAATTGCTCCAAAATTTTAAAATGAAATGTTGGTGTTATGATTTTACGTCTTGAATGCCATTTTGAACCGGAACTTAATAAAAGTCCTTGACCCAACCATGTATGTAATAAATCATATAATTTATTTTTTTGTATATATTTTGGACTACTCAATACAATTTCAATATCCTTCGGATCACAAGAGAAAATGGCTAATTGATTGAATATCCATACTTTATACAAAGGACCATATTTATAACGATTTTTCAATATATATTGCATAATATCTAGGATGGGAAATAAACAAAATATTCACTGAATATATTATAATTTATAAAGATAATTTTAGTAGACATGATTCATTTACGTAAACTCAATATGTCAATACTCCGGATTACTTCGAAGTATACTGAATATAAATTATGTTAAAAAACCAATGATTTGTTTGGATCAGCGAATATATTATTAATAAATCTATGTTTGAAAGAAAACATATATAAAAAAACAGAAGATAATCTTTATCTTTAAGCATAATCTCTTGCACTTTCTGAGTTACAATCCGTAGTCGATTAAGCTATCCGATGTTTACAAACAAATATTACAATATTATACACAACTAATTAATATAAGCAGTACTACTAAGTAGTGGGAGTAAGGATATTAATAAAAACCCCATAGAGAACTTGAGTTAGTAAATACCACCTCCATCGTAACGCGCTAATTCAAGTATTATTTAGGTTTTCATACTGTCAAATTAGAAATTTATTCTAATAAAGCCAATAATATAAAGGGATTATTTTTGTACTTAGAATATCAGCATAAATTATTGCTTACATACTTCCACTATTTACTGCTTTCAAAATGATCGTTTCATTTTAAAATCAACTTGTTTGTACTCCAGAATATTTAGTTTATGTAAATAAATCACATCTATAATAAAATAATAGAATTTACCCTCTGGACTTTTATTGATATACGATAATGCATTTCCAATTATTGGTATATTCATTGGTCCTACCATATTACAAGTTATATCATTACGACGTTTTTTAACTAAATAATCCAAAAATATTGCCAAACCAATTGTTATCAATATAATTTCGAAAATCATATTGAAAATTAATTACAAAAACCTGTAAATTGAAATAAAAAATATAATTACAAAACATAAAACACTGTAAAATTAATTTTAAGATATAAATTATGCTTAACAAAAATTATACACTAAACTAAAACTTATGCTAGCATATCTACAAATCGTGAACTCTGATAATAAAATTATAATTAACAAAATATATTAATCATCATGAGACATTTGCATGCTAATTTATATATCAAATTTCTATATTTACCTTATAATAATTACTAACATAATAATTTTTTTTTAATTATATATTTTTTTATCACAAATTTTATCACTATCGATTTAAACTTTGGATTTTATCAATATATAATTTAACTTAAAATATATTTTATTAAAACTTAAATATATAATAACTAAATATTTATGATTTTCGACTGACCTATAGAAAAAATTAATTTATTATTTTCCATATATTTCAAATTCATAATTTTAAATATGATTTTTATAATTAATTTAGAATTAGGGAGTGCAATACCAGGATCCCGAGAGTACATTTCCGGTATTCAGTACTGGTATTAAAGCATTTATTTTGCTTTCGAAGGGTAAACAGTAAAGTGTTAACGTGTATTTTATCTATGTTTAAAACATACCCTTAGAATAAAAATAAGCGCGTCATTATAGAGTTGAAAATTAGTACAAGATATTGTGAATTGTTTGTGATATACAAAATACAATAATATACTATAGAAATATTGGAGTAGGTAAGAAAATTTATAATCAATTTCACAATTAAGACTAAAAGTATAAATTATTTAAATTACATAAAAATTATGCAATCCTCAGAAATGGAAAATTTACATTTTCCATTTGTATGTATATTTAATGTATATTTTCAGTCTTTAAAATAATAATTAAATTTTTATATGAAACATGAACTAATTTTTAAATGAACTATGTAATTTTCGTTTTGTTTTTATTTTATTATAATATTAAAGAATGAATTGTTTTTATTAATTTTTTAGTTAAAAATAAATCATGGATTTTTTCATAATAGGTGTTTTTTCTTATTTTTTTGGTTCCGGTATTGAATACCGGGATTACGGTATCAAATTTTTCAATATCGAAATACCGGTATTAATTTTTCACTCTGGTCATGTACTCCCTATTATAGAATGCAAAATCTGCGAAAAAATACGAATCGTAATCAACATAAAAATTCGCTGAAGATTTTACACTTTTATAGGTTTTTCAACTTAGATTTATCTGAAATTCTTATCAAATTGATAAATATATAAGATTATTAATAATCATTATGATTATTTTATATTATGGCTAGTCATTATTTAAAATATAAATATTATTTTATCTACATTATACGTATACAAAATAAACAATTTACAGAAATTTTCCAGAAGTTATACTTAGTAGTTCATTCAACTAAAACTAGAATTTACCTTAAATTAAATATATCCGCTTTACTAGTGAAGGGTGAAGGCTGTGAAGGCTACTAAGTAATGATAATAAATGATTTACTTTACTACCATGAAAGTATTTATACTAAAAATGTGAAATATAAATTTCTTTATCAGTTAAAATATTAAATTTATAATTTATTACTTTTTTTTATTGAAATTGTTTTGTTTTTGTTTTATTTTTAAATATTTATCAAAATAATTTTAATTACGTAATTTGATTGCAATTTTTTTATTTAAAATATAAATAAATAGAGAATTTTTTTGATTGAATCCGAACGAAACGATTGACTGCTAAATATAAACTAAAACTGGAAATAATAAATTTATTTCGTGTTGTGATCATTGATGTTTGTAGTGAAAAGTGATGTAATCAGATGTAATCAAGTTTTATATTATTTTTTCTCTACTTAATACTCGAATCTCATTTTAAACTAAACAATCTGGTTTTAAAAATAACAAGTCAAAATTGTTTTTTTGGGGAGGGCAAAATCAGTACATCGTACAGCAGAACAGAGCAAGAGCATCAAGTTTGTGTTTGTATTTTGAAAAATTCACCGGCCGGCAAAACTATTGCATTGTTGGCTTTAGCTGGCAGCTAACAACACTTAAAATATACATATATACCTAAATATATGAAATTATGAGATTGATTAATATTTTTATTTTATATGTTCTTGAACTTGATGAAAAAGAAACGTTATTAAGTAGTATTTACATAAAAACAGTAGTACAAGTTTAACTTGTTTGATAAATTATATTAATATTTATATAAAAAAAAACGTTTTTAATGGCAATTTGAAATTTATATGACTAGCTGTATAATATAGTTTGTACTGGAACACTTGCTGATGTTGGGGCATTTAATAAATGAATTGCATTACACGAATACAAGAATTACAAGAATAAGTATTTATATATAGTATATTTTTATTTATTTTTCATTTTTCCCTTTACTAGAAACATGTAGGGGGGGTCACGCACCATTTGAATTATCCATCTCAGTCAGTTCATTAATGTTGATTAAGTGTTTTCACATTTGAAATTGTATTTTCCTAGCTCTAGAAGTAATGATCTAAATCTAGGTGATTTTCGGGCGACCTCGTAATTTTGTTCCTACCATGCATGGATACCACTCTAGACCCTGTGATGCTATTGCGGTTTTTTCCGTAATGGTATGTGCTATCCATATCCATTTTCGTCTTATAATCTCTTTCACAATGTCTTTCTCCTTTCCGATTTTCGATTCTTCAGAAATTCACGTTAGTTATGATATATATTAATCAATCTTTAAATAATTCAATAATATTTATATTCAAATTAAAAATAAACGGCATAATAGAATACAATATTCTTCAATATGTACTTCGTCGCCTGGAAAATATTTGAATGGTGAAAATATAGATGTCGCCATTCTACTATTATGAATTTTTCTACTAAAATAAAATGACACAAAAAAATAGACGCGATAACCCAATGAACAAAAATGTAATAAAAAACCGAAGCATTATTCTGAAAATCGTCAATTAATAAAACGAAAGTTATGAAAAGAAATGTTATTAAATTCATTTCTTAATATTGTCTTTGGCATTAAATTAAATAAGCTATAGAAATATGTATTGTAATAATAATTACGAAAAATAGCAACAACCCCTTGGTTGGAATATTCATATTGAGAAATTTTCTAGGTTATTTACGATTTTTGAGTGATCATTTTAACTATGGAAAACGATGCAAATTTTTTACATATTTAAAGTTAATTTAGAGTTTTAGACTACATGAAAAAATGATAAATATAGTTCTTTCTACTTAAATGATACTAAAAATTCTTTCTTTACTATTTTAGGGTACAATACAAGAGAAGCAGGAAACTAAAGGACAGATTCTTCAAAGACATATACGATATACCAATCAAATTTTATTAAACGAACTATCGAATTCGTATTATTTTAGTACTCAAAATGATACACGATAGTTTACCAATCATTAAATATTACTAATTCTTACTCCTACGAATTACAAACCGAATTCCATTACAATGACAATCTTATTGGGAATTCATTCTCGCGTAAAAATAAAAAAGCATTTTTCAATGTGTCAGTTGTCATTTTGTTAAGGTGCCAAAAATATAAAAAAAAAGGAATTTTTGTTTTTTAATTATTTTACACAATAAATTTTTATAGTTAGAGCCTGGATAACAAGGCAAAATATAATATTTTTTAAATAGAAGAAACTATCAATAATTTTTTAATAAACATTACTAAAAAAAAACAATAAAACATCGAATTAATTTGCTGAAATTTTAGTGTTCTCTATCGCCCGTAAAAAACGTAACTATCAAAAAATTATCAAAGCTCGTAGTTGTCGTCCAACGCGTGGATGACATTTTTTTTTTCTCGGTGGGAAAAACACAGAAAACGAAAATTTGTGAATCTAATTTTTTCCATCTACAAGAATTATTTTAATTTTTTTTTAAGATTTCAGTGTGAAAAATGAAATATACAAAAAGTTTCTTTTAAAATAATTAATTTTCCAATTTTTGTATTTGGGTTTTTTTTTTGTAATTAATTTTATATTTTAGCTTTATCTTTACTTACTAAAATTTTATTTTTGCGTGCTTTTTTTTTTTGCTGTTGTTGTTGGGTCTCTAATGAATTAAAATTAGCAGCAATCCATAAAAAAAAGCAGGGAATATTTTTTTTTAGTAGATGAAAAAACGTTAAAAAAGTGTTTTAAAATAAAATAAAAGTATTTCTTGATTGTGTATAAATCTTCTTTGAAATCAATCATAACAAAAAAAGTGTTTCAAAACAAATTTACTTTATATATAAAAATTTTTTTTTTTTAGTTTTCTTAATTCTTATTATTATAATTTCTTCTGTCTCTTGTTGGTTAGCAGCTTTATTGCTTACCATATTTTTTTTAATAATTACATATTAAGAAATAAAAAAAAAAAAAATAATTGGCTGAAAATTGGATATCACCACCAACCACAAAAAAAAAAATAAAAAAATTATTGTACAATATTTTGAAATAAAAATATTGGAAGAAAATAATAAACAAATATGTACAACAATATGAACGGCTATGCGCCGTATAGGTCGAGGTAAATATTTTACTATTTTGCTTACAAAATTTTTTTTTTTACTATAATTTAATTTTGCAAATATAATATAATACATATTAATTTTTTTTGTAGTTATGCTCGTCTCAATTTTTAATAGGCTAATTTAAATTTTATTTTACAAGTTATTGACAGAAAATCCATCAAGAAACTTATTTATAATTATAATATTGAAACAAAAATATAGCAAAAGAAAAATTTGTGTGTACAAAATCGATTTTTTTTTTTTTTGTTTTTGTTTCTTTTGCTGCTTGTATACTCTACCTACATGATATTTTAGTAGAAGCAGACAGTGACTAAACATTCAATAAAATTGACTATATATATATGTACATAACATATTTTTTTAGTTGTATGATATTAGATTTCATTTTCATGGCCTGCATAAAAAGAATATTATAAATTACAATTGTGTATCATCCATAATAACAATATTGAATAGTAGAGTTATAATTACCAATACTTATTTATAATATCATAAATAAATGCACAGTATCAGCCAAATAAAAGTTACCATTCTTGATATTTTCATATAATTTAATTTAACTATAAATATACTGTCTTTACAGTAGCCGGTTTCTGGAATTCTCACAGCATATATATTATATGGTCAGTTCTGCAATTCTACTCCATTTTACAATATAAAAAAAGGTTAACGAACTACATTATTGCCAATATATTACTTCAAACAAATTATATATCAACATATTATTTTTTAAGATTTCTAGAAGTTTCTGCGACTTTATTATGGGATGATTATATATAATTTGTTTGTTAGACTATAATGTCATCTAGACTCTTCTTCTTCTTCTTCTTCTTAATGTTCCTCTCCTGTCCGGAGGTTGAAAACATTTCAGGTAACGTTGCATCTAAGTATTTCGTTTATATATTAGTAAATTAAAACAGTGCGGTAGATTTTCTTAACATCGAAATTCTAAACGCCCGACAGTCGCTTATACTTTTAGTTTCGTATTATGTAGCCTAATATTTGAATTTTCTACTCTTAACATTGTGGATGGATTACTTGTTTTTCGCATGTCATTCGTCTTAAAATTTCTACGTTAGATAATTGTTATCAATTATTTTAACCAATTTGTATATCATAAGATCGCAGTTACGTATTTATTGTATTATATTATAAGATTAATGGTTGCATGATGCATTGGAAATAACATATTGCAGTATGTAATTATTAGAAAACGTCATAGAAGGAAAACGCCATGGGTCAGTAATCTGGTGGAATAGTTCGGTATGTCGGTCGTCGAAATAATAAGAGCGGCGAGATACAAGGAAAAAGTTAAATTGATGATGGCCAACCTCCATAGAGCGGAACCTAGAGAAGAAGAATTGTAATTTACATTAATAAAGCACTTAGATTGTACAAGAATGTACAAAAAAAAAAGATCATTTATTTTTTTATTATTCCATATTTTTAGTGCAGTCAGCTTTTGCGTACAGATCATGTTGCTGCTCATTCCACAGATTTACAACTGTTAGACTACACAGTTACAGAAACTGTTACTGTGTACTTGCATAACAGTCTCTATAACAACTGATTTATTATAATTTATTGATTACAATTTATTATATATATATAATCGCGCAAAAATTTGTTTATAGTTACCTATATATAATATTGAACTTAAACTACATACCGTAATAGTACAATCATAAAAAATCGTTCTGCTAATTAAAATATAAAATTTAGGAAAGTGTAATTTACAATTTAAAAAAATTAAATTAATATTTCTCGAATGTCCAATTGTTTAAATGCAACTAAATAAATCTTCTGGTTGGAATTCCCTTATATTTAAGTACCAGTATAACCAGAGGACTTAATAATTTTACCTGGATTATAATTATATATTAATATTTTATGTATATAATATGACTATCCTACTACTTTCTGTTTGTTACAAAAAAATAGACAGTAAAGTCTTGATAACTGTCACACTTTGTATAATTTGAATCATAAATTCACATGATTATTCAGAGCGATTGTTATTATATTTAAGATTAGATTTCTGATTATCAATATTTTTAATTGAATAGCGTTTACTAGGTTAACTTAATTCGTGTTTTATTGATTGACAATTAATTGTACATAAATCTAATAGAAATTTTGAAAATTTTAAGTATTTTTTTTAAATATAAAAAGCTGAATTTTAAGTACTTAATTAACTAAAATTATCAATTAAATTTATTTTGTTTAATTTGTTCAATATTTCGGGTACTTTATATAAATTGTCAGTTTATTAATAATCTGTCATCAGAACAAAAACTAAATTCGTTATTGAGTTTTGATCAAATTCACAAAATAAATTCTAATACTTACTTAAAATTTCTGTTTGTATTTCTTGCTAGTTCACGGTTTTTAAGTATAGTTTTCAAAATATAAAATAAATATTCCGAAACATTAAATAAATTTGTTTTATACATAATGTAATTTGGTTTTACAACGATTTTTTTTTACAAATTAAGTATTAAATTATTTAAATAAAACAAATAATTCTCAATTATTATTCAACTTGAATTCTATAATTTAGTATTTTTTCCTTATGTGGTGTGGTGTTTCAATATTTAAATAAAATATAAATATAAACACGTAAAATTTTAAATTATAAGTTATATATTCCAGTGAATTTAATTAAATTCCGAATTTATATATATTTATATATCAGTAAATATATGTGTATTGTCATGTAAATTTAATTATATAAATGTCCACTTTGTTAGAAACTTTCCAATAAGATCAATAAATATTTTATTTTCAATGTAAAAAAAAATATGTTTTTGAATATTATTGTTGCAAATTCATTTGTGTGTATCATAAATAAGTAATATATATCGTTTTTCGTCCTTGTTAAATGTCAAAGAAAATTAATTTTTTCCTTTATCATTTTGATAATTTAAAATTAAAAGGATAAGTATATTATATATTTATCAACCACTTGTGAAACATCGTAGATAGCTAAATCTAAATTTTAAAAGAGAAGGAAAACAACCGAAAAATTGTGTTTTTTTTTTTTATTTAAATATAAAATAGCTTCAAATTATATTACTTAATGACAAGTTTTGATGTCTTTATAAATTTTAAACCGAATATATAGTACAAAAAACTATTTTTTCAAAAAAATTCTACTTACAAGGTTCCACATCGTCATTTCGTCGATGATATATTTTATTTCAAAAACTAATTATATATACAATTATTCGTAAAACAATAAAACTATTTCAGTGAAGAGTAGATAAATATTCTTCGAATGAATCCCAATGAATTCCAACATATTTAATAAATTTACTATATGAGGAAATCAATTTTGTATTTTAAATACAAATTTAAAAGTCTTAAGTTACATATATAAATAATATTTTATAATTAAATTTCGTTTAATTTTTATATTTTCTATAAAAATGTACTCTGCCTTTCCATATTGTTAAAATAATTTTTTAATCCCAATTTGTCCGGTTAATCGTTGGAGGAATTATATAGAAGCTGATAAGTATATTTTATTTATATTATAAATGTGCAAAAAGAAATGCAAATTCTCATTCATTTTTAATTAATTTGACCTGGTTTAACTATTTTATAAAACTAAAAGTATATAAACTTCATAAATATAACATTGCAATTCCCTCAAAATATCATACTTATTGGCAATAATTTGTTAATCAGTCGTGTTAATCAGTCACTAATCTATATTTGTCGTAGAGCAAATTCTTTATCGTTTGTTCGCAAATAAAGTAAAGATGTTTTAGTTTTATATAATATATTTCATTATTAAAATATGTTCAACACCTGTTAGATTCTATTCCGAATTACTTATTATTTGTAGTGAAAGCATCCGTATAATTTATACGTATAGGTATAGGTTATTTATCATAGTTTCGTTAATTGCGTTATTTAGCTACATCCAAATAAATGCTAAAATTTTTGTGTATATATTATTACCAAGTGCAAGGTGCAAGTCATAACAAACAATTTGGTTTTTATGGTTTTATCATATTATAAATTTGCAACCATAAATGCTATTAAAAATACAAATTGATTTTTATTTTATAAGCCTTAGTATACGCGCCAATATAATTTATGCAATATTTTCATTATTGACATATAAATATTATCAATTTTTTATTCTATATATTACTTAATTATATTGTTTATGCAAATAAAATAGATTTTGCATAATATTTTATAAAATTTATATTAATAATTATTATGTTTTTATTTTGCTCAAAAATTACCTTAATCTTAAGTATAAAATAAATTTTAATGGAAGATTTTTGAAAATATTTTAGTCAATTTCTTTGTTAATTTGTGTAGTATATCTAATTAAAAATACGAAAACTTGTTAAGTGTCAGTTCTATATAAAAAAAAAATTTATAATGAATTTATTTAAATATATTATTTAAAAGTGATTTTAAACGACCAAACTTTATAAATTTAAATATACTTAATAATTGTAAATATGTACCGGTAAATATTAATAAATATAACAATAAAAATTATATAATTGCACAAAATTTATTTATATAACTAAAAAGCACACAATATTTTTAGAATTATATTTATAATTTATAGAAGTATAATTTAGTTCAATAAAATGTTTAATCCATTCAGTACAATTTCGTTAAGTTTGGATAGAAGAATGTCCCGAAATCCTTATCGGAGGTAATAATAATAATTATTGGTTTAAATATCAAAATAATTTATTAATTATAAAATAGAAATAATACTTAAAGGACTGTTCAAAATCTGGACAATTAAAATCACATATGCCAGCATTAGTTTACTAACCAACAGCTCACATCAGCACATTATCAGAATAATGTCAACTATCATGTTGATGTATATAAACAACCATCACGTTTTAAATTGATAATAATTCTAAATTATTTATGCTGGTCAAATAATCTGATAGTAATATTGCGATAATGAGGGCTGCAATATAAAAAAAATTGATTAGAAAATCGAGATTCACAATTTTATTGATCTTTACTTGTAAATGTGTATGGAATATCAAATTTATGAGTGCTGTCTGTATATATACATAAATATACGAACTGAAATAGTCACCATTAATGTTAACAGGTGATACACCACATTTTAGTAATTTATATAATCTATTAATTTGCATCCACACATAAACATTACAGGAAACTTCAAGTATCGTCCAGTTATGAACTTCTATATGTTTTATACTGTTCTGTCTCAGCGATAACATTTATCCCAAATCCCAAGATAAGACAAAGCCTTAATTTCTGCTATATTATTAAGCAATAACTATTGCTAATTCATAGTGAATTGTTTAAAGCTGTCACATCCGTGCAATGTCATCTTGGTATTATACAAAAATGTTAAAAATTGTGATTTTGACCTTGTCAGATTTTGAGCTAGTCCTAAAGTATACAGTTTGTTTCTTAATCATTTCTTATCATTCTCATTAAAATCATTTTCGATATATAAAAAATAAAAATATATTTAATAAAATTTCTTTCATCTTTCATTATTATATAAGTAAAATAAAAAAAAATATCCTTTGAAGCAAATTTAAATAATTTCTATATAAATAATGATTAAAATCTAAATATCTTCATTCATATATAAATCATCAATTATATATTTTTATACTTCTTCTATATTATTACTATAATTTTTCATGTCCTAAATAAATTTTGCCTTTGTCCTTTAATATTTTATATATAGGTAATCAAAAAGAAACAAAAACTTATTACTAAGTATATAATATTGTGTCCTCATTGCAGCCCATTAACTATGCATATAAACTTTAACTTTAAGGACATTTTGGTACCATTATTATACAAAATGATTTTTTTTTACTTAATTTTATATATTGCATCATGTTTTATATAATTACAAACCCACTTAATGCACGCAAGGCTACTTTCAAGACAATAAAACAAATAAATTTAGACTTTATAAATTTAATTTTCTTGTTTTTTAATATGGAAGGATATTTTTTATTAAAATCATTGTAAAATATTTTCCAATTTATACTAATTGTTTTTACAGTAAAGTAAACTAGCCGGGGAAAAAAAATTATTGCAGAAATCTGTAATAAAATTAAAAATGTATGTACTCGCGACAAGAGACAACATTGCCTGCAGTTGACTTCCAAACTTACGAATAATTATTATAAATATATTGAAAGTTTCATAGTTATAATTTTTGGTCATTGTTTAGGATTTTTTACGTTTGTCTATATTCTGTCCGGTGTTTTGTAAATGTTAACTAATTGGTACTTGGTAGTCGCCGTGTTGAAATGCTTTATATGGAATCAAGTAGTGTTGACACGCATTGAACAATTGATTTGCTAGGAGTTAGCAATTCAATGGTTTTCATTAGTTGTAATTTAACATTAATTTCCAAAGAATTAATTGTTCACCTCACTTTAGAAAGTTAATATTGCAAGTAGAGAGTAATAAAAGTTACTGTTGGGCACATTGTTGCCACTAGACTCTATTGGTAAAAAATTTCATATACTTAAACCCTTTTAAATCAAACATTTATGTGAAAATACTATATGTATTTATGGTTCATAATAAACTCTGTAATGCAGAGTAAACTCAACTTTTACGCCAATTACTTCATTACGTTTTGAAGTTCTGATGATGAATCACTTGAAGTAGGTAAACTAAACTCTTCTTTGTTTATTAACTGATGATCAATAGGCTTCTTGGCCACTGCCGACATAAACTTAACGCCAGTTATTTCATTGCTTCTCCTCTAGACATTACGGATACATATAACCCTAATTAAATTCTGTTACAAAAATGGAAATTTAAATTTTGATTGAAAGTATGCATTCTTTCAATCCTATGGAGTTCGGATAGTGAAAATAAATAATTATCAACATTAATTTTTGTTTTTTGTCATAATTCTGAAATGCTTTTACAGTTAACAATAATTGTGACCCTATTCTTTACTTTTTCTGACTGTATACATAATTTATTTGCCAAAAAATCATTTTTTCCGATCCACTTATGGATTATTCTTACAGATTGATATAATATGCTAGATTGTTGTTCTCTTCGTTAGTTGGGCCTTTGGACAAACATTTTTGTTTGTCTGCATTAGTCCAAACTTTGCTAATGTCTTAGGTAGCATTGGCTTAATCTCCTATTTAGGTCACTTTTTATACCATCGTAGGATATCGTTACACATGGTTCGGAACCCCTCCCTAGCGAGAGCGTCACCTGTATCATTTTCATTTGTTCCATTGTAACCTGAACCCCAGGAGATGGTCACTTCGTTGCACACACAAACACATTTTGTTAAGTGTTAAGATTGCTACCTCTACAAGTAGGGATTTTAATCTCTCTGATCTTAGTGCCACGATTTAGTTTAATTCTCTCTGCAGATGTTACAGTAATTTAATAGAAGTTTCATTGGATAACTATTTACTGAGAATCCATGAGAATCTTTGCAAATAATTATTTGCTGAAATTTAGTTTATTAGAATATTATTTACATAAAATTTTATTTAGGTTATTATTTTCAGATAATACATTCGAAAAAATGGTTTTAACTATGACCAATTTTTTTTTGGTATAAAAGTTTTTTAAAAAAAAACAGTCAAGGTTTAAAAACTAAATTTGTGTCGCCAAATTACTGCACAGTTCTTTTATATTTAACCACATTATATTTGATATTTATATACTTTGCTCCACTATACTCATTAACAACAACAAAATACGCAGAAAATCCCCTCTGTCTCCTATCTGATGTGATGCGACTAGTAAAAGTCTGAAATAATTGAAAATAAAAATGGGATAAAAAAAACTATATTTGGCCTTAGACAAACGTACGAATATTTTGCACATAAAGTGTGTACATATTATATACTAAGTGTACGTATATTTATATGTGCACGCGAAGATATCAGCCAGACAACTAGCCGACATTTACACTACAATTTAAAAAAGTCATGTACATAAACTATAAATGTATATACATAAGTACATATATATCTTATTTATGTACACATTTATGTTTAATAATTTTTAAATATTAATACTTACTCACTAGATTTTCTTTATTTCCAAATTGTTGATAGAGAATTCTTAAGACGCCTGACTGGTTGGTTGCCCAAAATCGATTTATATATAAATATACAAGTTAAAAAAAATTATTATTATAGAAAGTATATAACAAATTTGAAAACAACAAAAAAAAAATTAACAGAGAAAAACATAAAATTTATTAGTTTCCTAAGGTCAAATTAAAATTTAGGTTGAAATAATTGTGATTAAATGAAAATGAAATTCAAGAAAAATGAAGATTTTTATTTTTATTTTTCATTTCAAATTCGTTTTTTTTTTTTCATAAAGCAAAAGTTGCGACACAGTTAAACTTCAAAATTACCCTCTATACGTCTAATGATTGTTTAGGTTTCGTAATCGTACCATAACCTCTGATTGAATAATAAAACGCAATATTAATAATATAAAACAGCTGATTAAAATAGCTTTTTTATTTCATTAACATTAATACAACTTTGAGAGTACATACTTACCTTATAACACCGATGTGTAGTAAATGCTGCATTGTAGTGCGTTTCCGTTACGAATTTTGTAGCAAATACTTTTCATAGGGGAATATTTCAGATAGAATTTAAAAAATTCAAGATTATGCCTATAGGTTATTTTATAATAGGGGTAAAAACTTCCACAATAATTAGATGGATAGTATGAATGATGAAATTGGGACTGTTTTTCTTACTTTTCTCATAAAACTCGTAACTAGCATCAAATTTCAAAAGTGTTCTGAATAGTAAGCTTAAATGCATTGTCTGACAAGATGTTCTCAAGTTGCAGCCTGCTCTGAATACTTGCAAATCAACTATTGTCCTGTAAGGATGCGTACATTATATCAATACAAATCCTTAACATCTAAAAGGATATTTTTTTAAATGATAAATAATCTTGATAACAGACAACTTTATAGTTTGTGTTATAATTATTTTTTATATCCTTAACATCTGAAAATTTCAATACGTACCATGTACAACGTAAATTCAAAAAAAAGAAAAATCACCAAAAATTTAAAGAAAATCTATAGAATTTTTTTTAATTTTTTTGTTTTACCTTTTTATAATTATATATACATTCAAAAAAAAAATTGTATCTAAAGAGTTGCAATAAAAATCTTGTGAATGAGAATATCATTAAAAAAATAATCACAAGAATATAAGGAAAAAAAAAAATGATTTGCACATAAAATGAAAAAAAACTATGGGTTATAATAATTTTTTTTTGTATCGAAACAAACTGTGTCAAGGTTCTGACATAGATTTTTCCTTGATTTTATTCTTTTTGTTAAATTTACCTTCGTTGTTCATTTTTACTATTATATATCCAGAATTTTCCAATCTTTATAAAGATAATATATCTATACTAAAATTTCTTTACATTCTTTACAATATTGTTGTAGATATATGAACTTTTAAACAGGACATTCAAAAAAAAAACAACCCAAATACAAAACAACTTCATATTAAATTCACTGAGATTTTTTTTGTTGACAGTTTTTTTTTGTGGTTGGTACACCACCGTACATTAAATGACTATACAAATTGTTGGTTCATTTTTTCATAAATATTTAATTTATTTTTTAATCGTATAACTACGTACAAATGGGGAATTTACACAAATATACTATATATATTTAGAGTTGTATATTATAAAAAAGGATCAAAAAGAGTTGATTTCATATATAAATATTTTAGACAGGAAATAAAATAAAGGAAAAAACAATCATTTTTTTTTCCACAAAAAAAAAAAATATTGAACATGATTTTATGATTTATATATTTCATTTTCATTTGTTTTGGTTTTAATAAAGGACATTCATCTAAAAACAATGGATATGAGGTGTTAAAAACAAATAGATCATATAATTTCAAATTATATATCATAAAATATTGAAATATCAATGGGGTCGACAGACAGCATAAAGGTTGGGCTACATAGTTTCTATCAGTTCAGTTCAGTTTTGATTCGATTCGACTGGTTAAGTAAACTGAACACATAGCTATCGATTGCAATCGATTAAATCACATATATTATTTATTAAACCTTCTGTTTGGATTCGCAAAATATTAATCGTTCCAAACTTTTTCAATCAGATTCGTTCCGATTCGACTTATTATGTGTCCATTCAATCGATTTTCTATACAAAATATATGAAAACGTCAAATTTGAACTTACTGAACGAATCGAAACTGAACCGAACGAAATTATGTAGCCCCACGCTTAAATCTAAACATTAGGATTAAACTTCTGTTTCTAATGTTTCTAAACGAACGAGATGTTTCGAAATTATTATACATATATGTATATATTACAAATTTGGTTGGTTGTGGTCCGTATGAAAGAGAATCCAAAATTTCATATACGCAAACGATTTATTAGGCCCCTAGATCTCTATTTACTGTTTTTTTTTATATTCCTACAATATATATCCTTCATTGCACCTAATGAAGGTATAAATCTGGTTAGCCGGTTTCATCTTAAATGTTTATTAGAAAATATCATTCAAATTCAAAGTATCGTAATCTTCTATGTAATAATTCTATCCGCCGTTATAATTTGCTATAAAATTTTGAATTCCGTCGTACGTTAATTTTATTTATATGTATATAACTATAGTTGGGTCAAGGTAATGGCTTTTAATAGTTAAAACATATTATTTGTTGTGGTATGGCTTCATTTGTTATCTATTTCCAAGTATTTGTGACTGAACCGATTTAAAACTGAGTTAAATTTTGAGTAACTGGTTTAGACCGAACTCCGAAGTAACTGATAAGATAACATTCATTCAGTACTTTAAAATAATCTTAACCATTTGTGGATATTAACATTTTACTCGCCTAGAACAGGGTTGTTGGTTGTGTCATTGGATTAAGTACGGAAATCTTTTTAAAATTACATTCAACCTTTCTCATATTTAAATCTTAATGAAAAAAACAATTTTGTTAAATTTGAAAACGTATTTACCTAGTTAATTTTAGACATTATTTGTTCATCACTTCAATAACCTAAATAATAGTTCACGATTTCCTGCTCTCTGGATTGTGCAGATGTTATTCAATTACTCAAAAGTAGATTTCAGGGGTTCTTGTTTGTAACCATTAGTAAATTCATCAGGACTCTTGAAAATTGTATTAGAAACTTCAAATTAAAAATTATATAATTCATTAAACAATTAAACTGCGTTATGTCTATTCAAATAATTATAGTGGAGATGATTCTATTCAACCTATAAATCATTAGGGCATTAAAATTTAGAAATAAAAAATAATTTAGATACCTAAGAAAAACCTTAATTGATTTTTTTATGCAACAAAATATGTTGCCTAAAAAACTCTGAAGTACAATTACACTGACTCGTTAGTTCTCTGGACTCGTAAAAAAGCACATTTATCAAATTAACAATGTGTCCTATATTTGAGTAACTATAATAGGAAAAACTCTTCTTTATCGCTATTAAAACTTTTAGTATAAAAATGGATAAATCAAATTTATATCTAATAATCTAACGCTATAACTATAAAATTTTGAAAAAAAAAGACATTGCATATAAATTAGAATATGTAGAATTCTGTTGGGTATTCTATGCAGAATATCAAATATGAATTCATCATAATCATAAAGCATTTTACGCTATTATCCCATTGAGAAGCTAAAATACATTATAATGTATAACAAAATATATATATTAACATATACAGGGTTACATACTAAATAATTGATCGACGGTCGATATTTGTGGTAGTATTTGAAGCAAACAACTTCACGATTTTAAAGTTGTTTGCACAAACAACAACGATTTTGGCCCCATTTCTAGTTACAACAACCCATTTTCGAGTTCGGTCTTAAAAAAAGTATCATCATAGTAGGGTCAACAGCTTCAGAATTTGCCAATGAAATTGAGGAGCTATATCAGGAGTTTTGTTATGTGCTGCATATTTTATTCTATATTATTCTCCACTTTTAATTAGTAGACGATTGTGGTAATTATTTCCACAAATGAACTAGTGAAAACTAGTGTTAGTATTTCAAAGTTAAAACACAATTTTTTAAAAAAAAAAAAAAAAACTTCGAAATTGAGAATTCCTACGTGTGGACCTTTCGCAATAATGTGAATGTGAATATTTGTTATTTGAACTTAACAATAAAAATAAATACATACTTATAATTATAATATATGAAACTGCTATTGCTCAGCATCAAAAAATGTACAGCTCAGCACCAAAACTTGTTCATTGAGCTTCAAAATAATCATTCTCTCAGAAAACAACTTGCTCCACTCTGTGCATATCCACATTAATTTAAATATATGAGAGAAGACTACTAGCATATGAAAGCTTCCAGTATACCATATAACTTCAGCTGCATCAGCACTCTGAACGTTAAAGTGAAGTAATTATTTTATATAAAAAAAGTTGTACGCTTTTACTACATGCCAAATAAAAAAAGCCAATTAATCTACCATAAATAAAGTATACTATCACAAATGGCGTTTGTTTATTGTCCATCTTATTCATTGTCCACCCTGTATTTATAAAATAAAAAAGGCTCTGAAATATGAAAAATATACAACCGGAAGATTATCCCCAACGAGGGAAAGTCAAATTTACTTTCCTGTATACGAAATTTATTTTGAAATATTATTTTTTATTTTGTTGTTATGTTTTGTTGCTTGTGGTGACATAAATATTAAATCATTTTATTTGTCAATTTATTTAGATAGGAAAAGGGATTTTATATACTTAAAAGTTATGTTGATTTCTTCTATCAATACTTAATAGCTTATAATTTTTATTATTGTTAGTTTTATATAGAAAATATTATTATTCAATTTGTCATTTGATTAGAATATTTAATTTTATTGATATACCTTGATAAATATTGACAATATTTTTTATTCTGGTCATAATATAATATATAAAAAAAAGAAGATTTTTATATTTATTATATATAATTGGACAAATTGTGTCCTTAATGTTAAAAAAGGATTATCAATGACAAATCTTTCATAAGATTTGGTAAAGTAAAGTATTACATAGTAAGAATTACTGTGTATATAATTTTTAATATGATATTAGTTTACATGAGGACACAACCACTTAATCTGAAAATTTCAATTTTTCAGTATTAGATACAAATATCAGAGTATTGCAGGGAATTGGTTGTACTCTCGAGTCTACATTATATTGTTTCAGACTTGCAACCATAAATTGCATACTGGATTGCTTAAAAGTTTTACTTTCTAGAAAATGTAACTATGTAATCCAAAGATTGGATGTAAAGTGTCGATATAAATTACTATTGCTTACTAATAAATCTATTGCGTACAATTATAAATGCAACATAGCTTAGCAGTGTTCAATGTAAACTAAATATTAAAGTATAAGGACATAGTTTACATAACAATCTGCTGAAGTAAATATACTTGTTACAAGGCATTTTCATTTATATACAGGATATCATCAATTCAATCATGAAAATTAATGTCTTATAATTTATAAATAATTACCAGAAGTAATCTATAAACGCTATGAGTCATAGATCAATCGTTAACACCAAAATATTTCTTTGTATACGAATCGAATCTAATTATTTATATAGCCTCAAAAGAATCAATTGTCAAATTGTATAACTAAAAAATTAAAAAATAATTTAAAAAACTAAATTTAATATTATTTTCAATATTTTACATTGTCGTTAAGAAACTACTCGCTTTGTTAATGTTGAGTTTACTATAAACTTTAACAAAATTTACAAAACTTTGTACTAATTTTGAAAGACATTTCAATTCAATTAATTAATTATTTACAATAATTTTACTGAACAAATTTGGTAAAAATCTATTACAACTTTCTATTTAGTTTTGCTAATTTACCAAAGAATATTTAAAAATTTCAAATTAAGATTTTTAGAAAATTTTAATTTCCTTAAAGTTTTTGAGTGTCAGTATTGGCAGAAGACGCTATAATATTATTTTTAACCAACGAATTGTTTCAACTTTTTTAGTGTTGTACTTGTTAAAATCCAGCAAATTATCTGTCAATATCCCGGAATTTGTGAGGCAGTTTCTACAAGAAAACATCTTCGTTTTTAATAACTGGTACTTGTTACCGTCTCGTGCCATTTCAAAATCCTAAACTCCAATAGTAGCTCTAACTATAATATAATCAATTTGTACATTCTGAATTAAATTGGAAATACTTTAATAGAATTTAATTAGCTACTATTAAAATATACTAAATTCAAATCTTATATTAATAATTATAAATATATAAATAAAATCAATATTTTTCTCCGGAACATTTTGAAAAAAAAAAAATTTTTAAACATAATTTCCCAATATATTTATAAATTTATAATATAATTTTCCAATATAAAAATTGAATTTTTATTTAGGTATTAAGTATTTTATTTTTCCACCTAATTATAGAAATTATATATTAAAAAAATAAAAAAATTTATTTATAATTTATTTTATTTATATTGTATATTTATTAAATAAATATTTTTTTTTTTTAATTCAGATATTTTTTTCTTCCTAACAGTAGTGGCGGCCGCATGTGGGGAATGTCTCATTCTTTACCCTCCGGAATGGTTTGTATTGATTTTAAGATTTTTAGTATATCAGACGAAAGAAATTCGTTTTTCTCGTATTTTTTTTATATTTTTTTTGGAATTTTTTTTTTTTTATTAAAATATTTAAATATGCCTGAAAAATTAATTATAAATCTTTTCGATAAAATAAAATTTACTGAATTTACTTCTGGGGTGGCACATAAAAACATTACACAATTTTGTAATAAATTAAGACCAAAAAAATATACGACATTCCAGGAATGCATTTGGTTTTTGGTGTTGTAAATTGAAAGTATATTTATGAAAATGTTTTGAAATATTAATAAATATTAAATTGCTAAAAATTGATAATTTCATTAATTTTGTGGGATGTAAAGAAAATTTATATTTGAATATATATTTATAAAAAAAAATATAAGAAAATACAGGAAAATTTCATTAAAAAAAATGGTAGGGCAAAAAATTTAAGAATTTCTATATAATTTTCTAAATTCAATTTTTAGTATTGATTTTGTTCTATAAATAAATACATATCCCGAAAGAATTTTTAAATTATAACTTAATTTTAATAAAAATAAATATTTAATTTAACTTAAATTTACAATTTACGACAAAAATTAGTACGATTTGAAATTAATAACTATATAAATTAAAACGATTTTAAAACATTATTTGGTAATATAATTCTATATTTAATATTATAAATATATTTCTGAAACAAATTAACTTTTAACATACAAAATAATATAATAATATTTACTTAATTATTCAACTTTTATTAGAATTGATATCAAACTTGGTATTTCTAAATACATAATTGAAGAAACAAATCAATTATAAAAATAAAACATTTTATTTATTTTAAAAACATTATCTGTAAAAATTTGAAATTGCTAATCCTGTGATAAATATATTCACATGATACCAGCATTAGCTTAAACAAATAGTTCACGTGTTCACTATGACTATTATAATGTCATCCCAGTTCGAAATGGCTAAGTAAACAGGACGACTTCATCGAAAATCTTAATGGTTCTGTTTAAAAAAGAACTATTTCATATTCAATATTATTTCGAATACTTGTAAAAAATTTCTCTTGATCAATTTTACGATCTAATTCATAAATTTTAAAAGACGTTATCAATGTTGTGCTCTTGGTTGTGTAAAGCTAGAATCATAGTGCCACCGTCAATAAATGTTTATGGTAACCTTAAATTTTAAATTATATTGTACGTGTTGGAAGAAACTTTTCAAGTTGTCATTTGTTTACTTTTTTGTGAATTTTATGTTATTCAATTCTATAATTCTTAATTTAAAATAAGTTTTCTGTTACATGTTTAGTAAAATGGCAAATACGTATTTATGTTAAAGTCGTATTTCAACAAGTAGTAGAATTTTGTCTACTACACCTTCAACATTGAACGTTGTAATAGCTTAGTTATAAACTGTGTAAATTTACAAAGGTTGCAGCGTGACGATGGCACTGTAATTCCAGCTTTTTATAAACATTATTTTAAATTGGGAACATCTTCGATATATATTTTATTTTCGAATTCCTTCACGTCTTTGATTGGTGAAGTATTAATAATGTCATCAATTTTATTATTTTCGAATAATCTTTAAATATTGGTTTACGTATAATCAAAAAAATGTCCTGCTATCTTTATATAAAATATCTAATAAATTTCTTCGTTGGTCTGGCTTGGCTAGTGGCTACCAACATTTTTAAGCGTATAATCCACCCTTATTGTGAGTGAAAGAGGGAAAAACATATTTAATGCTTTGGTTATGATTCCGCGACCAAGGATATTTTCGTGCTATTTTGTGGCACAATTGCAAGTTGTCGTGCTACATATTAGTTGGTGTGTTTGTGTTGGTAGTAGAATCATATCCAATGGACAAATCTATTAAGTAATTTTTGTTATATGTACTGAATTATAATTAAATGAAATTTCTAAACTTACCAATCAATATTTTTCATCCTTTTGTCCTTCAAATTGAAACAATAATAAAATGGTTTTAAAAGAAATATAAAATTCAAATATATTTTAAAAAATTTGTTTTTAAAACTTTAACAAAAATAAAAAATTAAGTTGAATAATAATAAGAAAATATATTTATAAAATAAAAATGAAAATGGAAAAATATTATCAATGTTAAATGTCATGGCTTTCTATTTACACACAAAAACAGTATCAAAAACCCTAAAGCGAATATCAACTTACAACAGATTTAATTTTTTTGTATATTTTTCATATTTAAGTTTTAGTTTGTTTGTTTCTTTTTTTATATATCTATACATATGTACCTAAATATACTTAGAAATTTACCATAATCATAAAAATATTCATATAAACATAAAGAAACTAACCAGAAAATTGGTTTTTTAGAAGAAACATAAAATTTTCTTTTTAAAAATACTTTTTTTTTACATACAGAAAAAAAAGGATTGAAGTTTAAAAAAAACGTACACATTTAAAAAAAAAAACATAATTCTTTAAATAAGATATAAAAATTTACTATACTAGACAAATAGCAAAAATTAAAACATAAGACAAAATATTGTGCGCCCCAAGTGTAAATTTTTGTTAGTTAAGTTTTCTTCCAAAGTTTTTGTCTTTTATCCTGTCTTAAAATATAAAAAAATTCAATTTTTTTTCTTATTTTTGTTATTTCAATTTTCTATTTTTCTTTTTATTATGTTTCATTGACGAAACAATTCACAAATATTTTTGTATTTCTTGTATGTTTCTAAAGTTTTTTTTTAATCATAATAATATCATAAATTTTGAATTGATTAAGGTAAATTATGAAAATATGCAGACAAAACTTTTGGCTAACTAGCTAACTAAAATGTACTCTCAACAAATTAAATTAAGTTATGGTTTAAAGTTTTTGATTTTGAACTATTCTTTGAATTGCAGAAATTCAATTTCGAATTCTAGCTTTCATTGCAAATAATGTTAAATGTTCACTAGAATTTCTTGATTTAATATTAGGGTTAATTTCGATCATTTTGAATATGGAATCATAGGAGAAAATGTTTTCGATAATAATTATCAATAATAATATTATCTAGCCATTTCTAGTATCATTTCACTGAAATTTATGTTAAATTAATATTATCAATAACGTTTACGCAAAAATTAGAGTACCAGTTTAATAATTAACTCTATTGTCAATCCATTTCAATTAAATATGAAGATTTTCAATATGATAAATTCGAAAATTTAATAACAAAACTAATTTGGACAAAATTGAATTACATAATAATAAATCATATTTATGGAATTTAAAGAGTTTTATCGTTGGACAATTTATAATATTAATTAAAGAATATTCTCGCGCTGAATGTTTTGTTCCAGTGACAATTTTACGGACTGCGTAAAACAGAGATTCTAGTATTTGAACACATGCCAAAAAAATGTTTTTTTCAAATTGACTAAGAAAGATATTTATATTACAAAGATTTTTTTTTTTTTTAAAGTAATATGAAATTTGCTCCCAAATTATACAAAAGTCCACCTTTAAATTATAATTGTAACAAAAAATGTCATATTTTCTACATTTATCTTAAATTATTCATAATTTAATTAGCATTCTTCATGTCCATCATTTCAATTTTATGAAATTCACCTTTTATATTTTAAGTATTTCTATTTTAAAAATTATTTTATATGTATTGTAATTATGTTAGTAGTATTACAAATTATTATTATTATGATTCTTCGGTCCCACAAACCAAAAAAACAAAAACAAAAAAGCTATAAAAAGCATCGCGTCCAAGTTCAAATTCTTTGAAAATTTCAGTCACGTTATGCGTTTTCACCGCAGGACACAGATTTTACATCATATCCAACAGCATCTGCTGGATATCCACCACAAATGGGAGGACAACGTGGACGTACTATGTGGAGTAATGAATTTGGAACTAGTAATGCATTAGGTACAATGGGACATATTACATCAAGTACAAGTTCATTGGGTCCTGGCGGTGGTGGACATGGTTATCATGGTGGCGGAATTGGTAATGGCGGTAGTATTGGTAATGCTGGAACTAATTTAATAGTCAACTATTTACCACAAGATATGCAAGATCGTGAATTATATTCATTATTTAGGACTATTGGTCCAGTTAATACCTGTCGAATAATGAGAGATTTTAAGGTATTTCCTTTATATTTAAATTTATATAATTTTACATTATTTTTTTTCATTGTTTATGAGTTATTTTGATATTATTGGTTTTTTTTTCATTTTTAGACTGGTTACAGTTTTGGTTATGCATTTGTCGATTTCTGTTCTGAATTAGATGCACAGAGAGCGATAAAAAGTTTAAATGGTGTAACAGTCCGAAATAAAAATTTAAAGGTAAAATTTATAAGAATATATATTTTTGTTTTATTTTTTAATTATAGATGTAATATAAGTACTAAAACTGAAAATTAAAATTGCATGTTATTAATATAAAAACGAAACATTAAATCATATTTCCTATCCAAATAAAAAATGTAAATCAATTTATTGTTAAGATAATTACAATAAATTGTATCCTGAGTATTATTATATTATATCTCGAATAAATGGCGGCAGTGTTCATTTTTATTATGACCCAGATTCGAATAGTAAACAGTTCTATTCGTCCTATTTGCATTTAAAAATATCATAAATCATATTATTATCCCAAATCACAATGTCACAGTAATGCAAAAAATTATTCAGTTTTCCGCTACGTGGCGCTGCAGATACAAATCTTTTAAAACGTATTCTGAGATAGTTTTTTTTTATTATACTCCTCTATTTAACATTTCATAAAACATTTGATACGAATTTTTGTCTGATATAAATTCGTACAGTGTAGTACAACTCGAGTCGTTATGAAAAGTCTGATAAAGTAAAGGGACTTTTAATAATGAAACATATTTCTTATCACTATCACCGCTTAGCCAACGAAAGTTATGCAATTTTGTTCACTGGGCTGTGCTTGAAAAACGTCCACAATACTCCATAAAGTTTGCAATTGTACAGAGAGGATTTTGTATATAATTCATAAAACTGTTGCATATTTACAAACTAGGTCTTTCTTTAATTAAATTTTTCACAATTTTATCCTTGGTAACAAAACTGAATCTTGAATTGCTTGACGCAATATGAAAGTAAGAAGTATGTTATAACAGGAAATTTAAATATATAATATACTTATTTACTATTGACAGTTCTAACCTACAGATAATAAATAATAATAACATATTACATATGTTTATGTCTAACTTCGACATTTTTTTATAAATATTTATTATTATTATTTTATTATTGTAAATTAAATGATTGTCACTTTTAATATATGTAATGTACATAATTTATGTTAAATGGTTCAATAGACGGAAAAGGAAAAATGAAAAATCTATAGATTGTGATGAATTTCTAAGAAAAGGAAATTATTACATATTACATGTTTATTTTTATATTGTCATATACATTGACATAAATTTTATGAAAACTGATGTCATTTAGTTTTAGTTGTAAATCGGCTTTTCTATATTTTTATATAGATATTTTTTTTTTAATTTTCATATACTTTGAAAACTTTAAAAATGTGAATGTTCGCAAATCTTATAGGATTTTTATAAAAAGCAATATTTTTATATAACTTTTATTTTAGATATTAATAATAATCAAAGATCTGGAATTAATTAATTTTAGTATATAATTAAAAAATTATTCAATTTTTATATTATAGTAAAATTATTTATATATGTAATTATTAATATTTTCTTTTAGGTTTCATTTGCACGACCAAGTAGTGAAACAATTAAAGATACCAATTTATATGTAACAAATCTTCCACGTACAATAACTGAAGATCAATTAGATATAATATTTGGTAAATATGGTCTAATTGTACAAAAGAATATCTTAAGAGATAAATTGACTGGTAAACCACGTGGTGTTGCGTTTGTAAGGTAAATTTATGAAAAGTTTTTAATTTTTGTATATATTTTTTTACACCAAAAAATCAATAATTCTTTTAGCTTTACTTTTTCATAGTCCATTTAAAGTTTTCATTAAGCTAACTGCTAGTGTTGGTTATGGTTAAATATAATTACTTAAGTTTAAATACAATGTTAAAGTTAAACGACATTAAAATTTTGATTAAACATTTAACCTATAAGGTAATTTTACGAAATAATTTTTTTAACTAAATCTTAACTGATATATTTAAAATAATTGTCTTTCGATTATTTTGAACAGAAATATTTTAGAAAATTTATAATAAAAAGTACTTTAGTTTCGGAAAGCTAATTTTAAATAATATTAATGTTTAAAAGTATAAAAATTATGGCTCGGCTATTAGTTTACTAAAGAAATGTAAAAGTCAACTAACTATTCAGTTGCTAAGTCTATTTCTCAGTTAAGATAATTAATAGTTTACTGATTGTCAGTTATCTTTTTCGTTATTGAACTTGTTATCATTCCGAAACAAGTTACGGAATGAGTTACGTCTGACGAGCACTTTTTAAATAGACTTTAAAAAACTAAGAAGGTTTGCACTTTGATTACCAAACAAGTTCCCTAGTACAACATTGTGCAGAGATCTTCAATTTGTATAATCTTATCTTACTCTTGAGTATTAAAATAGCTACAGAGTGTCACATAAATCGTTTTTCATAACACTTTTGTGTGGTTAAAGTGTTTTTTTTTTTTGTTTATCTTGTGAGATTTTATTAGGTTCATTAAAACCGGCAGATATAAGAAATATTGGTTTTCAATTATCACATCTTCAGATCCACACGACACACTAAAATTATTTTAAATTTGCCTCATTTTTTTTTTTTTTACAAATATTTTGTTTTTAGATTTAATAAACGCGAAGAAGCTCAAGAAGCTATTTCAGCACTTAATAATGTGATTCCAGAAGGTGGAAATCAACCATTAACTGTACGTGTTGCCGAAGAACATGGCAAAGCAAAAGCAAATGCATTTATGCCACCAGGACAACCTGTACATATGTACAATAATGTTATGCACAGAGGTAGACAAAAAATTCGTTTCCAAAAAGTTCATCCATACAATAATCCAAATTATCTCTAAAAAAAAAAAATTTAATTTAAAAAAAAAAATTTACATAACAAACAACAAACAAATAATAAAAAAGGGCAAAACCCCAAAAAAGTAAAACATTAAAAACCCTAATTAAAAATAAATAAAACATTAAATTAGAATTATCCACCAATTTTTTTTTTTTTTTTTTTCATTTTCCAATGAAGAAAGAATATGGTAACATTTATTTTCATTTTAATTAGTTTTTAAAAAAGCGTTTTTCTTAATTTTTTTTTTCTAATAATAATAATCAGAATTAAATTTAATATCAATTAATATTTTAGTTTTTTTTTTTTTTTTTTGTATATTTCTCTTCAATATGACTTTGAAAAAAAATAATTAAAACTGCTATTATATAATAAAATCTATAATCTCATCTAATATAATCTTAAGTTACACAATATTTTTTATTTTTTAAATAAGGTGAAATAAAAATAGCAGTTTTTTTTTAATTAATTTGGTTGCAAATTTTGTGTTTGTCTCAAGACATTTATCATATATATATTAAAATTTATAAATATATATTCACATCAATTTATTATATACGTATATATTTAAAAAATTTAAAAAAATATATTTAATAATAGGACTAAAAAACAAAAAAATATTAAAAAAAAAAAGTAGTTGCGCTTCCTTTAAAAAAAAAATATTAAACAAAAACAAAATTAATTGTAAATTTTATATTTCTTTTTAATAGTTTGCTAATAGACAAAAAGTGCTGTCAATGGTTTTACTTATGTCATCTTAACAAACGTATAATTAATTATGTATAGATCTGATAGAATAATGGACAAACAATTAAAATTAAAAAATTCAGCCTGGCTTTGTAAATGGCTTCCATTCAGACGAACAGTGATTTAAGTAATATAAAAAATTTGACATTCGTGCTAAATACAAGCATTATAAACATTTTATAGATATAGATGAATATCTATTTCGAGCTTTAGCCTTGTGCCTGTGTGAATCTGGCCAATATATTTTATCGATTTATTCAAGCTATTCAAATTTTTCTGGATCACTTAAATTTTTCTTATCGACTTTGATATTTTTTATTCTTGATTGTTTTAAGAACACTTTGGAGTGGTGAAACACGTTTACCAGATCATCCGTTTCAGAATGGACCAAAAATCGTCTACCTAAGAATAGAATTAATATAAATATGACTTTTAAATGTTAAAATGACTCTTAAACTATTGCCAGCTCTTTATTCAAAATAAATATATCCTTAACATAAATCACAAAAAAAAAATGAAATTTTTTGTTGCATCAAATGTAAACGTTTTTGAAATTTTGAATAGCTTTTATGTTTAATTAAGTGATTTTTTTTTATCTTAAGATTAGGTTATTGCTAACTTTATTTGTATATCGAAGTTACCTATCGAGAGAGACAAAAAAAATTGATTTTCGAATTTTCGACATTCAATTCGAAAATTCGAAATTCTTATTTTTTGTTCCTAATCAATGGGAAATTTGAATATTATATCTTTTTTAAATAACCAGAAATATTAATTAATAAAAAATATTTCATATATTAATAGTGTACATAAAATTTAAAGGAATAATTATTATTTTTTTTTTTTTTCAAAATTAACCCTATAATTAAGAATCATCCCTCTATAACATAATTATTATATTAATATTATTAAATTTTGAATAAAATTTTATTATATTAAATGGGAATAGAATATAAGTATTTGTCATTATTATAGAGAAGAACAAAGCTTTGAAAATTATTTATATCTAAGTAAAAAAAAAAATTGTAAGCTTTTATTCGGCATCATTTATCTTCTTCCTTTTTTTTTTTTTTGAAGTCTCATAACTAAATGTTTTAATTAAGGGTTAACCCCAAAATCTTGCATTGTAAAATCTTGCATTACAAAATCTTGGAAAAGGGAAAGAATAAGTAAAACCGATTTTTTGAAGCGCATTGCGCGTAATATAATTCTTTGTTAATTTATATATTAAAAGTTCTATAATATTTAATTATAACCAAATGAAGATTTTTATTTTTAATTATTATTTACACTTTAAATAAATAAGTGTTTTAAGTTCAAATAATTCTCGTTTTTCTTTAAGGAAGATTTTATGATGCTAGATTTTTAAAAACAAAATTTTGTAATTCAAAATTTTGAAAAAAGCAAGATTTTGTAATGCAAGTTTTTGAAACGCAAGAGATTTTGGGGCGCTCCCTTTAATTAATAATGATTTCGTTACTGGTAAAATAATTTCAATTTTTTTTTTTTTTTTTGTAAAATGAAAGAATATTAAAACCAATTATTATTATTTTTAAACAAATCTTTAAGAAAAATTTGCAAATATGTCTTGAGGCGAAAAATTTGGTCTTTTTAATTGTAACATCAATTAAATAATGAAGTTAAATTTTTTGGGATATTTTCAAAAACATGATTTGTTGTGTGTTTCCATCTATTTACTATTTTTGTTTCAAAAAATATTACGATTGTGTTTTTTTTATAGTTATTAAGTGAATTAATTCAAAAATAAACAATATTTTAAGAATATATAATAGAAAATTCATATTTGATCCGATAATTTTTGAAATTATCACTAATCATTTCGTTTGGCAGATACAATGTTGTATTAATCTATAATGTATAAATTGAAAATCTTAAATACTGGATTTTAATATGGACATTTTATAAATTTAAAAAAAAAATATATTAAAAAATAATTCCTGGTAAAAAAGGTAACCAAGCTTAATTAATTTAAAATTTATATTCGTAAAAATAATAATCTGTTATTAAGAAACTATGTAATCTTGTCATTAGAAACGTGTTTTTTTTTTTTTTTTTTGGAAATTGATCAAATAAATAATAAATATTGATGTGAATTTTTTTTTTTTTTTTTTGGAACAGGGACAACATTAAAATAATATATTGTACATGAATTATCGAATGACGGATTTTTGGGAACTACATTTTTATTTAGTATAAGGTTTTTTTTTTTAATTCTGGAAATGTAAAAAAAATCTATTTAATATTAGAAGCCTTGAATTAGTGATTTTTTAATAACAACGAATATCAATTGGAATCAGGGCGATCATTATTGTTGCAGCCTACAATTTTTTTTTACCATTTTCTTGATTTTTTTTTTTTTTTTTTTTTCCTATTTCTCATTTCGCTTCGTTTTATATTCGCTTTGTATAAATTCTTATTACTTACTTGGAAAATTAATATAATATGTTTTTATTTAGTTTTTCTTATAAATAAAGTTTCAACTGTAGAAGGGCTAATAAAAATTCTGTTCCATGGTTAATTTATTCCCTTTCAAATTTTTAACGTGAGAAAATTAATGATTCGCTTGGCAAATTAAAAATAAATTAAATTAGAATATATTTTTAATAAAAGAAAAAAAAATTTAATATAAATCATCGACCACTAGAATCGGCTTTACCAGACTCAGCAATTATCTTCAAAATTATTCTTAATTTATTTTTACATAGCCAATAAATATTTCTTTAATATGGTATAACAAAACTAGAGCTTAAACAAACTTAATCCGTTTTTGAGTTTATTTAACTAAAATTTAATGTAAGCTCAGGATTAATATTTCGTTAACTGTCGGTGTCTGGCATTAATAATCGAATTTGAATTATATCAATTCAGCAATATAAATGGCAATACCAAAAACATGTATGGGTATGGTAAATGAAGTCCTGTTGCTGGGAAAAAAAAAAATCAGAAATAATTATGTTTGTTAGTTAATGTCATTGGAAGAGGAATAGTTAAATAATAATATTTTTTGATCGATAACCATTACCTACCATTAAAAAAAAATTAAATGTAACGATGATAATAATAATATTAATAACTATAACTTTAAGCACAGATTAAGTTTATAGTTATAGTGTAATTTGCTTTGTGCAATTTGTTTTAAAAGTATTTTGATTTGGCAATATTTTTTCCGAATTTGGTCACCTAAAGTTTGAAGCTGGCAGCGTACAGTCAAGATTGGTCTTAATATCTTAATATGTGATAATACTGAACTGGTACTCGGAAGTTTTATTGATAGATTTATATTCGATTATATAAGCAGACTAGAATTCGTTTAATTCATTCCAAAATTTGTATATTTTCCTTATTATTGTTTGAATCGTTATAGAGATATAATTTAATTTGATTTCGTAATTTCCCAAAAATCCGATACAAATCATTCCATTATTATCGAATAACAATATTTTCGTAAGTTTGAGTCAATATTTTTTTTTTCAGATATATAAACCCATACAAAAAAAATATATAAAATTAAATTATAAATTTTGTAAAATATTATGGGGTAAGTAAATTAAGTAAAAATATTTTTTTTTTTTTTTTTTTCCATCTCAAAACTAGGAGAATGCGTTGATGACTACAATTTTTTTTTAGATATATAATAAGTATGTCCACCACCGAAAAATAAGATTTTTTTTTGCCTTGTAAAACCTATAAAAGAAGACAAAATTTGGTCAATTGAAAATGTAATTTTATTTTGGATTTCGTTAATTGTACACCGCTCGCTAATTTGATAATATCGCTAAATAAATATCAATCAAATAATGACAATTAGTTTTGCATGAGATAAATTATTTATTTTCACAATTCTAGAGAAGTTTTTTTTTTTTGTTTTTTTTTTTTTGGAAATAAATTAGTGGAAGGATTTAAAAAAACAACCAACTTAAGGAAATCTACAAAATTTAATAATTATATTTCTAAATCATCAATTTTTTTTTTATAATTAAATATATATATTTATATTTAATTACACAATGTAAATATATTTAAAATACACATAAAAATTATAAATAATATAAATTTTAATTTCTTAAAATTTTTTTAAAATATATTAAATATTTTTATATTCTTTTTTTTTTTTACTTTTCATGCAAATTCTACTACGCGCGACTTATTGATCCTTTGCACAAATAACAAAAATATTAAATAATTTAAAAAATAAATGTGTGGATCCTGTGGACAAAATCTTCAACAAATTATATATAAAAAAACAACACAAATGTACACTAAAATACACAAATTCTACTCAACAAATCAACCAACAAAAATATTATTAATTTTAAAATTAAAATATTTTCTTATTATATATTTAAAGATCGATTTACAGGATTAATAGATGGATTATCATTATACAGAAAAAAATCATTTCACTATCCATTCTTATAATTATATAAATTATTGTAAATATACTTAATAATTAATTATTAATTTAATAAAAAATAAATTATAATTATTATTTTTTTATTATAACAAAAAATATTTATATAAATAATAATTTTAAGTATAAATTTAAAAAAAAAAAAAACTAATAATGTATATATATTATATACAATGAGAAAATTATTAAAATTATAAAAAAGAAAAACTGAAAATATTATTTAGTTATAATTATATTTAATAAAATTTAAATTGTGAAATTGTTTTTTTTTTTAATAAATATATATATATTTATGTATAAGAAAAATAAAGTAATAAAAGATATTATGAAAAGATTTTTTACAAAATTCAAATTTATTAGGTCTAATAATTTAAAGTTATCTGAAATCTTATATACATATTAAAGATGATTTTCAGTAATTTCTTGGGAGACTAATTGATCCACAGATCTTTTAACTAATCGGATAACTTGAAAAATCAATTACATTTTACTAAGGAGATGTGTAAATTTTTAAGCTGCATTTAACATTTAATATCTGATAAATTGTAATTGCAATTAAAATGTTATTTTCTAGCTTTGTGACTTAATTAAAAAGTGTCTCTTAAAAAGTGACTGAAAATCAGCTTTAATATTTCAATCAAAAAAAAAATGTATATAAATTATGTATAGAAATTAAATTTATATTTTAATTTTAGAAATTAGATATTTCTGTAATTTATTTGATTTTTCGAAATCTATAAGAATTATATATGGAAATATGTATATAATAAATTAATATAGTAGAGAATCTAGTCAATTTACAGAAGATACAATTTACTGAAAAGGCTGGATCGTTTAACGATATATAAACAAAATGTATTCATTCAACGATAATGGTTGATCGTTCAATTATATTTCTGTAAATTGACCGGGTATCTTTATTTATATACAGAATCCTCTTAAGTAATATTAATAATGAATTACAAAATACTTATTTGTGTCAAGTTTTATTCCAGTTCAATACTTAAAAGCTTTAAAAAAAGAATTAATTATATATAAGTTTTTTTTTTTACAATTTTTATTAAATTTTAAATTAATGGCACAATTTTTGCCAAAAAAAAAAAATTACATTCCTCGTTAAAATAAAAAATAATAAAACAAGAATTTGTAAAATTTAATATTTTTGAATTTTAAAGATATTTTTAACGGATTCTGTTTCATATTCTATTCCAAAACTACAATTAAAACTATTTATTTAAAAAATTTACAATCTTTTCAAATATTATATAAATAAATATATACAAATTATAGAACTTCCATTTTTATGCTGTAATACTAAATAAAATTGTTAATTACAAAAAAAAATTGTTATGCTTGAGTTTAAAAAAAAAGAAGAAAAACCAAAATCATATAAATTAAACGACAGAATTTTTTTTATATATAGAATTCATTTCCATATTAAAAATTATATCCAATAATAAAAATTCCAATTTAAAATTGTTCTAAATAATGTATACCCATTTAAAGAAAATAAAAATTATAATTTCGAATTTTATAAAAATATTTACCCAATAATTATTACAACGAAAAAAAAAACGATTTTAAAAAATATTATATGTTTTTTATGTAAATATTAAATTGAAATTGATTCTTTTAAAAAGTAATTATTATTTTTATTATAATATTGGCCTACATAATATTTTTTATATATAAATTAAAAAATATTAATTAAAACTGAAACCTTGTTGTGAGTAAAATTAAAATTTTCAAATAGAATATTGTTTTTTTTTTAATGAAAAAATGTTAATTTTCATTTAAAAAATATATATATGATAAGAAAATAAATCATCCTATAATTTGATAAATAGAAAACACAGAATTAAAATGATTTAATATGAAAAAAAATCATAACTGCCCGTAAAATTATATACACTATTTAGACAAAGTATTAAATAAATAATAATATTGTAAAAATTGTAGCATTTAAATAAAAAAACTAATGAAAACCATTTTAATTTATATACAAATAATTACCAAATGAATACTAAATTTGAAATATATAATATTTTTTTTTTTTTTTTTGTAATTATCTATTCTATACTAATACAAAGTTTTAAAAATTGGATTAAATAAAATCCTGTTTTTTTGATTTTAAGAAATTCTAGTTACAATTATCAATTATTAATTCTTTGTCAAGGAAAATTAATGTGAATAACACAATGTATATATTCCATTTTTATGGATTTTAAATTTAAATTGATACATGAAAATATATATTTTTTATTTACATTTTTATCATGGTATCGAACTCTTTCCATTTTTGCCAAAGAAAATAAATCATTACCACTAAAATGATTAGTGAGACCCGTAATTATATTTGATATTGTTGAGTCTATTTATAATGTTGTGTCAACAAAAATCAATTATTTTTCCTTGACAGATTTACCCTTTTTCAAAATAATATATTGTAAAAAAAACTAGCAGATGAAATGTAACGACTGTTTTCTACGTAGTTCTTGTTTTATATAACGAATATTAAAAATATAATAATACTTTTTTTAAAAAATTATCGCGCGAATAATCTATAAAAATAAATATTATATAAATATAAAAATAATATAGTTGATCGTGTATTAATTTTTATTGTACAAATTAAATAGAATCTGTAAAAAAAAGTTATTTTTAAATTGCATTAATTTTGCAAAATAAAAAAAAAATACTTAATGAATTCCAAAATAAAAAGATTTCTTATTTCAATTTAATTTCAATTTGAATCAATAAATCAAATATATAAAGATATAACAACAATTGTACTTATGTCTAGAAGCTGATTTCTACATTATATACTGTCTGATACAGGGTTTCACATTTACCATTTACCTTTTCTCAGTAAGGTCTTCGAGAGTCGTATCTAAAAAAAATAATATTTCACGCTACTTCAACATAAGTTAAAGCCCTGCAATATCTTTGTACATAAATTATGTAAATAATATTCATTCAAAAATTGTATAGAAAATATATTTGAAATTTTCAAAAATTATGTTAAATTTATTCGGTTTTTGAAATTTACCTGTTCTATTTTTCTTCAACAAAAAAAAAAATTAAAATTTTATTATGAAAATATTTCCATAATTTTCGAAATAATTGCGTACCTTCCGACAATGCGTAGTGATATATAAAAAGAAATATTAAATAGTTAAAAATAAAATAAAGTTAATTATATATGAAAATATTTTAAAAAAATATATAAAAAATCAATTACAAAATATGCGAATACAAAATAAAATTCCCTATCCTCTCTGTCAATCCTTTTTCTTAAAGCTATATACATAAAATTATATTTATTGATTATAAAAATCTAAATTATTGTTGATTACATGCATAATAGAAAATATTACCAAAATGAATTTAAAATTAAATTATTATTTTTTAATATTTCATAAAAATTTAATAGAAATAATGGTTTTAAAAAAAAACACAAACAAAACCCTACTTTAAACTCAAATTATAATAATGAAAATGAAAAAATATAAATCCAATTTCATAACAAAACTAATTATTTTATGTATATTAATTATATAATTATATTTGAACAAAATTCACATAATTAATAACTTTAAAAAACTACAATTTTAATGATACCCAAATTTTTATAAAAGCTTGCTGTACTTCAGACTTCAGTCCACATTTAAGGCTATAGACGTAGGGAAACCTTTCTTTAACTTTAAAAAACTTTGCAAAACTTTTTGTTAATTTTTGCTATATCAATCTGAAGCAAAAGAAACTTTACGAACTAATGAAAAAAACAAATTTAATTCGTATAAATGTTACAAGTTTATATACATCTATTATAACTACATCTGCAGTTTTGTTTAATTATCGAAAAGTTTGGTAACTTTCTATAAAATTTTGTTAAGTTGTAAACCTATAGTAATATTCAGTATTTGGCTAACTGTAGGCTTAATTTTTTATGTGGATTACAATTACAAGTTTCGGCTCCATAACTTTTCAAAGTATTTTCATATAGTACACATTGTTTCACCTACAAAAAATAAAAATATGGACTGTCTCTAGTGGACTTTAGCCAAAGGTACCTTTAAAATTGTATATTTTTTTTAATTTGTGAAATTTGGACTAATAGTAGTAATATAATATAGTAGGTTTATAGTACCTTTAGAAATTTGTAGTTTGCAAGTAAATGTTAGTAAATTTAAAATATATTTATTTGTTTTTTATGTTGCAAAATTATTTCTGCAATAATTTCGCAATATATCAGTCAACAAATAAATTAAAAAAAAAAAAAAATAATATAGTAAAAACAGAATAAAAATATAAAATTAATTAAATTTTGTATTTATTTTAATATATTTTTTTTTATATTAATTTATCGATGGTATTCATTTCACAATCCTGAAATATATTAGATAATTTGAAATATTATTGGTAACTTTTCAAAATTATATATTTTTTTAATTATATATATATTAGTTTTGTCAAATTATTTTATATTAATTAAAATAAATCTTCAAAAAATTCTTACTTTCTATACTTTAATAAACAAATATTAAAAGCTCATGTAAATATACAATAAATAAATAAATAAAAATTATACTAATCAAATATTTAATAACTACTTAAATGGTACTATGAACTCTCTATAAATCTTATGATCTCAATGAAAGAATATTTATATGTATATAAATATATTATATACAACAATTTATTAAATATAAATTACAAAGTATTAAAAAATCCTATATTATCTAGGAGTTCAATTATATATACATATAAACTCAAGATATATAACTATAGAAAATTAAAATCAATAATTTAATTTAAAATTTTAATTTTAATAAACAATGAAATTCCAACCTAAGTGCATAAAAAGTTTGTAATATTTAATTAATATTATATATTATATATACATTATATAAAACAATATTATAGATCTTGAAAAAAAAATATTAATGAATGATATTATATTACCATAAATAAAATTAATGGCGTTTCAATTTTTCTATAAAAAAAAATATATATATATACTATATACGAAAAAGTGATGAATGAAATAAAAAAAAATTATTAATATAGAAGATCTATAAGTCTTTTTCTTAAATTAAATATAAGCCATTAATAACATTTCAGAGTACCTGACGAACGTTATGAACCAATAGAATTTCAAAATGTATTTAGTTATTCCGCCAGGCTTAAATAACTGAACCTCGTTCTCGTTTTTCATCTAGACGATCTATCATAACTACATGTTTTACTTAAGATGTTTTAAACGATAATATTGACTTTATTTCTATAGTTAATATGATGACGTTAGGCAAACGAGATATTGAAGGTATATTATCACCAAAAAGAAGATTCTAGTAACGAACCAATTAAAAGGTGTTGCTTCACATTCAATACTCATACTACTCGCTTCAAATCCCTAAAGTTACAAATCAATAATCTTAACAGTTAAACTTTCATATAAATATCAGACAATTATCAGTTATTCCTAGTTTTTAAATTATGCCATAATTTTATTAACCAACTGCTGATATCATTACGCACTATCAGCATAATGTGAACTAATATGTATTACCTACTTGTATGCAGCACATTTTTTGATCAGCACATTTTAAGTTAGAGATTCCACTTAAAACTTTTTATGCTGGTCAAGTAAGGTCTGTTAATATTTGAACAATAACTAAAATATTAAATAAAATAATTCATGGATATTTTCGACATTTCATCGTTATTTAGTTACTCAGGATATTTCAATTGTACTTAACGCTTGAATTCAAATTAGTATCGCCTGATAACAAATTTCTTTACACATCAACGACAAATCACAAAAATAAAACATTAAAAATTCACGTATCAAGCCAGAAATTCCCTACATATATAGTCTTTTTTTCCTGAATAGGAAATAAGTGAGCTCTGTGATCTTATGCGATCTATTGTATGTTTATATGCCCTTTCCCTACCGTAACGACTTCAAGAGCCCTACGATATTTCAGGCCATATTGGCCAGTTCTTTGCCTTTTACCATAAGTTGTTGTATTCTCCTTGCAACTGCCTCGCATTGGCAGAGACTGTGTCCTGTGGATTCTGATCATTTAGATAGAGCTGAAATAAACAGCTAGATCTATTTTACTGCGAAAGGAGTTAGTAGTTAAATGATAAAGTCTTTAGTTAAATTATTTTTATCCTGTTAATATATTAAAAGTAATTCTTTTCAGAGAAAAAAATATTACCATTTGAAATTATATAATAAAATTTATTCCAATAATAAAATTAACTGAATGTGCGAATAATTCTTTTATAAATTTCGTAATTTTTTTAGTTTAAATGTAAAACATTAAAATCTAAAGATAAAAAAGACTTAAAACTTAAAACTATATTTTACCATAATGGCTCACTCAAATTTAATCATCTAATAGATTAAAAAATTTATAATTTATAACATAATTTTTATCATTTTCAATAAATTCTTTCCTTAATTTTAAACATTAATGGATCTCTTGATTTTAATATTAATTCAGCAATTAAAATTGGTTCACTATCACCACAATATTCAACTATAAAATTTCTTAAAATATTTGTAACGATACTTTTTATTTCAAGCATTGCAAATTTCTGACCAATACAATTTCTTGGTCCAGCCGAAAATGGTATATACGCATATGGATTCATTTTTTCAGCTGATCTAATCACATCAAATCGTTCCGGTATAAATTGATTAGCATTTGGAAAAATTGATTCAATTCTACCAAGTTGTAATGGTGATATACCAATATTTGTACCAGCTGGAATTAATTTACCATCTAAAAAATATAAAGAAAAATTGATTCGACTTCATTGCAAGTCCTAACAGACAATTCATAATCCCGACAATTCAAAATTCCAACAAGCTTAAAATCCTGTGAACGAATCATGTAACTTTCTGGTAAGAATTTTTATTCTGGACTTTTCGGTAAGAATTTTAATTTTATATTATAAAAATTGTCACCATAAAAAAATTCGAGAGGAAATATTGTTACTGCGCGGTTACACGATTCGACCTTAATTTTTCATTGTCGGGTTTTTCAAAACTTACTTATTTCACATTCTTGATTGATTTTTCGGCCTAATAGCGGAACTGATGGAAATAATCTTAATGTTTCTTTAATACATAATTCCACATAATTTAAATTATTTAAATCATCAAATGTTATTGGTTTCGTTATATCATCACCAAGTATTTCACGAATTTCATTAAAACATTTTTGTTGGGTTTCAGGATTTGTTGCTACATTATAAAAAAAGAATAAAATTGCTGATGATGTTGTATCATGTCCTTCAAACATAAACGTATCAACTTCTTCACGTATATCTAAATTACTTAAAGGTTTTCCATCAATTTCTGATTGTAATAATATATCAAGGAATGCCATTTTTTTCTTAGTACCAAAATCATCATCTTTTAATTGTCTATTATTATCATCATCATCATTTTGATTTGAATCAATTAAATTTTTTGATTTTGTATTTGTAGTTTTTAGTAATTCTTTACGTCTTGATATAATAACATTTTCTGAAAAACCATGTATAATTTTTAAAGCATTTTTCTGTTGTCGTGCTAAACGTGTAAACTTGAATATAAAATCAAAACGATATACAATATCAAACATTCGTTTATGCAAAACCGTAGAAATGCTATTAAAAAAAAGAAAAAGAAATTATATAATAAAAACTAATATGAATATATTAAAAATTTTGTGATTATAATTTACGTTTTAACGGCCTTGACATATTGTGAATCAGCATTTGTCTGGGCATTAACACTAACACCCATGGCACTTTCTGAAAATAGAAATGTATTTAAATTCCAGTGGCATTGAAAGAAAAATTATAAAATTTAATCATCATTAAAAATGTTTAATCTTCAATTTAGCGATGCTACTGTTTTGAACCTTAGAACTCATAAATAAATGATAATAATATCAAGCAATATTGTTATTATAAGAATCGTCGTTGAAACGTGTTCTAAATAAAAATTTGTAAATATTCTTTACCATTCTGAACTCTTAACAATTTTCGTAAGATAATGAATTTTTGGTTAAATTGACCTAAATCAATTGATATGAATATATTATACAATATACCAAATTCATTATTGACCAAAAATACTACTATAAATATACTGAAGAAGTAGACGGTACAATTGACCGAAGAATATAGATTTAATCGGTTCAAAAAATCATGGTAAAAGCAATTTACCCAATACAAAAATTTAATTTATTCCATTTTACCAGAAAATTTACCTCCTATCAATTATGTTTATAAATATTATCTTAGAATTGTACATTTGATTAATTAATTTACGATAAATTGTAAATTCGATCAATTATGAATTCTGTGAATTGTTTTCGACCAATTAGCTGCAAATATTTTAAAAGATTTAAATTTTTTTTGTATTTTTAATTTAAAAATGTTGATTATTTAAATTTTTTATTGCACTCTTTTTTTTTACATAATATTTGGAGGTTTAGAATTTTTTAAATTAAAATTATCACAATAATTTTATAAAAGTATTCTGATAAGATTAATAACTTAATATATATTATAATATTTTAAAACGCTTTATGTGCCGAGATACGTTTAATTATATAAAACTTTTAAAATAATTTTTGTTTTTATGAAATAAAGACGTCATATATTTACCACAAATAACATCCAAAGCTGCCAAATTTATAAATTTATATAAATCAAAAACTAATGAATTATCTTTAATAATATTAGTTTTAAGTTGTTTAATTAAAATATTACTTTGTTTTTGGAAAATTTGTACAAATTGTTCTAAAACTTTAAAATGAAATGCTGGTGTTAAAATACGTCTTCGTTGAAACCATTTTTTACCACTACTAATTAATAGACCATCTTTCATCCATGGTCGTAAATAATTATATTGTACAGATTTATCTAAATGTACTGATTTACTTAATATTTCTTCAATATATTTTAAATTACCAAAAAATATTGTTAATTCTGGTCCAGCAATTAATTTAAATATACCATCAACTTGATAATTATTATAAAAATCCATAATACTAAGAAAAAATTCTTCTGGTTTTAAGCGGATCATTAAATGTCCATTACCAATAAATGGTATACATGGTGGACCAGAATATAAATTTGATAATTTTAATAGACGTCTATATTTCATGATATTATATAAAAACCAGAGACAACCAAATATTGAAAATAATAATGTAGTGAATAGAACAAACATTTTAAATGAACTGAAAACTGGTCACATAAAATTTGCAATAATCTATTTTTTTATATGCATTAACTTTGCAAAGATTAATAAAAAAATGCTATAAAAAATATATATATATTTTTTTAAATATATTATATATATATTATTATATAAGTTTTTTGAAACTTTATCAAAAATTAATTTAAATTTTATAATACATACCACAAATAACATCCAAAGCTACCAAATTTATAAATTTATATAAATCAAAAACTGATGAATTATCTTTAATAATATTAGTTTTAAGTTGTTTAACTAAAATATTACTTTGTTTTTGGAAAATGGGCACAAATTTTTCTAAAATTGTAAAATGAAATGCTGGTGTTAAAATACGTCTTCGTTGATACCATTTTTTACCACTACTAATTAATAGACCATCTTTCATCCATGGTCGTAAATAATTATATTGTACAGATTTATCTAAATGTACTGATTTACTTAATATTTCTTCAATATATTTTAAATTACCAAAAAACATTGTTAATTCTGTTCCAGCAATTAATTTAAATATACCATCAACTTGATAATTATTATAAAAATTCATAATACGAAGAAAAAATTCTTCTGGTTTACAGCGAATCATTAAATGTCCATTACCAATAAATGGTATACATGGTGGACCAGAAAATATATTTGATAATTTTAATAGACGTCTATATTTCATGTAATTATATAAGAACCAGAGACAACCAAATATTGAAAATAATAACATAGTGAATAGAACAAACATTTTATATGAACTGACAAATGGTCATATAAAATTTGAATTTTAAATGAACTGACAAACTGGTCATATAAAATTTGCAAATCAATTTTTTTTATATGCATTTGCAAAGATTAATAAAAAACTACTATAAAAAATTTATATTTTTATATATATATGTATTATTATATAAGTTTTTTGAAATTTTATCCAAAATAAATTTAAATTTTATAATACATACCACAAATAACATCCAAAGTAGCCAAATTAATAAGAGCATAAAAATCAAATTCTTGATTTTTTTCTTGATATTCATGTTTCAATTTTTGTATCATTATTGTACCATGTCGATCAAAAACTGGTATAAATTTATCTAAAATTTTAAAATGAAATGCTGGTGTTATAATTCTACGTCTCTGGAACCATTTTTTCCCTTTACTAATTAATAATCCTTCTTTCATCCATGGCTCTAATACATTATATTCATGGGCTTTATCATTATGTATTGTTTTACCCAATATATATTCAATATCTTTTAAATCAAACATTATTATATTTAATTCACAACCAATCCATATTCGTAAACAATTTTGAAATGAATAACGTTCAGCAAAATCTAATGTTATTGTTAGATATTCATCTGGTGAACGTCCAACAAATGATAAACCATTACCTAAAATTGGTAATGCTGGTGGACCACCAAAATTTTCACCTAATTTAATAAGACGATAATATTTTCGATATATTATAATTGTGGCTAATAGTACCACTATTAATATGAATAATGTAATCACTATGAACATTTTATTGTAACTAAAATCGATTTATATTAATAATATTTTTTGTAGAATTTGTAGAATATTTTTAAGATCGTCATTGAGAAGTGCGTTATCAAAAATTTTAATAATATTTTTTTTGTAAATAAATATTATTTATATATTTTTTATTTTTTTGGAAATATTTACATTGAAAAATAGTGATTAAAGAACTAATAATTATTATGTAGATAAGTCAAAAGATTTCCTGGTTTTACAAAACTTTATTATTATTGATATTATTAAAAAATTTGTTTATAAAAGACAAATTTTGTTTAAGTGAACCATCATCAGATATCAGATTATTAGCAAATAAATTAATCATATATAATGAAAGTAAATTAATTTTGAAAAATATTGTAACATATGATGTATATGTAAATAAAAACAAATTCGTCAACTCTGAATCTAACAAATCAATTCTGAGCACAAGATATATTTATTTATATAGATAAATATTCGATAGATTCAATATATGAATTCAAAGCTTTTAGATTATGGATTCACCACAACCTTTGTGGAGAATTGTTCTTTTCACAAGGATAAGTAGAATTTTTGATATAACTAGTACTTAGTTTTTGAGCCTTACATAGAAACCAAAATGGATCCATTGAGATCTCTCGTGATGTATGTTAACCACAGCTCTTGACTCACCCTCTTTAACCTAACCTAACCCTCTGAAATCAAATCCAAATAGATTGCATCCTCCACAACAAGATTATGTTAAGAATCGACCAATGTTTAGAATCTATCAATAAATTATTTGATTGATTCAATAATATGATAAAATCTACAGTACATTCTGAATTCAAGTCCTAATAGATTGAATCCACCACAACCAAATAATGTTTAGAATCGACAGTTGGGAGAAACTTTCTGAATAAATTATATCTTATTGCGATCTCAGTATATATACATAAGCTACTCAACGATTAATTTCATAGACAAAAGTCTATAGGCCTTTTTAGTGTTTGAGGCATCCTCAACTTAATTCACTGATTCCAGGCAAATTATCATGAAGACTCAACTTTTGCCAATTCGTTATGCTTTTTTCTTGTTCCTTTTTATAAAGGGGTGACCTGAACTTTTGACTGCCATTACACTGCTTACATTATTAACATTTAAAATCCCTTACATTTCCTTAATGACACGTGATTTATCTTAAATAACCTCATTCATGATAGTGTTTACAAGAATGTGTGAGCAAAACAGTGCTAAAACGCTACTTGGAGTCCTGGATAGTCTGTCTCGAATGCTCGAATTCGCCAATTGAACCAACCAATCAACCAAATTATTAAAATAATTATAAAATATGATCTTAATCTTAATAAGAAAAACGATCAATTAGTCAATCAACACCAAAACCTAAAGTATATATTGGCTTGTTTGGGGAATTGATTACCAATTTATGAGAATCTTTACTTGTGTTGTACTACAATTGAAAAATATTGTCACTGTCATTATATTAATACATGAAATTTAAATATACTTTTATAATAGATTATTTAATTATATATTTGTCAATTTTGTTTATAGATGAAATTCGAAAGTTGTTTATAGATTAAATTCGAAAGTTTATAAAATCATGGTCATAATCTTAATCATAAAAACAATAAATGAACCAGAAGAAAATCAAATAAACTTATACATAAAATTATTTATTATTAATATTTCATTTCTTATCTGTTCTGATTATTTTAGTCAATTATATAGATTCAAATTTTAGAGAAATTATTATTTAATTTTTTGAATTAGTGACGTTGTTGTTGCATTCGATCCATCAGAACTGTTGTTGGTAATGCTGGTCCATCAGAATTTATCCTTTCTTGTTCAACCTGTTCATCTAACATACGTTGAATATCACGGATTTCGGTTAATGTACGTAACATAAAAATTGGAACATCATCATCCCTACGCTATATACAAATCAAAAAAATATATGTATAAATATAATTAAAAAACTTCTAGTTAATTAAAAATAAATTTACTTGAAATAGCATTTCTCCTTCGAAATAAATCAGTTCATGTTTCCGAGCACGTAGTAGAATACCAACAAGTTTATTCGAAATATAATTGTATATCTAAAATTTAAATATTAAATAGAAATTATTAATTTTTGAAATTTTGATAAAATAATTCTTATTATATATTACATTAAATAAATCACCAAAAAGTATAACTTTCAATTCAGGATTATATTCATTCGGTTGTCCCTGTGTATCAATTATTTCACAAAGTTGTAACATTTCTCTGGACACATGTACATTAGCTTTTTTACCACGTTTTTCAGTTAAACTACCAGCTAATGGTCTATATTATAATGTAAATATGGATGAAATTTTATTAATTTTAATATGGAAATTTAATTTATAATTACTGACCTGCCATAACTTGGATCCCATTTACTTGAAGATGATTGACCATTTGATGGTCTAAATGGATTTGACATTATAAGATATTTAGAAACGTTGAAAATAACCTTTAAATGATAATACTATGTAAAATTATTATCTATATTTAATTTTAATATTTACGTTTCTTTATTTAATAAAAATTTATAATTATTTTTGGAATACAAAACAGAACAACAAATAAAAAAATTAATTTTTTATTTAGTATTAATAAAATTACTTTCACATTTACCTCAAAAACTGAATAAACTGAAAATAGATTTTTTTCGTAAATATTTTTCGATTAAATCTGAATTTAAGATTATTTTACACGATAAAAGTTTAAATGATTTTTATTATCTGGAATATATTAAAATTACTCATATTTGTTCATCCAACATGGTCATATTATATAATTTGCAATTCGACTGATGAGACCACAGAAACCATGATTGAAGATTTCCTGTACATATTTGTGTCAATATCAAACTAAATAGCCCATTAGATGAAGATGACATATAGCCCATTAGATGAAGATGTCCGAAATGTGACAAGATTGAAATGTCGGAGGTAAGTGATAATATAATTTATTATACATACAAAAATTAATTCTTTCCAATAATATCAAGAGAAACATTGGCAATTAAATTTTGTACATAAAAACGAAAAAAATACATTGAATTTTTTAAGTGTAAATGGAACTTTAAATTTTAAAAGTTCAGGAATTTTTCGAGAAAGAAATAGTTTGAGTTTGCGCTTAATTAGTTTACATTTTTCATATTGAAGATCAATTCGAATAATATAATTATTTCCAGTGTTTTAATAATTTTGAATAAACCAAATATTTTGTGAAATATTTTTAATTCTACATTTAAATAATATTAAGTTATCAATAGTTTAAGTTGTGGATTTAAAAAAATATAGTAGATAGAGTTCGAAATTCACTTTTTTCCAGTATACTAAAAGTGATTTTCACTATTTGCCGATGACGATATTTTTTTTGATCAATTAAATTTTAAGATTATATGAAATTTTAATAGCATATTTTTAGGCGTTATAATTAATATTTTTTTTTTTAGGAAAACAAAATATTCAGGAGTTGATAGTATTCTAGCTAACTAAGGAAAACGGGAGACAAGGAAAAACTTAGGTATTTAAGAGCCCATTTTAAGCAAATGGGGTCAGTAATTAGAAATTAAATTTCCACAGTTTATATTAATAAAAAATTAATAAAATTTTCCATTTTCATCCAAATTTACGCTATGCTATATAGACCATTAACTGGCAGTTTAACTAAATTTTTTACTGATTTATTTTCTTTTGGGAAATTGAAAATATACTATAAGAAAATATAATGATAGTGAACTACATTATGCCACATAATGGCCCGAATGGATTCTACGTAAGATTTATAGTTGCCACATGATGGTGAAGTTGATCTATAATCGAAAAATTGAAAATTCAATGTCCTTTATGTACATTTTCAAGGATAAAAAACTGATACCTCTAGTAGAGTCGAAAATGCAGAAAATAAAGATAGTTCTTGCTGAATATTGGTGAATTTTCAAGAACACTAGCTGAACTGGCAGAGGTCAATGGAGAGGACCATTTTTTGTTGTATATTAATAACCATTTAATTTGTTACACCGATAACAAAATAGAAAAAGTTTTAAAATATTTAGTTTTCAATTATATAAAATGTTGCACAATTATATGAAAAATTAAAATTTATAAGAATTTTCATAGAATTTTTATAAAAATACAAATTTGACAAATCTTGTTTGTTATAACAATTTAATTATTAATAGTTATAAAAATATCAACATTTAACTAAATAAAAAATAAACTAAAAATAAAAACATAATATTTTTATTATGTATAACAAAAATTTTATGTTTTTCTATAAGCAAAATATCAATCTGACAAAAAAATAAATTAAAATTTTAGGAATGTGTATTGGCAAACTATCAAAAAAACAAAATAATTTTATATGTAAAATAAAACTTTGTTAAAAATTATTTCATATTATAAAATATTTATATTAAAAAAAAAAATACAAAAAATATTTTAATAAAATTTACATGTAATGAAACGCAAAAAGATTTCCGGTTATAGCAATTAAATTAGGCGCCTTAATTCTTCAAAAATCAAGGCTGAAAATCGTAATAATTAATGTAATTTATTGTAATGATGTTAAATTCCAAAGGACACTAATTTAAATCTGAATCAACAATATAACTTTAAAATAATATATAATGATTGGAAATTTTTCCTTGACTTATATATATAAGTAGAAAAAAAACCCTATCCAGGGACATACAAAGAAAATTTTCCATAAATTTACTCATTATTCTATAAATAATATACTCAAGGAAAATTCCATAGTATAATAACAAAATTATACATCAGTTAAGAGTTTCTTAATTAAATTGCAATCAAATGAATCAAAATTCTTAAGGAAAACTCTAATTACTCATCGTAAAAATATATAATTATAAATTATAAATATATAAGAATAATTTTTATTATTTAAATATATACAAATCAAAGAGTTTGTTCAATCCTTTAGAATTTAAAAATATAGTGTTCGTAATTTACGTAATTTTCAATATAATTATTATGATTTGCAAATTGATAAATTGATTTTAAAATAACTGAAGTTATATAAAGTGAATAAAAATGTCATCACTTCAGAAACTAATGAGTTTTTATTAGAAATTTAAATTCAAGTTCAAATTATTAATTTAAAAATAACTTTAGAATTCCTGGTTGAATGGACCCGTAAAGAGGGCAGTTGTGGTAATATTCAACAAAGAGACTGACTACACCTCATTAATAAATGGAAACAGCTTGACCGATTTCAGATCATTTAGAAAATATGAGTTCTAATTCTGCAGTCTTCTATATAATTGAAGTACACTGGCATATGTGTTCTTCTAAGCATCATTTGTAAATCGACACTGACATCAGCATCAACCATGTTAAATTGTGATGATATTTCCTGTAGCAATATTAGTATATAATTTGGCCATTACTTTATTAATATAGATGAAATAGTTTTGTTCTCTTGGCACATATTATAATAACAATTCTATAGTCATCTAAGTTGATTTTATTGTATATTGCCCAACATTATATTAGTGGTTGCCGAAAGGTAAAATATCGGGTAAGGCTCCAGAAAATTATCTGCTATGCGGTGACTGAGTGCTCAGACCACAATGAATTTATTCCTTCTCGCTAATATATTAACATTACTAAATTAAATAGATTAAATTAGATTAAGAATTACAGAACTGGGCATATTAGACCAATATGTCACTGCGGCCACTGCTGACCTATTGTTACATTCCGTTTTCTTATACCTCTTTTACGAAGCCTATGATTTATATAAACCTGAGGGCGTATTTAATAAGACTGGATTATCGTGTAATTCTAAGAACCCCTGGTTGAATTCTTGGAATATGTTATGAGAAAACTCTACACATTAACATAGCGTGTATTTGGAGGTTTCGTAGTACTAGCAACAGATCTCCATAATGGTAGATATAAGTTGTCCAGTGTACAGTGTTCATAAGCAGATTCCTTTTTGAAGAAAAAAAATTGACATAATTATATTTTTGTTCAACATTTTCAAGTAAAATAAATTTATATTAATCTATGATTGAGTAAGTATCTTGGTTTGTTATAATAGTCTGGAAGATGTGGCGAAGATGACAATAATGAAAATATTTGATTCATAATGGAAATGTGATGGATTATATAATTAGAAAGATAAGTTATTGTTGATCATATTAAAAAGCTGTGCGAAATAGTAGACTAGTGTTTGTTGTTTGTACTGTATTGGCTGGATAACATATTTCAATAAACAATCTACTTTGATGCCTTTCAAGCTGACAGAGCTTCTTTTTATCTTAATGTGAAAGATAGTCTCAACACAAGTTACACAAATTCATAAAGTGGTTCATTTCTTTCATTTGATATAAAAATATTCGATAAAATTAAAAAGACTTCCAAATTTTCCATAGTAACCCAGAGAATCAGTTTCTATTTTATCCAAAACTTGCATAGTTCTATTACTAAGTTAAAATTATATATTTTTAAATAAAAATATATTACTTAAAAATTATTGAAAATGTGCTATAAAAATATTATTATATACACAAAAATTTTTGTTTATAGAAGGAAAATTACTCAGTCCCACAAATACATTACAAATTTAAAAATTCCGAAATTTTGAATCATTTCTCTAAAAATCAGAACAATCTATAAATATAAAAAAAAAATTATGATTTTTATATACATATTAATATTTTGGCTATACATAATGTAAAATCACAGGAAACTCCCAACAAACATTTCGATTTTACTAATTGTTTTTAACGTACCAAAGAATAAAAAAAAAATTAATATCCGTTTTACTAATTATAACTCAAGAAACATTTTTCTTTTTTTTTTTCAAATTTATTCATGGGCCAAGATCACGCAATAAATTCCTAATTTTAGTTTTACAATATTAAATTTTATTTTTCAAATAAATTTCAAATATCTCTGGATATTCTCTCAGTATTTATATAAAAAATACAAATTTTTTTAACACTAATAATTTCTACATAGTATCATAAAAAAAAAATTTAAATATTTTTTATTTTATATTTTTTTTTTTTTTAAAAAAAAGAAGAAAAATGACCTCCAGAATTTATTATTATTTTCGGATTAGAAATTTCGGAAATTTTTTTATTTCGTCAACAAAACGAAAAAAAAACACTAAAATTTAAAGGAATGCGAAACATAATTTTCTTGATTTTTAGCAGAATAAAATGAACTAATTTGATTTTTTCAGTCTATTCACGTAAATACTATATGAGTGCAAACTTTAAATTGAAGTGGTTTAACCAAAAATATCAAATTGGGTTAAAAATATTAAAATATCATTGAACTTAAAATCAAATTTTTATATAATAATTAAAAATTAGCACTTCTAATATTAAATTTAAATTCATAAATTTCAAATGTGGAGTCTTTCAATTTTAAAATAATATTAGGTCTGTATTTGTCTTGGAATAGCATATAATATATTCATTCCACTTTTAGAGAAAGATAATTGTTTTTCTTACGATTTCTAGTAAGATTAGTTTTCTCTGTTAGAATTAATTTTAAAAAATGAACTTTAAAAATTGACCTGTTTTTTAAAATGGTAGATGAAAATGATTATCTGAAAATGAGTGTTCTATTTTTCAACAATTCTCGTCTGGTAGCTATTTGATTAAAAAAGCTCTAGTAACCAAGCATCTGGAATATTGATATATTTTTCTCTTGAACACTTTATACACTTCTTTAATATTTTCCCCTAGGCAAATATAACTTAGGGAAAATGAAAAGCAGCAATATTATTCTCATATTAAATATTGCCAACTCTTAGGAGCTAAAAGTAAATTATATATTCAGACAGGATCGATAGATCCATTTATCCTGTAGATTTATATAAACAATTATCGAATATTAAAGATTTTAATTCTAATATTAGATACTATTAAGCTACTAAGAGTGGCGTAGAATTAGTGTGCTATTATTGAAAGAGGAGAGTATTATATGGGATATAGTCTCAGGTTATATGAACTGTAAAAAAAAAGGTAAATATTTGAAATTATATGGATAGAGTTTTACTGTTCACCTAAAAACTAGATAGATTTCTAATTTGACAGCGTCGTTACGTTGTAACATCATTGAGACTATCTGCAATATAAACCGTCGCCCCTTTTTGAATCGGAATCAATGATAAATTGCAGTGCCGCTTTCGGAAAAAAAATTTCGATTTCAACTCTTTCATTTTCATAAATATCATTCGATGAAAGCTGCACGGTGAGCCTAGCTCTTGCTTTTTTTCTGTCGCGTCAGTGAAATATGAAAGAAAGCTTCCAATGTTAGGCAATATTTCGTATACGAGGTACCAATATTTGCCTTTACACATCCAATTTTTAATATAATATTGAGTTGTACAAATAATCGACTTTAAACAAACTCCTTTATTTGTTAAACATATTATATTTTCATTGAGTTTTACCATACGCTACACTTGATTTGTTTATAAAATATTCAAGCATAAAATATTATATGAAAAATAAATTTTAAATGATGATTCTTCTGTGACGTCATATCCATATTGAATTTGATGATTTTATTTAAAAAAAAAAAATATATAAAAATTAAAATATTAAAAATAAAAATAAAACAACAATAACAACAATAAAATGTTTATTTTAAGTTATATTTGAATGAATCTACGTCAGTCCAAAGCATTTAATAGCGTATTTTACAAAATATAAGAATCTCCTTAATTGGTAATTTCCTTTCTATATGCATTGCCTTTACAATTTATTCGTAATAGTTTTGAATTTATAATTAATTTAACTAATCAATCAATAACAAAAAAATATTCTAAAATCAAAAAAAATAAAATTATTAGTTAAAAATTTAATAATATTATTTAAAAAAAAATTCAAAAAAAAATTCATCATATTTCAGTCTAGACAAGCTTAAAAATCAACGAATTGTCATTTGTTTTCTAATATTTATTTATATTTTTTTTTGTTAAAAATTGGTTTTAATTTCATAAAATTTATATATATTTAAAAAAAAACCATAAACTTTATATAATAATTATTTAAAAATGTTTGGATATGACCTTCTTTTACGCGTAAATTGTATTTGTAAATAAAACTCTACAATTTTGCGATGTTGGCTAATGCATTTTCAAAAAAAATAAAATAAATAAAATAAAAAACAATATTCATTAATCATTTAAAATAATTAACAAATTGTTTTAAATAATTTCTGTTTTTCGTTTTAACAAAGAACCCACCCAACTGAAAAAGAAAACGAATTACTGGATTACTGGGGTGATGCCACACATCTAGGGCCAACATATTTTTATTTTTTTTTTGTTAATGCCAATTCATTGTGATATTTATAAACTAATTCGTACATTTTAAAATTAATTTAATTCGGAAATGAACTTGATCACAGTAATTTTGTATATATAGAATCAACAAAATTAATGAAAAATTGCGCATATTGAACGTGCCACTAACACGATCACCTTATTCGCCTGATATCTATTAATTTTCGGAGTTTGATCCCACAAAAAAATTCTTTCAACCAAAAAAAAAATTATTGTTTATGTATTAATTTGTTGAGACCATTTTTATATATTATAATATATAAATAAAAAATGATTATTTATTTATTTAATTCATTAAAAAAGTTTCGTATTTAATTCATTTTAAAGAAAAAATAATATAAAAAGTCGCCAAAAAAACGATTTTAGCACGAGACTAACGAAAATATTAACCGGGAAAAATAGATTTTTTTTATATATAAAAATAAAAGTATATAGAATTGATAAAAATTTTCATAATGAAATTTACGAAAATAAAAAAAAAAAAATACAAGAAAATTTTGTAGAAAGAAGAAAATTGAAAAGAAAATGACATGTGCTTAAAGAATGAATTGTATAGTACGGGAATTATAGTTGAGAGATAAATAAATTAATTTAACAATATTTTGATCGACCTCTCCAATTTAAATGTCAAAGTCAAACGAAAAACCAGCTCAAACGAACTTATAAGCTTGAATGCCAGCGCAACATAGATGCAGGCTTATGTAGTATTCAGATGATTCTGCTTGAGATGGTTTCCTGGTTAGAAAGACTAAATCAATAACCACATTTCAACTCGTTTGGTTACCACAATTTACTACCCCATATTGTTCAGTTGTTCGTTCAGAGTTAAGTGTATTTTCATACAATTTTAAAATTGTGAAATTATAAGTGAGAAATTCCGATTTGGATTGCACCAGTGGTATCTATTTCAATGTAAAACCTTAAGTTTGTTTGATCTCTGGTTTCGTTTGACATTGTTGTTGGAAAGGTTTATTAGAGGAATCGATTAATTAGATTAAAATATTTAATCATTGAAACAATTCGCAATTCTATAATCAAGTTAACGATAATAGATTTGATTGAAATCGTAATCGAATGGAGTTATACAAGTTGTAGAATTAATTAAAATGTATAATTAGAATGGGACAATATGTGCAACTGATTAACAATGTAAACATATTGTCCGATTCCGATAGAAGCTGAGATATACTTCTGGAGGGTTTCATCCAGAAATATGAATCATTTGTTATGCTATTGGACCTCACCTCTGTTCAATATAAAATATTTAAAAAATATAGCAGCTTCTTTATAGAAAACTTTGAACTTGAAGACGCGGCTAAACTGAATCTTGCCAAGATGATTTCATTCATTAAATAAGTGACATTTGTCGACACTCTTTAATAATGATTAACCGATTGGTGGGTATAAACCGTTCGATTGGTGGATATAAAGAGCTCAATATTATGTGGCCTGCGTGCATGGTAGTATTGAAATTCCGACTCCTTTAAAACCAACCAATCAAAATGGAGATCGATCATTAACATTAACAATTCCATATCTCTAAATGCTAGTATATCTATCCAATTTTTCTATTCTCGGGCTATAGATTTTTCCCCAGAAAGCTTCATTAAGTATAAACTTAAAAGAGAATCTCTTCTTAAGTATTAGTTAACTAAACAGATGTAATAATAAAAATATTTATAATTTTTAAGTATATATTTGTTTTCAAACAAAAATATGCAAAATAAAAATAAAAAACATTGTACATAAACATAAAAAGTATATAAATAAAAAGACTTTTTTTTTTTTGAAAATACAAAAAAAAAATATATTTGAACTTTTCATTTCCATCTTTTTCACTCATTTTTATATTGTGGGTATACTTTTCTTTTGATCGCGATATATAAAAACGTATACGTAACTAGATCATTGCTCACTTTTGTCCAAGATCTTAAATGGAAAAGAAGTGTTAACAAAAAAAAATAATTTAACAATTATTATTGAGATCCTACATAAATATATAATCAAATAAATAAAAAAACAACAAAATAAAATTGTGAATAATTTAAATTACAATTTAAGAAGTGAAAAAGTTTAGAAAAGTGTATAAAAGAAAATTTATATTTCTTTGGGTGGGTAATCGGAAATATTGAGGAAATACAATTATAAGAAAAATATTCGTTAATCAATTTTATTATTGAATGAAAAGTCGTTGATTTTGAACAGAGCGGAAATTAAAAATTATAATTATTAACTATAATCAAAATATTAAATTAGTGAAATTTAAAAAAATAATAATATTTAATATAGTGAAATTATATACACAAGTTTTAAATTTGTTGAGAAAATTCCAAATTGTATGAATTAAAAAGAAAATTGTAACAAATTAATTTAATTATTAAATCGCATTTAAAATATAATTTTATCATATTCATATTAAAATTTACAAATAATTAATTCCTATATATAAAAATCAATATAAATTACAACAGTAATTAATAATGGCTGATGTTAGTCATGAACTTGGATCAATCCGTCATATTGTGGTAAAATTTTATTAATTAATTTCATAATTAATATATACTAATTATAATGTAACTTTTGACTAATAATACAATACCGCCAAAGTGTTTAAACGGGATTTAAATTTCATCTTTCTAGTGATAATGTATTTATGTATAGTTCATAAAAAGTTTTGTTTAGTGTACCAATTTTATTTGTAACCATAGCTTTGTATAGTGTAAATTTTTATTTAAACTTTAAGTAAAATGATTTTGAGGAGTTCATTCTGGACTTAGTGTGTGAATACTTCGCTGAACCACTAATGTTTATATCTTTATCTAAGCATATTGGATTCCCATTGGTATATCTATCCATTTGACATCGATATTCATAAATCAAATTGATATATGTTAATTCATTACAACAGAATACTATCATATGGTACATCCATTATCAATTTATTCTATATACACTCAATGTTTCAAGTGTACAATGGCTATAGAATTCAAACTTTTATGGTTCTAAATCAAAAATTGATTATTGATAAAAGTTATTTTTATTTTCATAGAAATATTTGTCTCGTAACTCGATCACTGAGTTGCAAATGTAATTTTCATCCAATTTACACTAAATGTGGTCATAAGTCAAGCTACTAAGTCAAGTAGCTGTAACACAACGCATTAATAATATCTTTGTTTAAATAAAAATAGTTATTGTTGTATAAGAACAATTGCCCCAGCAACAAATTACTACTATGTCCCCATCAAAAACTTTTTAAATTTTTTTTTTTTTTCAGGTATTTTTCAAACATTTTGTACTAAATTGATTCTTATACAATACATTTATGTATTTATATCTAAATATATTAAAATACATAAAATATATCTGAAAAAATTCTTGGCAATGACCGTCACTTTATCGCCAAGTTTTAAAATTATATTCATTCTTTTTATACACTAAAAAAAAATGTATTTCATAACCATGAGAAGAAGAATATTATTATTCTTCGATCTTGACAAAATTGAATTTTAAAAAGCATATTTTTTTATATAGCTAATAGCTAATAGCTTTGTCGTCTTTGTGGTTTATTTTTGAATTGCGGTAGAGAATATTATTTAATTTTTTTTTTTTCAATTTCAAGTATATATTTATTTTGTCTCGATTTCTAATGTTTTTTCATATATTATTATTTATTATACGACAAGTTGAAATAGGAAAAGATATTGAAAACATGTTATTGTCTATATATGAAAAATTTGTATAATTATAATAAGAATAATTTTAATTAAAATTGGCATTGAGGGATGCTTTAAAATTTTGAAACATAAAACACAAAATAATAATATATTACAAAGAAAATATGAAAATATTATAAAATTGGAATATTGAAAAAATTTCTTTTGGACATTTTCGTTGTTGGAATAAAATATATAATTAATTGATGAATTTTAAGAGAATTGCCATTTATTTAGTCAAATTATTTCTTTATTATCAAGATTATTTTGAACTTTTAAAGTCGAAAGTAAAATAATAAATGATGTGTTGGTTGTTTGGTTAAAGTAACGAATGTCAAACAACTGGTCCAAGAATTCAATTATTGTTTAAGCAACATTTTTGATATTACTCATACTCGTAAACCAATTTGACCAAGACTCGTGTTAGCAACATTTCTATTACAACTCACACTAGTAAACCAACTTGCCCAAAACTAAAATATATGTTCACACAGAGAAATTATGTTTAAAAAGCTATTAAATAATAATAAGTTATAATCTTTGAAAAAAAGAGTTATTTTATAGCACTTTCTTATAATTACTTTCTTTACTTATAAATTGTACTAGTACAAGATATATCGACACTTGTACATAAAACTTTATTTGTAGATCAATCGAAATTTTAATTAAAGAAATCAGAATCATTAGGTACTCTGAACTTTAAGTTGTACGTATGAAAATGAAGCCACCGACATCTCTCTTAACTGCTTCAGTCAGATTCTTCTCATTCTAATCTAACCCAAAATTATAAAATTTATTAGATAATAAATATTGTAATGAGATTTTCATATTCATGAATTAAGAAGGAAAATATTGTACAATTTATCTATTTCATAAATATTATCTTTTTGAACAACAAGATTCATTAGTTCTCTTTTATATATAACTTCTAAAAGCCTCATTACTTCTTTTGAAAAGATTTATTTTTTATGTATAAGATTATTTATTTTTATTACTTGAGAAGTCATTAGCATTTAATTTAATTCATTTTCATTAAGTCAATAGTAGATCCGCTACTGTTTTTATTAAATAGCTATAATTTCGATTAAATATAGCAATTCTTCGTCATATAGAGTAAACTCAGTTCCTATATTAACTCTATAATTAGTAAATTAAATCTAGCAACTATGTCAGTACTCTTTCATAAAAATATATTTTGAATTAAGTTCTTTTAGAAGATATTTCATTGAATTTTAGACAAAGTGGAATATTTTTTTCATTATTATTATATATATTACTAGGTAGTCTTTTCTAAAATATATGACATTATGTGCAATTCTTGCAGTTTCATTATGATACATTTTGGAAATTTTTCAAGATACTATCATCATACACCAGAATAAAACATGTCGCCAATATTATTTATTAATTTCTAACAGATTTTTTAAAAAAAGTGCAAAGAAAACTTCTGGTAATTTACAGTTATATAACCAAAACTGACAATGAGACCATATTAAATCTACCTAACCCCTAAACGCCTAAACACTTAAGGTTAAGATCACCGATTCACAAAATTTGACTAAGAATGTTTTATGAATTCAAACAAATTCACTGATCCAGATAAGATTGAATTATGAATACTCGGATTAAACTATCTTCAATTATATATTTTATTAAATCTTCCTAAATTGTACATTTCCGCTTTTAAATATTTAATTTTTAACTTTTATTATATTTCGATCCAAAAAATCAATTTATATTTCATAAATTTATATTTACCTTTACAAAGTATTTTTTTCTTACACTGTGCAGTTACAGTTTATTAATGTTTTTTCACATTTATTTTTTTAATTAACTCAATAAAATTTATGTATTTGAAAAACATATATTTATTTTTATTAATTTTTTTTTTACATCACTAAAAACAGTTTTGATTCTGTTTTGTTAATATTACTTTGCAAAATATAATAATAAATATTAATCTTTTTTTTTTTTTTTTATGATTCATAGGAAAAGTGTGCGAAACTAAAACTGTTCACAAATTTATTTTATGTTTATATGTTCACTTTTATTTTCATAAAAAAAAAAAAGGAAAATAACAAAAGCAAAATATAATGAAAAAACAAACGTGGAAATATAAAAATACAAAAAAAAAAAAAAGAAGAATGTACAAAAATAAATTTGTGCAAAAATCAAATAAATAAATCGTGTGCACGTTTGCAGAAAATGTTAAATATATTTAAATTTTCTTCAACAACAGCAGAGGAAATTTTTTTTTTAAATTAAAATTTTTGAATAAATTAATATTTTCGGTACTTTTTTACTATAGTATAATATGCCCTAAGATTTCAATTTGTCTGTCTGTCAGTCCGTGTTTTATCGATAACCATTAATAATATAATACTAATTAATGTTAGGCAGAAGAATCACCTTTTCGTTGCCAAAAGAAAATGGGTACTTAAAAATGAAACTGGTAATTTGTTTGGATCAGCTAAAACAAGTTTAAGAGAGAGAGATGTTAGGTCCGTTAACAGAATAGAAGAACACAATAACAAGAAGATAATATATTTAAATTTTAATCTTGGATTCTTACACTTTCTCAAAATTCTGATAAAAAACAAAATACTATTCACAGTCCAATGTGGATTAACAAAAAACAAACAAATGCTAGTAATTAGACACAACTGTTTAATACAAGCAGTTAAATAAAAATATTAAAACTACCACTAACATAGTTATTCACAGTTTTGTAAAGAACGCTACTAATTCCCTCCGTCATCACCTGGTAATTCAAACCATTTGAAAATAACAAAAAGAAAGATAAATATATAAGCAAATTAACTGGTTACCACTAGCAAATTAACTGGTTGTATTCTCTTCTAAATACAATTTTAAAGCCAAAAAAGCCAAAAAAGCCCGGTTTAAAGGTTTACCTGTCAATCTAATCTGACTTTTTTTTGTTTGTTAAATAGCTGCAATGCGTGTGAATTAATATTTTCTACTATAGAGACTACTAAAAAATCTATTAATATTAACATTTTTTGCAAAAAAAAATATACAAAAAATATAAAAAAGAAAATGTGGGAAAATTCAACAGTTTATTTTAATATTTAAGACAATAGGATATCATTAATCTCTTAAAAAAAATTGTAGGTGGTTTTAAGATATGAAAAAAATATTCAAAATTATGTTTAAATTATTTAAACAATTTCGGTTTTAAAAATAAAATATACTTTTGAAATTTAAAGAAGACTCTGGTATTAATGTAATAATCATTAACTTTGAGATGTTTCGGGTGAAATTATTACCGAAGAGCGCCAAAAATATTTAGTAAAAGATCTGTCCACAACCGTAAATTGAATAATCTTATTGGATCACGATTTCTAAATAATGACGATCCGATGTTTATAAAATCTGGTAAAAAAATTAATTTAATGTTAATTAAGACATAAATGAGGAATTGGATTTAAATATAAATATAATTATTAGATTATTTAAGAATTTACATAACTACAAGACTGATTCCCTATAGATAATAATATCAAAGTTAAAATCTCATGTCGTACGGCTGTATTCCTGAGCTCATGATGAGTTATAATTCCCCTACTAAAATATTAAGTCATTTTTTTCAGGTATAGCTAGAAATGATGTTGTTTAATTTTTTATTCTAATCTAATTACAAATTTGAATTAAATAACAAATATATTACATATATTAAAATTTAAAGAAGACTGGTATTAATCAAATGTAATAATCAATCGTAACAATCTGAAAATGTACTTTTAAATAAGAATTAAGAAATAGCGAAAGGTTATGTACATCCACGATCCACCTACTACAGTAAATATCTTTTGGGATAACTTATAAGTTTCCTAATGAAATTCATTCAAATCTAACTGGTCCCTATATATTTTATGTAAGTAAAGTGTTTTGTTAAAAATAATACATAATCACATTATTATGGTAACAACTGTCAAATAATTTAAAAATAAATAGATTTGCTAAATTGATTAACTTCTATATATTGTGAAAATACGTAAAAATCTAATGTATATTTTTCAAATGAACTTTTACGCCTAAAAATATGTAAAAAATTATTTATTTAAGTTTTCATAGCATTATTTGTATTTAAATCATTTTCTTTGGATTTGCAAACTAATAAAATTAATTAATTTTAAATTATGTATCAAAATATTAATAAAAAATAATAATTGTATAAATTTTTTACTTCAGACAAAAAATCTTATACAAAAATTATTAGTTACAATTAAAAACTCCATAAAAGAAAACTTTTGTATCTATAAATAATATGAAGATTAAAAATATATTAATGGGAAAATATATTTGAAAATTATTATTATTTTTCCTAAAAACTGAATTTTAAATTAAACTTTCTTTGCTTCACCGCAGAAAAAAAGGCTAATTAATTGGAAAAAGTAATAAATTTTACTAAAAAACAATATTAATTATAATAACCAATTGTTTCAGAAAATTAATTTATGTAAACAACAAACATTTATTTCACACTATAATTTTGAACTATTAAAATTAATTATAAATTTCTTTTTAATTAATATTTAAATTAACATAAAGAAAAGCAATTTAATTTCAGATTTTCTAAATAGCTTATTAACAATATCTCTGTGATCTACATTATATAAATATCACAAAAATATTAATAACTTAATATACAAAAATTATTGTTTTTAAAATGTAATAAATTATATTTTTGAAATATTTTCAATATTATAAATTCTTTTAAAAAAATATGTATATAAATTAACCCTTTCGTACCGAGTTTGGTTTAATAGATTTAAGAAATGTTGGTTTTTTTTTCATCGGCAAACTTGATTAAAAATTTGGTATCTTGGAAATAAATCATTAAATATGTTTAGTGTAATACAAGAATGTTTCCAATATTTCGTTGTCCATATCAATGTGTCCATATTCTGTCGATTAATATAATTAAAAAATTCTAATTGTTACACGTTACATGTTTTTATATTGTAGTTTATATAAGTTTTTTTTTATGGAAGTATATTATTTTTAACGAGTCATTTTGTATAAATAACTTTTGACTGATGCAGTAAATTCAAAAAAATAATATTTTTTATGATATAAAAACTAGTATAATCTGTCCAGAATCTTGACTGATCAACATAAACATGTTCCACAGCATTATTTTTAACAATTTAACCACATATACTTCACAAATATTTACAAAACTCCAAAACTAATTTCAGAAGCTCAACATTAAAAATAAGCACACAGTTTTATTAATAAATATGTTGTGGGATAATTCTATTTAACTGATAAGGGGATTTCTATAAACTGAGACATATACATTCATGAGACATATATGTACATTACTGGACTATCAAAAAAGCCACCTTCTTCAAATGAATAGGAAGAAAGCTAGAACAATTTTATGGTTCTGTATAAATGAGGCAGAAATGGTGGAAAACATAAAGGCTATTTAGTCCCTCCTTCGGAAACACGACGGCTGTTTCATCTACAGTACGGGTTTGATCAATAAAATAACGAATAATTAGAAAAAATATTGCAATAAACGACATGGCTGCAATACAATGTCTTCAGCCCACCCTTACTCTAAACGCAACCAAACCTTTATCTAGACATATTTATAAACATTTATTGGTACATCATTTATACCATGACCGCCAAACCCAAACGGGTTAAAAAATAACTTCTTACAAATTATACATTTTTGTCATATATAATCAAAATATATAAATGGTACATAATTTAAAATAAATATTTGACAATTTTCTTTGATGATTTAAAAAAAAAAAATTAATTAAAATTATTACAAATAATAAATTGGCCAATTATTACATTTGCTCAATTGATCTTGACCTTCATAAAACACATTTTTCTATGGCATTACGGAATATTTACAATATAAAATATATTTATTTTTGCGGTATAATAAATTTTCCGTAAAGCCAGGAAAATTTCTGAATAACTAGTAATTTTCCGTTTATAATAAAACTTAGTATATTTAAGTATTTTGTCTTTTAAACATTATAATAAAAATCATTGTCAAATTTACAAAAATTCACAATTTTGTTTAAAATATTTAATACATGACTAAACAATCTATATTTATTTTAAATATTATAATTTAACAATAATAACAAATCTAATTAAAATATCATTTAAAAATTAATGAATCATAATTTTAATTAAAAATCTTGATGATGATTAAGGCCAAAATTACATTAAATTATTATTACAAGAATTACCAACGACAAACTCTTTAGGAAAATATAAAATATAATATTTTTCTTGGCAATTTTGATTATTTCATTAAAATATTATTTTAAAGACGATTTTTGTATTCTATTTTTAATATAATTTACCAACCATAGAAGGAAATTTTGATATTATATAATTATATTTTCAAAAAATATATAATAATTCAGGGACGAAAACTATTTTTACAAGTAATTTTATTAAAATTCAATAAATAAATTATTATGACAAATGTTGTTCATCCAATTTTGTTGATAAATGTTCATAATTTGAGATTCTCCTTAGTTTGAAGCGATAATTTGTACGAACAACATGTTTTAGTACCCAAAACGAAGCTATAAACGAAGTATATCATAAAAAAAATGTACCATATTCAAAAAAATTAGTCCATAGTTCAATCAATTTCAATGGCATAACTTTGAAATAGTATATTTAAATTTGAAATATACAAAATGGAAATCATTTACTCACCATTTTCTGGATAATACCATCGAATTTGCGAAAGAACGTATTCAGAAATGATATATCAGTGTACACCGTGGTTAATTATTGCAGTAAACTCAATGGGGCCAGAGCATAAATAGAGCTTGTACCTTGTTTATAAATGAGTTTTAGTGACATTTTATTGCAATCTATTAATTTTTATATGTATCCCGAACCATAAGTTCTTTTATAGTGAAGAAACATTTAATTGCAACAAGTATGGGTTTTTATTTGTAAGGTATTTGTTGTCAGAAAATGGACTCAACTATTAGTTTTTTACTAGTCTTAAAATTACAATAACATATTGCTAATTTTATTACTGCTACTAATTTAAAGTTAAGTCAACTTAGCTACTACGCAACGGCCTTGGCCACCGCCACTAAATCTCTTTCTTGTAAAGTTTGTATCAATTGTATTTCTGTTGACAGATTCTGCTAGCAAATTGTTCTGATTCATGATTGTATTGCTAAGATCTTTGTTTTTTATTGTATCCGCTTGATAGATTCCTGAGAAATTATCCTAGTTCTTAGTATACGTAGATTTCATATCAAATATTTATAGTTATACAATTTACAATTGTTTTGTTTTTTAAAAAAATTCTCATCAAATTTCAAAATATTTTTAATATCCTTTTTTTATCTAATATGTTCTGTGCCAAAATAAATCTTCTCTCTATATAATATACAAAAATAAATTGCAATTAAATTAATTTATTTAAAATAAAAATTTTAGATTGTGAATAGAAATTTTTCATTAATGAAATTTTTTTAGAATTTTGATAATATTATTTTAAAAGACCAACTATAATAATTTAAATTCGTATTTTAGTATCGAATGACGTAAATCAACATTTTCCGGATGTTTTGATTTTACTGATGTGGTGATACAATAAAAAAAAATGTTTTTCAATCAAAAAATGTGTGGCGTTTTCAAATTGTATATTTTAATTAAGAAAATTTGCATTTTCTTCTTAAGTTTTTTTTTTTTTATTATTTTTTTATTTCTTTTATAAACAATTTCAATATCAATTTAATTAATTGAATCGCAAATATATAATAATAATGAATTACAGATCATTTCGGGCTGTTTTAAGAAGGAAACACGGTTTTGAAAATTAAGAATTTTCCTATGTGCCGTGTGATAAATTTATTTTAAAATTATTAATTGGCAAAAGAATTTTCTCCTTTTTACAAAAACAGAAAGAAAATCATTTTAAATAATTAATTATAGATATAGATGAATTTCTTTCTTATTGGTTTATATTATTGGTTATTTATTATAGTGTCAGTTATTGTTGGCAGAATTTATTTAATGGTTCATTGTACTTAAAAATTGAGAAAAAAAATATAATTAGAACTACAATGTATCGGTCAGTTCAGTATCGATTCATTCAGTATGGAAAATCGATTAAGTGGACATATAAATGGGATTGATCGAATCTAATGGAAAGAGTTTAGAATGTTTCAGCTTTTACGAATCTAAACTGAAGAAAATGTCAACGGAAACGAAATTTGAACGTTTTAAAAAAAATTATGTGTTATTAATCATGGCTGATGAATATTTTATAGAGGATATTAAAAATTATCCAAAATTATATGATAAACAAAATAAAAATTACATGAACACTAAAAAAAGAGACCAAAACAAAACTTCAAATTGACAAATATTTACTTAACCAATCAATTGGCTACTATACGGACCAATTTGAAACTGAACTAATTGAAACTTTGTAGCCCAAGCTTTAATAATTTATCCTACTGTATACGATCAAAATTTTATATAAAAAAGTTTTATAAATCAAAATTTTTTCTTATAAATACATTTCAAATGAAAATTTACTTTTATATCAATTTATAATGTTTGGTTCAAATGTTTGAAAATTTCCTATAAATTAAATGAATATTATCAAAATTTAAAAATTAATTTAACTTTAACTTAAGAATAACAAAAAAAAAAATAAAAAATATTAAAAAACGCCCCCCCAAAAAAATAGAAAATTATAAAAAAAATAAAAATGGATTCATGTGTAATTTTTGTTGATCCTATCGAATAAATTATAATGTGTTAATTTGTTTTTGTTACAGGATACACCATTATCATCTAAAGTGGCAATGTTCAATAAAGTTGCTAATCAACATAATGCTTCACAACTTTTGAATCCATTTGCAAATGTTGATGGACGTGCATCACCAAAACCATCATTTAGTAAAGATGAATATGGCAAGTAAGTATAATAAACAAAAACATTTTTTTAATAAATTATTTCCAATAATTAATTAATATGTAAATGATGAACATTTCACAGACCATTAGCTGGTAGTTTAACAGAGATGCGTGGACAAAAAGCAAATATACATGTATGTAAAGAAATGTTAGAGCTTTGTCAAATTATCGATTCAGAAGGTTTTCCAGATCAAGAAAATCCTGATCTAAGAATTATCTTTTTTGGTGATTTATTCAATGTAAGAAGTATATTTTTTATATTTGTTTTCATCATTTTTAATAATTTCTTTTTAATATTATAGATTTATAATTATATTTCTGATAAAGTTGTTGGTTTGCTGCTAAGAGCCAGAAAACATAAATTGGTTGATTTTGAAGGAGAAATGCTCTTTCAAGTATGTATATTTAAAAAAAAATAAAAATATATTATTTATATTTTATTTTTTGTATAGCGTCGAGATGATGAGGTGCCAATATTTTTAGCAAAACCAATTCGTGAAATACGTTCAATATTAGAAGCTAAACAAGAAGAATTTAGACGTAGTGTTAGTCCAGCACCACAAGCAACATCAGTTTTACAAGATCGAATGCAACGTAATATTAGTAGTACTAGATCAGCACCAACATCAAAAGCAGCATCACCACAACCACCAGATATTAAAAAAAACAATACAAATACATCTGCATCATCACTTACAATTGATGAAAAACCACCAACTGGTCTACAACCCTTAAATTCGTCTATTAGTACAAAATCAATAGAAAGAATTATGAATGATAATATCATAACACCATCATCACAAAATTCAATAAAACAGGAAAAAATTCCAACAACACCAGTTACAGTTAATACAACACCAGTTACAATTAATATTGTTGAATCACAAAAAGATGATATAATTAAATTAGATACAAAATCACCAAGTAATAACAGTAGTAACACCAGTATCAGTACAATTACAGATTCTAAATCTGAAATATTATCAAATATTGATGGTTTGCATGAAGAAATTGTTGATTCAAAAATGATATCACCAATTGTTGAAATGTCAGTAGAACGTCTTCAACAAATAGTAGAATTAGAACATAAATCAGAAGAAAAATTATCAAATACTAAATCAACAACATCAAATATGCCTGTACAATTACCATCAGTATTATCTGTTGCTAGTACAACTGATTCTATAACAACTAATAAATCAGTTTCACAAGAAGATATTAAAATAGAAGAATTTAAAAATGTCGAAGGAATAGTAAATGAATCACAATCTCAATCTGAAGTCAAGCTACAGTCTGAATCACAGTCTGAACCTTCAGCTGTTACAACTACTAAGGCTATTGTGGAAAATAATGTTGTTTCATTACGTCAAGAAGTTGCTAATCAGTAATTTCTAAATTTATTATATAATTTTTAATTTATTTTATTTATTTTTTTTTAATTATTTTAATTTTTAAGATTTTTGGTTTTTATTTTTAAAAAATCTTTTTTTTTTATTTATTTATTTCTTGGTTTAGACAAAATAATATATTAAGAAAGACATTTTTCTGGCTAATTGGTTGGTATTTTAAAATATTCAACAATACGAAACATTAATAATCTCTTTTCCTATTTTTATGAAGCAAATTTAAAGTAAACTTCAATTAAGTAATACAAAATTTCAAATTCAAAATATATAATAAAAAAAAATGTATATATAATTATATAAAAATAAAAGCAATTAAAAGAATTACATATTTATATAAATTTAGGCTATTTTATATAATACCAAAAAATATAATAATATAAATTTTAGTTGGTAAAAGTATTAAGGAAAATTATTTAATTAAAAATATCCGTAAATAAAAATATAATTTTATCTTAAATGAATTAATTAATTGTTATTTTTTTTTTATTAATATTAAAATTAAATTAATTCTCTAGAAACTAGGTTCTCCATGAATATAAAAACATCATGCTAATTTCGCCAAGAGCTCCGTGTCGTTATCCGGTCAAACAATACATTACCACATTAGTTATCCCACCAAAATGAAAATGGATATATCCGATACTCAGTGTCGTATCTCAAGAAAAATAGTATATAATTTAGAACAACACATTTGTTCCAATACCAAACGTTGTTTTGAAAACGACTTCTACACAACTTTTGTATAAATAGAGAGTACATTGGAATGTTTTTTTATTAAAATGAACCAATTAACTTAAAGGATTCGATTATAGATTTTCATATACAACCATCTTATATATAATAACTAAAGGTAAAATAAATTAATTTGAAATCAAATGTATTTTGTATAACTATTAAATTTTATTTTATTTAATTGATTACATTCACTTTAATTATTATTGGACTAAATTTGATTTATATATTTATCATAGCCTGTACCTGTTGAATAATATTACTTTTTCTAGCTGTTCAGTCACTCTCTCCAGATATTATTTACCTCTTCAATAGACTATAAACTGATTTTAAATTTAAATTAACAATTTTAAACGACATCAAATGTATAAACGTTTTCAGATAGCGGTCATCTAATGTAGTTTTCAATTCATCTTCAATTCAGATTCAATTCAATTCATGCATCTGATCAACTGGTTTTTAGCTAAAAGATAGTTATTTTATGTGTCACGTATTACGTTCAGAGGTCAGAGAGCCCATATAATATATAGGTAGATTTAGGTTGTTAAATTCGTACCTGTTAAGTACATCCATTCTAGCCTGGCCTTAGCTGCATCTGCAGGTAAGTGTGCTATAGTTATTCATTCTGTTTGTTATATGTGCTCATTCTTTTTTCCGTAATATGCTGATATTTAAAGATTTCTAATTTCTATGAAAATATATTAATTTAATATAATTTTCTTCGTGAAACGCCGCAATGTTGTTATAATTAATCAATTATATATTGTCACTTTATCATAATTTTTCAAATTGATAAAAACATGATGTAAATAAATGATTTCAAATTGACCATAAATTTTAGTGTATTATTTGTTATGCCTCATTGGTATTTATTTAAATTTTTAAAACAGCGACCAACAGGTGTGATGTGAAAGCCAAAAACGTTGTTGTTCGAAGTATTAATGAACCCATTAATAGAATAAATTTTATAAAATTAATTAGTTTCTTTAAAGAAAACACATTTTTCTTTACTAGCCAATTTGATTTTTCGCTTGGGAAATATAATCAAAATATAAATTATGAATATTCATTATAGAATATAGATATCATATAGGCAACTAAATTAATTAAAATTCATGGAATAGTGATAATAATGTTAGGGGTAAATTATTTTCAATTAACAGGTTGTTAAGTTTTCTAAACTATCAGGTATAACAGAGTAGCAATTCGGTACTGAGTTTACTCATAAATAGTTTTAAATTGAGTTTGATTTTAGATGTGTTCTCGGTCTTGTATCTAAGGTGTAAGGAAAGTTTTGAATATTTTACGTTTTGGACTACATCAGTTTGGCACAATACCATATAATTCAAAGTTCAACAAAATAACAAGTATAATATCAACAAATAATATTAAAAGTATAATATCAACAAATAATTAAAAATATATACTTTAATTATAACGAAATATTTATTTAAATGGAATAAATATTGTGTTTAGCAGAAAATAAAGTTAACACCAAATTGATATTGCATATTTTTAGGCAGAAATAGTTTTGATTTTTTTTCTCTTGTCATTTCTGCCAATCCACAGAAAATAAATACAAAATATGTTAAAAGCATCGGCGCTGGCTGCAGGAAGCAAAAATAATAATTGGTGAGTTTATAAAAAGTCTATTGTCGTCGTGGTGAAATTATTTTAATGCAAAATGTCTGATCTAAAGTAAGTTTGTGTTTTTTTACTTACAAAATTTATTAATATTTAACATAATTCATAATAAAATAAATAATTTTAAATAGTTAAAAACTCAATATTAATTTATGTAATTACAAATAGTGAATATAAAGTAAAAATAGTCGAAATATGGAGAAAATAAATATATTTTTAGGTTATGTTTGTCAAAATATCGAATATGTTTACATATTAATTCTAATAGTTATCTCTAAATTAATTAAATATCTACCTTTTTTTTATACTGTTATTATTAATGGATTTTAAATAGATTTTCTTTTTATTTAAATAGAATTATAAAAAATGTGATAAAAAATTATTTAAAATTATACTTTGTGCATATATTTTTCACCATCTGTCAAAATAATATTTTATAAGAAAGTATGAAATCAGGAATTAATTTGCCTTTTTTTTGTGTTAATTAACTTTTTTTAGCGATGACCTACTTAATTACGAATTAGGTGAGGAATTAGATGAATTAGTTGGAGATGAAGATGATTTATTACTATCAGATGAAGGTATATAAAAATATAATTTATTATTTATATTCTTTCCCAGACTTGGTAACAAATTTATGTGTTTTTTTGTTGTAGAACTTGAAAAAGAAAAAGCTGCACTTAAAGATGAAGCAGAACAATGGGTTAGTTCTAAATTGAAAGTAACAGATGAAAGTGAAGTTGAAAAAGAGATTACACTAATAAAAGAGCCTGAACAAGTGTCGACATCATCAGCTATTAAAAATGAATTAGAAATAATGGATTCGACAAATTGTAGTACAACTACAATAATAAAAAATAATTCAAATTCTGAATCAGATGTTTCAACTAGTGGAGAATCACCAGTTAAAAAAAATCAAATACAAAAAAATAATATTAAACAAATTGATAATCAAAATATAGTAGAAGAGACTTTTACGGAGAATGATAATGAAAATTTAACTAAAATTGATGAGGTGACATCAACAAATAAAGAAATTGAAATTGATGCAGCTGTTATCAATTCACAAACTGATTCAGCTGTTATTATTTCACAAACACAAAATACAACAACAATAATTCCTGTCAAAGATGATGGAATTATTAGTTCTCAAGAAAGTTCAAATCTTGAACAAAGTACTACTACAGAGAATGATCCAGGTGAAGATTGTGATGAACAACAACACCGTGGTGAACGTACAAATATTAAACATACAACTGAAAGAGATGATAATGTTGATTCATCTCCAGGTAAAATTTAATAAAAAAAAAAAAATTTAGATCATATAAATTTTATTAATTTTGTTAATTTTTATTTTATATTAGAAAAATATTCTCATGGTGGAAATGTTAGTGGTAGATATATGCATTCAAAACGAGGTGGTCGTGGTGTAATTCGTGGTGGTATTTTTCCTGGTCAACAACGTCCGCTATTACCAGTAAGATATCCACACATTAATTATTCCCAATATCCTCATCATCCTAATGAAAATATAAATCCCCAACAGGTTACTCCCAATCAATTTCCTCCTCCACATCAATATCATCCAGGTATTAATAATCCAATAATGCCTCCGCGTCCACCTCAATTCCACCCACAAAATGGTCCCCGATTGGAATATCGACCAAATTTTCGACATCCAAATGATTATAATAATGGTGGTGGTGGTATGTTTAATCCACGTGGACCTAGACCAGATTTTTCACAACAAACACAACTACATCCAAATGGACAACCATATAATAGTTTTCCACATCAACAAAATAATTTACGTCCTATGTTTCGACCGGATATGCAACATATGCGACCACGTATGCCTTTAAGGCCACCATCATCTGGAATGCCACCAATTAGTTATCCAATTGCTGGTGGTGGTGGACAGGGTCCACTTCCTATACAATCACATAATCAACATCATACACATTCTTTATCATCGCATGGTAGTGGCAATCAAATGTCAACAAGTGGACCAGCTACAGTTTCAACGGGAGGAAATAATGTTCTGCCCCGGAAAGTACTAATTAATCCAAATTTCAAAGGCGGTGTTGAAGCAGCAACAAATCAATTAATGAAAGATACGCAATTTATGCAATCAATTAATTCACATGTACCCCATTTACAAAGTGATGAAGAATTGTTAAGGCAACAAGAAGAATTTATTAATAAAAATCGAATTCATATTCAAAAAAGATATGCAAGATCACCGGATCGTAATCGTGAAAGAAGCTATTCACCACCAATAAGGAAAGATAGATATTTAGATAATCGAGATAATAGACGTGGATTTGGTAGCAGTAGGGGTAATAGAGGACGTAGAGCTAGTAGTCGTGAAATGGATAGTAAATTTGCAAAAAGAAGAAGAAGTTGTTCTCCAGATAGGAAAAGAGATAAGGATCAAAATGAAGTAAATAAAAAAAACAATCAATAATTTTTTAAACAAAAATTATTTAATTAAACAATATATTTTAGTATAAATTTCTTTATTAAAACTGCATTTTTTTTATAAAAGGAACCGGAGGACGAAGAAACACGTGCTTATAGATTAGAAATTGAAAAACAAAAAACAATGCGAGAAAAAATACTCCGTGACAAAGAAATGAGAAGAAGAAAAGCAGCAGAAGGAAAAACTCAAACCGATGTAAGTTAAAACTACTAAATATAAGAAAATGAAACTGATAGGAATAATTTTTCTCTTTTTATTTTGTTACGAATTGGGCCAATTTGGTTCTAGCTACAATCGTAATTGCTTACAACAATATTAAATATATAGTATATAAAAAAAGCTTATATTTTTTTTACATTAATTATAGGAAGCTACATCATTACCAGATGATCAACCACCAGCAAAACTAAAACCAATAATTGTCACTGAAAGTAAAATAATTTCTCTGAAAAAGAATAAGGAAATAGAAAAAAATTCTAATCCAAATACTTTATCAACACCAGTAATAAATACTACAACTAGTAGTAAAACAACTAATGTTATTGCTGCTGATGCACAACAATCACAACATCAACAACATTTTGCATTAAAAAGAACTTTACCAACAGCTAAAATATTACCAGAAGCTAAACGTAATATAAATGAACATCTTAAAAAAGAAACTGTTGGCACAAGTACTACGGCAGTTGTTAGACCAGTTATTAAAAATATTAAACACACTGCAACAGTACAAAATGATTTTAGTAAAGATGATATTCTTGATGATTATGAAGATGAAGATGAATTACTTGAAGAAGAAAGACTTTTAGCTGATACACCATCACCACAACCACATACGCCAAATGATACAGATGATAGTGATAATAATGATGAACCGGAAATTAAAAAACCAAATAAAGGTTTTATGTCATCAAATCGTAAAGTTGTATTAAAATCATCCTCATCAACATCAACAACAACAACACAATCATCAGGAAATGTTAAATCAAAAAAGACTTCAGAAAGATTAATTCGTACTACAAAGACTGCTTCTGGTGATAGTAAAAAAAAAATATTCGATAGACTCGATAAAAAGAAAATTGGTGTTAATGAAAATGATAAAAGAAGAATTCAAAGGATTTTCATAAAAAATATTGAATAGTTTTAATATATGGAAAGAGAGAAAAATAAAGCTGATGATTTTATTGGAAACATTAAATTTGGGTTTGTTAAATAAATTTTTTTTATATTATATAATATAAAATTTTTTTTTTTATTATAAATTATATTTATTAGTATTTTTATTTAATACAATCAATTGTAAATATATTTTTAGATGATAATAATTTTGTTAAGCTATAATTTTTGAATACAATTTACATTTCGCGCTACATTATATTGATTATATTCTCGTACTGATTGTAGTCTTCTTTTAATTAATTAAAATTACTATATGGGAAATTATTAAAAATATTATTTCAATAAAATTCAATTTTCTGGTATTAATTCGTTCAATTAAAATTTTCATCTCAGGGTTTTATATATAATTAAAAGTTGTGATGTCTTCATATATAATTAAAGGTTATGTTGTCTTCATAATGTAACAATTTGGAGAGTCGGACCGCTATATAAAATAAATTGTATTCTTAAAGTTGACGTAAGTTAACAAAAGTATGCAACATTTGAGAAAAATCAATGTCACACAAATTTATATTTCCGTGCGCTTAAGTTTTATTAAGTCATTTTTATTTTATTATAATTAAACACGATAGTAATTTTCAAAGCATAATGCGCTGCCCAAAGCCGCAGGCAGACACAGTATAATTCGGTTGGCTACATTTACGCCAAAATTTATAAATCGGACTAAATTAAAATATGTGTCGTGTTTTCCTGCTTAGTAATAAATATCAATTTTGATTTTTGCATATGTAAAGAATGGAAATTAATAATAATAATCAATCCGAATTTCCGATTTTTTCTTTTAAGTATTTAACTTGAAAAATATTTTTAAAAAAATACTATTACCAATATATGAAAAATGCTCTTCCCAATTTACTGAGTTATTGTGAAATTAGATCATTAATTGCTAAAAAATATTCTCAGCTAAGTCTACGATTACGAGTATTAAATTGCGTTTATGAATTTAATTATTAATTTCGGCCTATTTTAAAATAAATGTATTAAAAAACAATAAATACCTTAAATAAGTAATTATTTAACCTACTGTTTTGGATTCTGCAAATAAATTTAATTCAAAAACTGTAAAAAAAATAGTTATTTGTAGTGCCTCAACAAATAGAAGTTTGTTTTAAAAGTAATGTCATGATTTTTATTTAATTATTATATTTATAATGATCGCCTAGGAACAATTATTTTATAAGTTTCTTATTAATTATAATCTAATTAATTATCTTACTAATTTCCATGAAATTTTTAACATTTATTCGTTTATTTTAATTTTAATTAAATCTGCACTTAAAAATAAATTTTAATTTAGATTTTTAGTGATATTATTATTTTTTAAGGTTATTTTAAATATAATTTTATTAAAAATATTAAAAAGTATAAAAACTAAATAATAACGAAAATTTTAATTGTGTGATCATTTAATAATTTTTTTTTTTTTAAATTATATTAAGCTTTAAATTATAATAAAAAAATAAACAATTATTTTATATATTTTAATATTCTTATATTTAGGTGAAAAAATGTTTTTATTTAAAATAAAAAATAAAAAAAAATATTAAAAGTTTGTAACGAATGTACTGCAATACAAAAATCGACTTTGAAAAATATACAAAAAGAAAATCTATGAGAAAATATTAACAAAATTATGTGGCTACATTGAAATCTTCAAAATAATTATAGATATATATTTATAAAAAATTAAATATTACTATATTATAAAACACAGAAGCAATTTGTAATTGTAATTTCTTTCTTTTCTAGGCAATAATTTCATTTTCATTTTCTTTTTTTCAATAATTGGAAGTAAAAATTGCATAATTTTTTTCTTTTTTTTTTATATATATAAATAATTTAGTAATGTAGAAGAGATAACTTATATTAATATAAAATCTATTTTTTGATTAGTGGAGAATTTCATTATTTAAATATAATTCCAAAATTTCTTAGAATTACACTGTATTTGTATGATTTCTGTAGAATTTATAGAAAAATTCACAGAAACTGGCTTGCAGAAAACATTATATTCTTCCTCAAGCTATGCCAGATCATATTTGCATATAAACTAGTACTTTTCAAAAAGTAGTTGGAAATTGATTTACGGTGAATTGATCCGGAATAATTTGTATATTTATAATTTTTAGAATTTTATTAAAAAATATAGATTCCCAAAAAGTGCTTTTCACAATAATTGTACATTAATTAATGTATATCTAAATTTTATAGATCTCCATCAATTAATTAATAATTTAACTATGTTATTAATATAATATTTCTTATCTCTACTAAATAAATAATATTTGAATAAAAAAAAAATACATATAAAAAAATTTTGTACTTTAGTTTTTAAGTTTAAAGCAGCTAATTACAACAACAAAAAATTAAAAATACTTAAATATTTTTTTTTAAATAACTCTTATTTCATAATTAATATTGTTAATATTTATAATTATTTTAACAAAAAAAAAATGTACGAAATATTTAAATGTAAATCTGAATTGTCTTTTGGATAACCTCGCCATGTAATTTTTTGAATTTGTAAAAGTAATAAGCAATATTATCAACTGTCACAAATATTAAGTAGCTATTTAAAATGTATGTATATGTGAAATTAATCATACTTTTCTCTTACAAATTCTGGATGGCCACCTGAATTCGTATATGATGTAACAAAAATAAAATTAATTACTGTCTGCATTTTTTCATATAAAATTTGCCCATAGCATTCATAATAACCAAAACATAATATAATATAGAGAAAATATATTAATGTGAATGAATTCATATTTCGTCATCACACTTTATGCTGGATTTTAACCCTGTCTTAATAATATGTAGCTGTATCTTAAAATAAGACGTTGAAAATAATATTTTTTGGCCACAGTTGTGCGGTCATCTAAAATAATATATTTTGATTATTTTATTTTAAGAAGAAGCCGCGACTTCATAAGACGATACTGATAATCCAGCAATAATTTATTTAAAAATAAATTAGTGAATGTACATAATAATTTATCACATAATACAAATGTATTAATTTATATTATATTTTGGCTATAGACTAATTCATCATACAAATTCAGAGAGCCATTCTGGATATAACTATTATTAATATTTTAAAATTCAAGTCTTATTTGTTTAAAAGATTGATTGCTGATTTATTATATTTTCCTATCAAATTAATTTCTATTTTATTTCCTGATAAAAAATACTGCTACAAAATGTGAGAGTAGCTTAAGTTAATCGTTTATGTTTTATTATTCTTCTTCGAAACAATTTCTACAACTAGTTGTCTTATGTTTAAAATATTTAGGTCATTATTGGCCAAATTGTTTATTTGCAAAATAATCCTTAAATCCAAAATTTGCACACGATTAATAAAGTGCAAAAAGGGAACTACATAATTCCAAAAATAACAATATTGTTGTTTTCGAAGTGAAAATTTAAGTATTTCAAGATTTAGTTATTTATTTTAACCGATTTTACTACATTAATAATTTTCATAAATATTAATTTTTGTGAGTTTTGCAATTAATACTTTTTGAACAACACAATTTTTATAAATCCATTAATCTATTTCATATGAATGGTAATTACTTTTATCATAATTGAAATTAATTTAATTTTATATTTAATTTATATTTAAAATTTCGTTGAACGAAATTAATATTTTCTATTTCAGAGAGCATTTTAAAATTCTGTATATTTTTATTATACCTGAACATTTCATATTTTCGACTTTAAATACTCTTACATGTTGCCGTAAAGAATTATGAAAAACACAAATTATTTATTTTTATTATGAAGAATTCATTTTTTTTCTTTATTTTTATTATTTTTTTTTTCAAATTAAATAAATATCTAAAATATTTCCCAATTAATAAATAGGAAGCAAAAAAAAATCACTTTTAAGTATAGAAATATTTCTTTTAGTCAAAATAGAATTATATTTTTAGAAAATCTAATTTGTTTTAGTGTTTTATTATTTTAAGAACATAAATTATAAATATAAATATATTTAATGTTTGTAATTGTTTAAATTTAAAATAAAATTAACTAAATTCGAAAAAAAAAAAAAATAAAGGAAAGTCTGTAGAAATGCTATTTTAATATATAAATATAAAAAATTTGAAAATAATTGATTATCATTGTTCATAAAAATAAAATAATAACAAACAAATTGTAAATTATGTATTTAATGAAAATACATAACATTTAGAAGCATTTAGTTCACAGATTAAATATGTATATCGTATATTATATTTGGTTTCTTTACTTCTAAAATAAATTAATTTTACTTTGAAATAGCTTCAATTATTTGGAAATAAATTGACGATTTCACGATTTTAATTGAATTAATGACAACATATTTTATTCTTTTTTTTATATATATATATAAAATCAATAATTGGAAGTAAAAAAATCAAAGCTTTAGAAAATAGTTTAATAAAATTAGCTACCCCCAAGATGTTTATTGTGTATATCTCTCGTATATTTAATAATAATATTTGACAATTTTTTATTTTTTATTTTTTCAAATATATAATCATATTTAAATAATAAATATAAAAATAATCATATTTTTTTAATAATTAATATCAATATTGTTAAAATTAATATGTATTTATATATTAATGTAAAAAAAAAACTGATTTTAAATTTAAAAAAAAAAAAAAAACAATTAGATTCAAAAAATGTATTAATTTTAATTATGTAAAGACATAAAAATTGATTAGAAAAAATTATTAACAATATTTTTTTTAGGTATTATAAAATAATAAAACATTATTTTTAAAAAAATATTGCCACATTTATTTTTCGTTAAAAATTATGCAATCAAAATTATATTTAGTAAAGTAAAACTGATAAAAAAATTAACTTGTAATGCGAAAAACTGTGTTAAAATTTGTTTGTTAGAGAGAAAGAAACCAACAAAATTAATAATTGTAAATCAAAGCATTAAATACAAATCTTAAGAATGAAATTAATATTTCTAATTATAATTAATTATATATAATATTATCTACTTATATATAAAAAAAAAAAACAATTTATTCAAATTACTAAATTTAAAATTATATAAAGAAAATAATTAAATTAAACTTTTATTCCCTTACACAAAAAAAAAAACAACAAAAAAAATTGTCTTAATTTTATTTTTCTATTTTGTGTCATTTTTCTTCATAAGTTTTTAATAATTTATAGGTAAAAAGAAAAATCAAATAATTTGTTTATTTAATTTTTTTGTTTGTCTGATGATTGTGATAATATTTTACTCTTGATCATGTTTTAATTTAATTTAATTTAATTTCTTAAAAAATGTGTCTTTTTTTTTTTTTTTAAAAATATATTTTTTTTTAATAATTTTAGCCGACGAGAAAAAATCCGAAGTGGAAAATAGAAAATAAAAAAAAAAAAAACCAAAATTGATAATAAAAAAACATTGAAAATTATTTTTATATGAGTTTTTATTTGTACGTAATATATAATTAAATTATTTCAGAACGTTTAACTTGATATAATCCGAAATTACACTAATTTATGGATGGCATATTCAGAATGTTAATTCAATGCGGAAGATTCCCGACTTTTGAAATTAAACTTGTATGTGTTTTTATAACTTGTTTTTCCATTTTATTCGGTACGAAAATATTATGTATAATTGCCAAAATTACTTATAAACTGTTTCTAATAATGGTCTTCTTCTTTGTTCTATTGGTTTATATGCATGCTGATAAACACTTGCTAATCTCCAATATTCTGGATAACCACCTTGACCTGCACCACCTTTGAAACTTGTAAAAGGCGGTACAAGTGTATCAATATTATAATTTTTCTTTGAATATGGTATTCTTGGACGTGGTACAACTAAAACTTTTTGTGGATATGTAGTAAACATACTAGACATTGTGCTACAACCACTATCAAAACTACCTTTAGGTGGTACACCAGCTTTAAAAGCTGGTTTAAAAAATTCTTTTTCTCTTTCTTCGGGATATGGTTGAGGTGCAACTTTATGACACATTCGAATAGTTCGTTTAAAAAATCCTGGTTGTTTATGATGACTATTTTCACCATTTGTATTAATTGGATTTTTTGGACCATATTTACTGCAACTATGTGGTTTATCTGGTCGATGAAATTTTTCAAGAAGATATTGTTTACCATGATGAGGAGTATTATTGTTGTAATTATTGTTCTCTTTAAATTCACTAACAACAAGACGAGACAAATTTGGTGAACTTTTATATTGTTTATCATCATTTTCTAAAATTGCACTTCCATTACGTGATGAACTTTTTGATCGACAGCGATCTGAACCAGCAGGTGCTATATTACCAAAATTTACAGGTGATGTACCACAACTACATTTTAATCTAGTTTCTTGACGTCCACCGCCACCAGCTGCTGCAAATGATTTCTTTTTTCTTATTATATCTTTATCGAAAAAATTCAATTCACCAAATGTATTTGTAAAAACACCAGCCGAACGTCCAGTATCTAAATTTTCTGGTGTTCGTGGTGTTCTAACAACAGTAAATATTGCTGGACCAGCAGATTCATTTGTACCATCAATATGAACAGATCGTTTTGGTTCATCATTTGGATTTGCTGGTCGAAAATCCCAACAAATTGCTAAATCCATTTGTCCCATTTTTTTATCAATAACTGATTGTGGTCGAAAAATACCTGATATTCCAGATGATCGTTGTTGATTATTATTATTTGTTTGGACTTTTTTCGTTCCACAAGTTTTTGGACGATAAATTTTTGATTTTGTTAAATGTGTTGGACCAGCATTATATGCTTTTAATCCAACACCAGTTGCTACTGGTGATACATCTAAACCTAAACCAGGAAATTCAAAACCTTGACTTTGTAATCTTCTATATACATTATCTGATACAACATCTGGTAATGGTTGATGATCTAAATTTTCTTGATGCATTTTCCTAGCCAGCTGAAAATTATAATATGCTGGTACAACTGGTGATGGTGAACGTGCATTTGGTTTATCTGGTATTTCTTTAACAACAGATAAACGCATTTTTTCAAAATTATCTTCAACGTTTTCACCTAAAACATGTGGTGATGGATTACGTCTTTTTTGTTCAGCTGAATTTAAAATTGCAACTTCATCGGTACATTGATGTTTTTCTAAAAATAAATTATTTGGTGGTGGAATATGTGTTGGTGATTTACCAGAATCTCTGTCGTATTTTTGTTGTAACAAAAGTGAACGAGATTCGTGTTGATCGTTTGGTTTCGTTAAATCACCTGGGATATATTCTAAATCTAATGACTATTAAAAGAAAATAACTTTTTATTATATTTATACATTTATTTAAAAATTTCGTATAATATTATAATATCAAAATAAAATTATAAATTCTATAATCAAATAAAACAACTAGAAAAATAATCACCCAAAAATTCAAATTTTTAACGAAATAAAAGTTTCAAACATTTCAATATAGAAGAATGTCTTCAAAATATTTTACATTTATTCTTTAAAAGCAAAAAATAAAAATTAAAAAAATATAATTTATTATTAAAAAAAATATATTTTAATTAAATTATATATTAAATTCTCACCTGTGTTTGTTGTTGTTTATATTTTTTCTTTTTAATTATTCTTTTTGGTGGATCTGGTTTTGGTGCTGGCGTTTTACCATCATCAGCTATTAAACATGCTTTTTTATCTTCTTCAGCTTTATCATATTTTAATTTAATCCATTTATTTTTACCAATTAATGGTCCATTAATTTCTTCAATTTGATGTCGCGATATTCTATCTGGTAATTGCCAAGTATTTTTATAATTACCCCAAGGACTTGAACTTGGCCTAAAAAAAAATTATATTTTTATTGTGAAATCCAATTATAATGGTAGTTTTAAGACCTTTCGTCTTCCTAGCAGTATCTTTTCGGCGACGGCAGTTCATAATTTGATATTATTTAGTACATATACATTTTGTACTGTCAATGAAAATCTTGATGTTTACCAAACAAATTCTAGCATACCAATCAAAAATGTAGCATACCAATATTTATTATTCTTAAAATAATAATACCAACTGCCAAATTCTATACAAAGGTCTATATTTAAATTTAATTAAGTACGAGATGAAAGTTTTTGAAGATGAAATTTACGAGATCAAATTTTCATTAACAGTAGAATAAATAGTACTAAAACACTTATTAAATAATATCAAAGTACGAACTGCCACATCTAAAAAGCTTACTGATGAGGAGACAAACGACTTTTTACAATTATTTATTATTATTTGCAAATCTTATTTACCTTTTTACATTAGGTAATAAATGTCCTTTTTCATTTGATATAACCTTAGTTGAACCAGTACGTTGTTTTGGACGATCTGGATAGTATTTTGGTACTTCCCAATTACCAAGTGATGTAGCAGAAAATGAATTTTCAAACTACAAAATAAATGAGCAAAAAAATAGTTTTAATTTCTGATCTATTTCTATAAACTTAATATATTATACAAACACAATTATATACTAAATATCAAAAAACTATTCCAATTGACTCTTTATTCACCCTAAATATTATGAATTATCCTTAAATATTTGTGTATATATCTAAATAGATCCTTTCTGGTGTATCTCATCACTCCCTATCTATTTTTTTTTATAAGAATTTCAATAAAAAAATAAACAATTATATTAAATCACTGCGTTTAGAAGGATTTTATCTAACAACACCAATTACAATTTCAGAAGAACATGTGTAAAAATCAATTTAAGTTAATCCTAAATGTAATCTTTTGTTTATTCGACTCTAAAAAAATTATATTTATTTAATATTAAAATCCGACAATCATTTATCATAAAGGAATAATATCAATTATATATCATTTTTTTAAGATTTAAAAGACTAAATATTTTTTATTTAATATATTCAATTTTAGGTATTTAATAAATTCCAGGATTAAGCATCTGTTAAACTAAATTTTCACGTTTTTTTTTTTTTTTTTTTTTTTTGAAAATAAAACTATTTCTTATTAATTTCATATTTTCTTAATCAAAATTATAATATTCACATCACCAACCAAACCACTAAACTTGATGACATTTTTTAAAAAACTATTATAATAAATTTACAAATTATACAATTTTTACATTTAAATAAAATTCAAATTAGATTTTTTTTTGTTGTGTGTAATCACATCAACAAAAAGAAGTAACACACTTCAAAACACCACCACCAGTCACACGTCAGTACGCCCTTGGGAAGATTACACGGGTATCATCCCATTATCACTTCATCTTCTAATTAAATTTATACGGCAATTACACATATTCAATTTCTGGTAATATAGAAATTTTGTGTGAATTTTTAAAGGGAAATAATTTCAAAAAAAAAAAAAAAAAAAGGAAAGTATTTTGTCTCAATTTGCAATAATTTAATATACATTTTAGATCCTTTTTTTTTCAAAATAATTATATTTTAAATTGACTGAAATCTATCATAAAGTGTGTAGTGTACGTAGGTGTTACATTTTTGGATGATCAATTACCAAATATAAATTGATTTTAAACTCAATTATAGAATTAAAAGGGAAATTTTCTATTATATAAAGATAAAGTATTTTTCAGTTATGCACTTTTATGAAAATTACTCTATCATATTATACTAAATATATAAACATTTTTTAATGCATTATCCTCTGTTCTTTACGTAGTAATGTGTATTACCAGAGTTACCATGGACCATTCTTGTATATATACATTGTTATTTCTCTAGGGGACAATTTATCACTTTCAATTTCCAGGATTATCTGTCTATACATATACCAACACATTAAATATGCAACTATTTGAAGAAAATATCTTTAACCAGCAATAAGGATTTGTACTCTACCTTATGTTTACAAAACTATAGAAAAAAAAAACAGGACCTCTCCCTTTTGTAAATAATAAAAAGTCCATCCTCTGCGTACATGATTTAACACCACGTGTAATATTTTTGTATCTCTAAACAAATAGATATAACAAAAAAAGAAAATATTTGTAATTCAAGCTTTTTATGCATCTAATTTTTAGAAGGGGTGATAGACCATGAATAATCCCTAAATAGATGTTCTTAAATACCATATATAAGATAAGTATAAATGTTTTTTATTTTGTTGATTGAATGCAGAAATATCAATTGAACAAGTGTTTCTTATTAACTCGATTAAACCAATTTCACGGTTTATGGACTTTTGCAGAGAAATGCAGAAATAATTTAGTTTAATTTAATTCAAAATTAACACAAATTTAATATAGAGATAGAAACAGAAACAGTTTTGTAATGCGATATCATTTTCTCAAAAAATTCTTTTAACGATATTGAATATTATATATTAACATTAACATACTATATATACACAAAAATATCCTTAGACTTCCAGATTTAAGAATATATTAATAAAAAATATTAAAAATATTTTATAAATTATTTACAACCTATTCCACAGGAAATCGTTTTTAATACTGAAACTGATAGTAAATATGTTTATTTGTCATAATATTCGTGTCTCTGCGGAAATATTTTTATTAGATATTTTGGCAATTTTTTTTAGTTTGGGAAAATATAATATTTATATAAAAAAAAAACTTGGGTTACTTTTAGGAGTAGCTCAAAACTCGGAGTTTATTAAAACAGAACTTGGTAAAAAAAATTTTAAGAATATATATCATTCCAAGAATATGGTACAACGATTCTCATTTCAATAAAGGGATCAAACAAAATAATGATTTTTTTATTAATTCGGAAACATATATAAGGACTTATACTGAACGTTTTAGACTCTCAATATTACCGGCTGAAATTAGATCCCGAAATCTCTGCGTGACAAATTTCATTAAAATTGGTTGGTTTTAAATGAGTTATTTTAAAGGAGGCCATATACTTAGGCTCGTTGTACCATACAGTTGAACGCTGCATCATTATTGCAGTGTGCACCCCCACTTCACTTATTTTATGCTTTAGTTTAACTACCTCTTCAAGTTTCTCTAGAAAGAAACTACCAAATTTCGTAAATATTTTATGTTGGACGAGAAGCAATGTCATAACAAATGTTTCATTGTCTCCTTCTCTACCATACAATTACGACAACTAGAGGATGGAGTAAGTCTTAATCCTAAGAATGCCATGTCCCGTGATGATAACAGAATAAAGCTGGCCGTTGCTTTATTAAATTTTTAAAATGGTATTGGGCTTTTTATGATTAGAAATATCCCAAAACTTGCTGCGCACCCGGAAAGCGATTATTATTTTTTTCTTTTTTGGAATTTCCATTATCGAAAACGTAAAGAAACATTGATTTGAGCAATTTTCATATTTCACTTAATAACTTTTCCATTACATTTCATAGTTCTTCCAAAAATACTGGTAAAAATCAACGAAACTATATTATATAAATGTTGCATGTTTTTTGAATATTTATTTGTAACATAAAATCGATTATGTACAAATTTTGATAGTCATAATATTCGATATATTTTCCAAAATTCCAGATTTTTTTTTTATTTATATGAATGAATAGTAATATTTACTCCCTTTCTGCCCTTAATAATTTGCTTTAACAGTTTAGTAATACTACAAAGGTTTTGTCATATATTTTACTTAAGATTAGTCGATATAAATAAAATCTTCAATAAGATTTCTATTTATTTAAGAAAAATTTTATGTTTGGTATTCAATTTTTTATTAAACGTAATGGATAATTAAGTAATACTAATAATAAGTTATCCATTTTCCATTTTAACGTATTTTTTTTTTTTGTATATAATTTTCAATTTTCATTCATTTCCGAATTCAAATTTCTTTGTTCGTCTAACTTAACTAAATTAACGAGGGAAACCATATAAATATATTATACAATTAGGTTTTTGAATTTCATTATATAAAAATTAGATTTCTGAACATCCTGAACTAATCAGGATAAATATGCTTTGCAAATATATTTCCTTGTATCCATAAAATTAACAAGTTTATTTTCCAATAAAAACCGAAATATAATTATTAAAAAATATAATATTTAATAAAAAAAATATACCTGATTTGCACTAAACATTAATGACATTTTTATTTAGTATAATTCCTTTTTTCAAATTATATAATTGGGATTGCGGTATCCAAAGAGACAGAAATAATATTATGCAATAAAAATCTGTATATTTTTATATAAATTAAACAAAATTCGCATTTTCCATTTAATAATCACAATATATTTTAGACACAATATTTATTTATTTATTTTATTTTTGAGATATATAAAATTTCTTAGATATAAATTCATAGATTCCTTTAAATTTTTTGTTAATTATATTCCAGTATAATTATATTTATTATAATTTTTTAATAATGATTTTGTCAATCCAGAACTTGATAATAATTTAAATAAACATTCCCTTGCATAATTACATTATAAAGCTTAAAAAGCAACTAAAATTTAACACCTTTAATTCAAATTTCAAAAATATACCAAAATAATAATCGGTGTTACCTTGGGGAGTATTATAAACTTTCATAGTTGTTTCCTGGACGTTTTCTGGAATATTTCTTTGAAATTTTGCATAAAACCAACCTGGAATATTTATTTATTTTTTTTGGAGGGGAAACAGAAATATAAAAATAATAAAATGCAAGGATTTAAAATCAAAAATCAAAAAGTATAGAAAAATAACATAATTTTCATTTAACTAACGAAATGCGTGCAACTTTATTTTTTATTTTTTCATATACATGTAGAAATTAGTTGTTTAAGGACAAAAAGGGGACAAGTTTTTTTAATAGAAATCATCAAAACAAGACAAAAATATTAAAAAATTTCACCATAACTACCAGACATTTTCAATTAAAATAAAGCTACTAACAAGTAAATTATAGGGTAGCTCAAATCTCGGAGTTTCTTAAAATAAAATATTCCTTTATAAACAATTTTAAAAATATATTATGTTCCAAAGAGATGAATAGTCGGTATCAAAAGGCCAAAACTGTCCCCAAATTACGTTTTTGATAGTCGGTATCAAAAGGCCAAATTTCATTCAACCTGATGACAATTAATATTGATGTGCACAAGAACTCAAAAATTTTGAAATTTCAATCCCCATAAATGTAAAGAAAAACTGATTTGAAGAATTTTAATTTTTTCAATCCATTTTTCCATCACAACAGTTTTTTTGCTAACTTTTTGTAAAATATATTAAACTTTGTGGTAATTTTTCTTATAACAGACAAAGTTTAATAGTTAATTTAAATATGTTTGCTTGATTTTAAAATACAAACTTTTTATAATTTATAACTAAAAACATGCAACAAAAAATTTATTTTATTTGTTATTCCTTTATTCGATTGCAAATTTCCTGCATAACTGAAAATGAAAATATTAAGTTAAGGATTAGGTTGTTAATTTAATTTGATAGAAAGAAGGTATAAAAATAGTATTTAAAAATTAAAAGTTAATTTAAAATTATATAAAAATATTTTATATTTGTATATAAATAATTATTTATTTCCTATTATTAAAATCACTGACAATGTTAATAAGCAAGGATATAAAATTGGAATATAAATTAACATTTTATTTTAATTTTTTTCTTTTGATTACAAATTTTGATGTCACGCTATTTTTTTTTTTATAGTGAAAATTATCTTCGTTTTTTGCAGAAGGCTAAATAAAATTATATTAATCAACAATATAAAAATTATCCAAAATTTCATTTACTTTCATTATTTCTATACATCATCATAAAGTTTTGTTATTTTATTTGGGGAGTTACATTCAAATCAAGGTTAAAGTTTAGTTAAATGATTTACCATCAAAATTTACTAGTATAATTATACTATTTACTAAATTCGTATATTTGATATTACTGGGGAGCCTTTTGATGTACAAAGCACTATAAACCTTATATACCTACATATTTTTTTTGAAAAATTTATAAATATCTTAATATAAATAATTTTTTTTTCGTCCTATACCAAACAAAATTGAAAAACAGTGTTTGTACATGATAGCAAACCAGTGAACCGCGGGTCATGTAGTGACTTTACTTCCACGAAAGTACCTACATAAAATTTCAATACTTTACATATATTTTTTTCTTCTATTATTGCAACGCTCATTAAGATTATTGAGAGGTTTGGCCTGTTTCATAGGCTCCTAAGTTGCTTTCATCCAAAATAATATGTGTTTGCGATTTCGTTTTACAAAAAATTTATTAATTTATTGTGATCCACCTGAAGAAAAAGGTTCGTTCTCAATTTGTTCACTGTAGTATTGTACAAAATATAGTTGACCTGATTTTTTGTAAGATTCATGTCACGAAAGTTTATCTAGTACAAAAAAAATATGTTGATTCTAAATATATGTAATATGAAAATTGATTTTTTTTTCTAATAATGACTTTCTCAACTTTCAATTAAATTTTAGCAAACTTTTGCTATTTTTACTATACATATATATAAAATAATATTATTTTATTTAAAATAATTACAAAAATATTATGAATTTAAATAATTTCTAAAAGAAAATATTTTAAATATTATATTAAATTTTGTTAAAATTTAATGATATGTATATTATATTTTCCACCATATTTAAAATATAAAGAGGCGGGATTTTATTAGAAATCATCCCTCTTTTAATAAAACATATGATGCTGACTGGATGAGCATCAGTTGCGCAAATAAAATACTTTATATTTAGAAAAAGGGAGGAATTTTCATACCAAAAATAATAATAAAAAAAACACAAGTCTCGAGATTTGTATGTATCTGGTTACAACAAGGTCCATTTATATAAAATAAAAAGTATAAAAGGATAATGAGATTTTTGTATCCCAGACAGTCTTGCTTTTGAAACAATATCGAAAAAGTCATCGGAAAAATTATATTTAAATATACAAAATTTGCAGTAAGAAAAGATTTTTATTAGATTTAAATTGTTTGTAAAAATAAAAATTGTTAAAAGTGTTTTTTTAATAAATTTAATATTTAAGATAAATATTAAATTGATTTTTTTCAAATCTAATATAAACAAAAAGGATTACTTATTTCTGGAGTCAAATTATAAATATTTTATAGCGAGAGGTAATAAGGGATTACACAACATAATTAAAACTATAATATTTAGTTATAGAAATTGTAATAAATTTATATTATGTTTAATTTATTGGTCATCCTTGTGATACTATGTTATAATATCGTTCATTTTAAAGTATTCTCTTTGGAATTGCTTGTCATCAAAAGCTACTATAATTATTCTGTTTAACGTAAAATATTAACTTTATGTAAATGTTATTGAAATTTAAGAAATAAAAATCAATAAAAATAAAAATAATTACGGTGTCTAGCTGATACCCAACTCAGAAACGTATATTTCAGAAACGTAGCATTACCAATTAAAATTAATACAAGGACATTTAAGTTAACTATAAATTGTTTAAATTAAGAGTTTAGATAAGTTTAACAAATATTAAACAAAGTTTTTTTCGGATCAAATTTCGTAGGCCTGAAATATCCTAGAAATTTTTAATTGAATATTTGTTAAAACATATTTAGTGACCGACCGTATTCAGGCGATCTAAAAAATTGTGAAAGATTTTTGAAATATTATTTATCCATATAAAATATGGCCACAAGCCAATAACAGAATAGAATCTAAAAATTCATAAATATTTCATTTCTATATCCAAAATAACTTTTATATATAAAATATCTAAAATCTAAACCGTAGCCGCAAAGAGCCAATAGAAAAATAGACAATCACACACTTCCCAGCTCTAACCAAGAATTGGTATTGTTTTCTTGGAAACCACCTAAACAGTAAACGAAAAGGAGGTGAATTTAAACAAGCCCAATTATCTGATTTCTAGCGACGATTCACGAGTGTGAGTGGTATGAAAAATGATGCTAAAGTGCTAAGTGGAATCTTGGACCGGACCAAGACTCGCTGCCAAGACAGTATTCAAGACTCGATGCTTTAATCATCCTACCAACTATAATATATAAAATAACGCTCTATTTTTGTGTGGCAAGCATATAATTTCATGATATTATATAATACATATTTAAAAAATATTTTAAATAATATGTTACATTATATTTTTTATATAATGTAACATATGTCTATAGAAAATTATATACTTTTATATAGTAGAGATACACTAAATATTCTATAAATATGAAATTTTATTGCTTATTGGAAAGAAAAATCAGATCAACATGATTGTAATTCAAAAAATTGTCATGCATGCTGCATATATATCTGAAATAAAGAATTCACCCCTTTTTTTAAATAATAAATCTCCATCCTTTTTCATAATAATAGGTTTCTCTTTAATACAAATATGTTTTTATTATTATTAACACACCAATATTTACAACACCCACCAAAAAAACCCTTTAGGTCCTTAAGGACAATGCTATTAAAGATAAATATTAGTAAAACCAAAATATTTAGATAAATACTGTTTAGTTGCATTCTAATCAAACAATAATGTATTATTTAATTTAAAAAATAAACCACCCACAAGTGTGATTTTTGGTTTTGTAATTGAAAGGGTTTAACGTTTAACTATATATTTTTATTATTCCTCTTTAAGATTATATTAAATATTACAATATTTTTAAATTATAATATATAAACACAAAAACTTTCCCAAATTCAAATTAAATATTTTCTTGTAAATGGATTCTATAGACAGACACACAAATTATGGTTTACGATATTGAACATAATTTTCCACATCGAACAACATCAATTGGTAGAGATTTCCTGCATCATGGTATGCCATCAGCATGTGAAAATATACCACCACCACCAGCTACAAATGTACCACGTCGTCGAACTGTTCCTATAACAAATTTAGATCCATCTGAATTAGTTGGATTATCACGTGAGGAAAGACGTAGAAGACGACGGGCAACTTTAAAGTAAAAATTAAAAAAAAAATATTATTATTTGTGTTGAATTGTTGTTTATTGTAGAGAATATTTATAAATTTATTTCCAGGTATCGAACTGCACATGCGACACGTGAAAGAATTCGTGTTGAAGCATTTAATGTAGCATTTTCAGATTTAAGAAAATTACTACCAACTTTGCCACCAGATAAAAAATTATCCAAAATTGAAATTTTAAAATTAGCTATTTGTTATATTGCATATTTGAATCATGTTTTGGAAACATAGATTATGATT